>JAYKKT010000089.1:2812500-3305000 GCA_036023115.1 Brasenia schreberi | reverse complement strand
CTTCGGCCTGCTGTACACGCACTCGGTTGCCCTTCATGCTGCACACGATCACACTGCTGCTCACCAAGAAAGGGATTGCTGCGCTGCTGTCCAAAGGTGCTGCGCGAGGGACGTTCACGGCTGCTGCTGCGGCTGTGATGTGGAGTGGAGATTCGGCTGGCTTGCTGAAAGGAGATATCTGCTGTCCACTCGGTCGAGCCTTGCTGCCGTGTGAACCACCTGCTGCAAGAGTCGAAGGATCGAAGGATCGCGTGCTGCAACAACTCGGTCTGCTGCAACTGCTGTAGCTTCCTTCAGCGTTTCACTCCACAAGCCACCGCTTCTGCAGAGGAGAGTCGTCCTGCTGCAACTGCCCGAAGAGCACTTCTACTCTTCGGCTCTCCACGAGGAATGCTTCTTCAGCGTCCTCTTCTCCACGGAATCTCCAGCGTCTCACTGGAAATCCACCCTCTCCTTGAACAGCACTCCAGCCGTTCCCGGAACTCAGTCTGCGGGAATTCTCCAGCGTCAGCCTACCACTCGATGTGCTGCGGTTTCATACTTAAAGGCGTGCAGAACTGCAGTCTTGTGGCGGGGACACCTAGCAGCCGTTTCCCCCATTCTAGGAGATGGCTGCCTCCCTTCAATCCACCTGGAAATAACCGCAGCAAGTCTCATGGTGCCATGACAAACTGCTTCAACTGCACCGGCCATTCAACATCTGGTTGTAACCGCAGCTTGTAACCGTTCCCTCCAAATGAGTCACTCGGTTCAAGCATGAACCGGACCAGCACTATGAACTGGACCCAAGACCCAAACCCGTGGATCCACATCCGATCCAATACATGAACCGAACTTCAAGACCTAGCCAACACTCAATCCAACCTAGCTGACCTAGTTGGACCTAACTCACGCCACTAGACCTAGCCCACTATGAACCGACACCACACTAAGCCAAGTAACTCACACGACTCGACTTAGCCCAAGTTCATAGAACACATCCGGGCTTTACAATGGACCAAATACAACACATGTACATACAAGGGAGGTTTACATCAATCTGCGCGTGCGTCTACGCCCATGCGTCGCCTGGCGCTCGCGCTCTCTGAAGCCATCGGACGAAGGATGGGATGGGTGTGCGCGGGCGCGCGTGCCACAGGAATCCGTCCTGTGACAATTCTCCTCCGGCCAAGCTGGACCTCGCCCTCGAGGTCTCGTGATCATGTGCCACACTCTGGACACTCTTCACGTCCTCGGCTCTCTGCTCCTTCTCCTCACTTAGCTCCTGGAAGAAACCTCGCCTTTGGTCCTCGGTCTAGTGTCTGGCCACCCGCCTCCTGCGGTACGGCCCTGATGTTGGCGCTGGCCATCCGCCTCCTGCGGCACGGCACTGGTCTGGCGCTAGTCCACTGATGTTGTGCTAGCGCTGGCGTTCTACCTCTTACGCCCATCATCTAATGGAGATAAAAAATGTGTAGGGTTCTCTGGTATTATGGAATGAAAAGGCTGGAGCTGCACGCACGCGCACGAGAGAGAGAGGAATTTGGGGTGGACCGAGTCACTGAAGTGAAGGCTGGAGCTGCAACCTGCGCGCGCGCGAGAGAGAGAGAGGAATTACGGCTGGGCTGTGGACGAGAGGACTGTAATGGGTTGATTCGGGTCAGATTTTAAAATCTGATCTAGTAATTTCGGTTCGGTTTTGGCTTTACTTGTTTCTCGAACATTCCTGGCTGTTAAGAGAATCCTTTGGGGTCTCTCTCACCTGGGTTGACCCGTTTAGCCCCAAACCCGCCAATTCTTAAGACAGAAACCCTACAAATCATTCTTCCGAAACCCAAAACCCCCTCTGTCTCTCTCCTTCTGAACCGACGATGGCGCTCTCTTGCCTTCGTCTTCGTCGCTTCCATCCCGTCTCTTCTTCTTTCCTAAGATACCTTCGCTCTCCCCTTCACTCGGCTTCCAACGCTCTCTTCGATCCTCCGTTAGCATCAACGGCCGTCTCGCTGCCCCTTGTTGATGGCGCTCCAAACCAAAATCTCAACCACCAACAACCAAAATTCTTCATCTTGACATCCCAATCTCTGCTACTGAGCTCTTCTCGTTACCTCTCGACGAGGATTCCCATTGGAGACGACGGCAAAATAGGCCCGGACACGATACTCTTCGAGGGTTGCGACTATAACCACTGGCTTATCACCGTGGACTTCCCAAAGGACCCGAAGCCTACCTCAGAAGAGATGGTCGAGACCTATGTTCAGACAGCAGCTAAGGTTTTCGGAAGGTTCTTTTTCTTTCCTCTTTCACGTTTATGGGTATTGGGATATTACGGAGTATCGTTCTTGGTTTTTGGTTGACGTAAGTCTTGGGTTTTATGTTGTTTCATGGATTTCGTGTCTTGCGATGGTTTTTTGGTCGATCAGTGATTTTCCGGATTTGGTTATTTCTGTGGAGTTTGGTTGGAAGCTCATATGTAATAATATAGAAGAAAATTCAAGCTTTTGAATTTGTTGCTGTTGTCTATAAATACAAAAGTTAGATTTGTAAGAGCTATTTCTGGTTGGTTGGTTAGTGCTTCCTATTGGTCTTCTCTCTGATATGGGTCCCTTCTCCTTTCCTTCTTTCTTTCCCTATTTCTCCAAGTGTATTTTATAACCATCTCTGGTTACACTGAAAATTTTGAGTTAAGAGACTTGACCAAGAATCTTGAACATTTGTAGTGTGGAGGAAGCCAAAAAACGTATATATGCGTGCAGTACAACGACTTATAACGGGTTTCAAGTTGAATGCTCAGAGGAAACCTCTGAGAAGTTCCGAGGTAAACCCATTTACGAATCAAATCACCTATAGGGTATCAAGCATTCCAATCTTTTATTCTCCATTATGTATGTCCCATTGAAGGAACAATCTAACTACTTGAATTGTTCAATCAGGTTTGCCTGGGGTTGTCTTCATTCTGCCCGACTCTTACATTGATCCCGTGAACAAGGAATATGGAGGTTGGCATCTTGCTTTTCATTTGCTTGCATCATCTTATAGTTTTCATCTAAATATTTGTTCCTGATGGTTCCAATTCAATTTTTACTGTATAGGTGACAAGTACATCAATGGCACTATCATTCCTAGACCTCCACCAGTTCATTACGGGAGGTCGAGCAGGTACAACGATAGAAATCGGAACTATGATAGGCCAAGGTATGACAGGCAAAGAGAACCAATGCAGATGCAGCAGCAAGGACCAGGACAGTTCGAGCGAAGGGATCCACCGCCATTTGATCGCCAAAATACTATGCAAGGTGGGAGACAGGATCATCCTATGCCGCCACCACCGCAGACAAACTTTTCTCCCGGAAGTGGTCTCCAGAACCCTGCGCAAGGCGGGGGACAACATTATCCACCGCCCCCTCCCCCACCACAAGGGAACTTTATCCCTGGTGGTTACCAACAAAATATCATGCAAGGCGGTGGACAGGGTTATCCGCTGCCACCACCGAGAAATTTTGCTGCTGGCGGTTTCCAACAAAACTCCACGCAAGGTGGCTATGGTCCGCCTATGGGCAGGGATTATCCCCCACCTGGTAATAGGGGATTTCCTCAAGGAGAAACAGGAGATAACCGGTTTGCTCAAGGAGAACAAAGAGACCCTTTACCACCATATGGAAGAGGGCAGGGTAGTTATGGCCCTCCGGAGCGCAGGGACTTTTCACAAGGCGAGAGAAGGGATTACCCTCCTCAACAGAGAGATTTTGGTGGAATGGATCAGAGGCAGTTTCCAAATTCTGGTCAAGTCAATTATGGGCAAATTGCAGGCAGTGGTTATAGCTCAACAGGAGAGGACTATCCTCAGCCTAGAGGACAGGGAGCATCGGGGATGGGGCATGGAGATGCAATGCCTGGAGAACCGAGGACCTCTAGCGCTGGTGGACAATCAGAATATGGTCAAGTAAGGATTTGTTTAATTCCCAAGATGGATCGACTGAGATATTTTACCCTTAACTCACTAAGAATTGAATGCTGTTCTGTTGTCTGTTTAGTTTCATGTAGCTAACATCCATATCTTGCTCAACTTTTTATTTTTATTTTCTGCAGTTTGTCGCTGGGTAATTTTTTGTAAAAACATACATACTTGTGGGCGTATGTGTGCATATTTATATAGATCCTCGTGAAACATGCCTCCACTAGTACCTTACTGGGAGTTGTGAGGAAGGGTAGAAGTACGGCGAATATCAAATCGAGGCCGCTCTGCTTCGCTGTCCATTTTCTTATATATTTCGCTCGAGGGTCTGACTCCCAAGCTAAATTCCATCCATGCTTTCTCCCCCTTCTTTGCCTTTGTGCAACCATTCCGCTTGAGTGTCTGAATCACAAGCTAAATCCCATCCATACTTTCTCCCCCTTCTTTGTCTTTGTGCAACCATTCCGCCTGAGTGTCTGATTCACAAGCTAAATCCCATCCATACTTTCTCCCCCTGCTTTCTCTTTGTGCAACCATTCCGCTCGTGGGTCCGACTCACAAGCTGAATCCCGTTCATACTTTCTCGCCCACCTTTGTCTTTGTGCAACCATTCAGGGGCCTCACTTAAGGTTGGGCCTTGCCTCTAGAGTAGAATTTCATTAACATTATTGGTATGGCAAGGAGGTTTGTTTCTCAAGGCTCCCTGTACCATCCTGTATGCCTCGGGATGGGGAACGCACACTCCTGTTTTGCTTCAAATATGGATATATAAATATTTATATCATATATGTATTTATACATGTGTACATATATGTATGTGATGTTCTATGCATGCATACATACATTATGTATGTCTCTGTGTGTGTATATATATATATGTGCACAACTTGTCATCTCAATAAATCATACAAGCAAATAAAGACAGAATTGCTTGTTGAGTGAATTCACCGATTGTTCATGAATTCAATCTACTCTGAATAAGAAGATTAATGCAGTAAAACAAGTCTGTGACTTTGACTTCTTGAGTGAACTTTGTTCCCTTTATGTTCATATTTGCTTGTTCAAGGTGCAGTTGGGCCATTAAGGCTTCTTTATTTGAGATATTTTCTTCCTTTTCTGGACTGAATTTCTGCGGTGTTTTTCATAATGCAATACTTTGGATAGTTTCTTGTGGCCCTGTTGCCAGGCGAGCTCTTTGTTTTGGGGAACCGTTTTGCTACGTTTTTAATCATTCTTTTGTGATCTATGCTGTGCAGGGATGGCGTTGAGATGCCATTCTATTAGGAAATCGACAGAGAGAGAGAGAGTCAGAGCCGAATTCCGACTGATCAGGATCATGATATGGCTGGCTGTCATGTGCTATCTGGAAATGCTGGTAGTCTACTTTCGTTCTGTTGGTCTGATACTCTCGACTATGTAATTAATTAGTAGTAAGCAGACTGACATTAAATTGGCAATAATTATTCCATAACTTGTGCTTGCTTTTGAACAAAACATTTTTGTTTTATTTCTGAAATATGAGTCGTATGCTTGAGATTATTGTGTACTATGCTGCAAGATCATGGTGTGTGCTCGTCTTTAACGTGAGTTCCGTGTCTTATGCTTGCCGCTCTTATTAATGCTGTGCGACCCGCCCTCTTGGATCACCATTTTTGCTATATTGTAGTCAATGTAGCGTACTTTTGATGATTTGTTGGATGGTATTGTCATGAAGTTCTTAAGTGCTAAATCACAGGGTCTTATGGGGGCTATAACTAGAGCCGATGCATCCATCCCAAAATAAGCATAACCATAACAGAGCCTTTTCCTACAGGCTACAGCAAGCGTTCTCTGCTTTATGATAGTCATTAGCCATTAACCCGAAGAGTCAAAGTAACCAATATATCAAATGTCACTAAAATGCAGTCTTCAAGGGGTTTGTCGTGGCAATTTAGTTTTTTGCTCAACTGGGAGGCCGAAGTCGGATGCAGGCCCTGGGTATGTGACTCGTACCTTTATGAGTTGACCGCTTAACAAGTGAGGTATTTGCTCTCTTATTACTGCAATTTTGTTCTCATAACTAAAAGACGAAGTTAGAAATTTCCGGACCAGAATGTCTACAGCACCAGTTGCACAATCATTTTGTTACTAGCTAATCTAGATAGGGCTTTACAGGGTCACGCGGGGAGAGAAAAATGATCTGTTTACTCTTAGTAGCTACTGTACAAGGAGGCATGGCTCTCCTCCTTGGGATTCAACTCAAATGCAAAGCTGCACATATGGTATGGGTCTTCTTAACCCCAGTCTGTAATCCAGGAATAAGAAGCTACGATTTTCCTGGTGACCAAGCCCCCGTCTTAAAGATGCACTTTTTAACATTAATTTCTTAATTAACTGCATCTTCCTTTGTTTATTATATCGGAGAAGCAACATTGACTGTTTTTAACAAGCAAGCAAGCTTAAAGGTAATGGCCATACTGCTGTCTGCCAGCCTACTCAGGCAATATGGGATTTGGATCGCGAATCGCCCACATAGCAGTTCGAGGCCCATATCCTCAGGGCCCTTTGGAGCACAAGTTCAACAAAAGGGAAATGGGTATGCATGTAAAGAGGGCATGGACTGTTTTGGCAAGAAACAAGCTATTGTTTTGATGGGCGAATAGCTCACGGGTATATGGTGTGGTCTGTCTGGCTAAAGTTATTCAGGGTACGGGGTTAACAGTCCAAGAATGCACCGTCGACCCTATATTAAAGCTAACAGATTACCTTTCAGATTTTGGATGGGGGAGACGCCTTACTTGACATGAACGTGGATCCATCGCAGATTATTGAGCTGCCACCCTATCAAAAGACTCGGGGTTGGGAGAAAAGGGGTGCCTGCTTGTGTGCCTATTTCATGCAGTAATTCTTCGCTCTCAGGAGGAATTTTTTTTAGTCATGATGAAGCTTAATCAGGTCAACTTCTCATATTTTGGACGTGGTTAAGACCGTGAAATGTGGGCACTTGCTTGAGTTTATCCGGGAATGGGTTAACAATGAACTTGAAACCAGATTTCATCCAAAGAATTCTCCTCTCTCTAGAAAGTGATTTCAGTGAACTGGCTGAATTGAATCCAGTTGAATGGGCCGAATCAAAATGTTAACCACGAGAATGACCAATCGTATTTCTTAAACAATATAGAAGCATGCTAGAGTCAACAACCTCTTCACTGAAATCACTTTCGAGAGAGAGATGGATATTTCAAATGGGTAAACCGTATGCAACCTCTCTGGCTAGTCTGTGTTCTTTGGACTTTTCAAACATAGTGAACCTCGTTCCTCGTGAACGGAGGCGAGTAACACCCTAATGATGAACACAAAACATTTATGTGATCTGCCAGTGACTAAACCATGACCTTTAAATTATCATAATGACCATAAACCAAATTCAGGGCAAATGAAATATCTCAAGGAATCTTAAGAGAACCCAATTTTGGACGTGGCACACAATATGGTAAAGATGCACTTATATTAGTGGCAGAGCTAATAATTATAGCTGATATTACAAAGAAGTCAGTTGTCCGGTAACAGTAAAGAATAGACACCCAACCTATATGCAACTCACATCCACAGAAAGCCAACACTCGGGTGATATGGAGGCGAGCGCCTCCAACACCTTAGCATCTAAAACTTACTCTCATCATCTCTGACAATAAGATGCATAATTCTATCCTCATACATGATTCAGTAGAAAGACCTTAATAGCACGTACAATCACACAAACTGAAAACCAAACAAAAGCAGGTGGATTCACTCACTGAACTCGGTGCTTCCACTCTGTGAACTGCTGGCGTTTCTGCTATGGAGAGAGAGGCCATTCAGTGCTTGATCAATCCTGCCCGAACCCACGACCTGTTTCTCCATGAAGAACAGCTCTCTTTCTTTGTATTTTGCTGGCGGAGGTGGAAGAATCACAAGGGATTTTTGGATCGGCGCTGGTTCCCGAGGGGCTATTCTTAAAGGTGACCAGTTCGTGTCGCAAGTACTGATGGGATGCTGCGGCCTATCGAAAGATATAGAATCTGATGAGCTTGATGAGCTCTCACAATGATCATCCCTCCAAGTATCAGCACGGGCCTTCCCTTTCCAAGCTCTGCAAGATGGTTGACAACAACTAAGCCTTTTCCCATGAGAGCTCTGCAAGATGGTTGTGAAATAAATACAACAACAATTAAGCCTTTTCCCATGCTAGATGGGGTCGGCTACATGGATTGTTTGTTTCCAAATAGCCCTATCACCTGTCATGCTAGTATTTAACTCAATACAAAATAGATCATTCTCATAGTTTCTTTCCACCACTTTTGTAGTCATCCTCTTCCTCGTTTAACATTTTCACAATCTAATTTTTCAAATCTTCTTATGAGAGTATCCTTTAGTCGTCTTTCTATGTGTCCAAATTGTGACCACTCTTCCATATATAAACATATTTATTTATGCTACATACATCTTTTGCACATGTTATGATTAACTACCTAATATTCATAACCATAAAACATGACAGGTCTAATTGTTGCTCTATAATATTTACTTTTTAACTTTAATGATATCTTTTTATCACACCCAATACTCATAACCATAAAACATGACAAGTCCAATTGCTACTCTATAATATTATCTTTTAACATTAATGGTATCTTCTTATAATCTAGACTACCTGGTGCCCCCTCTCCATTTTAACCAAATGACATTAATTCTATGCGTAACATTTTCATCGTATTTCCATTAAAAAATTGACTCTATGTATTTAAAATTTTCTTTCTAAGGTATGTCCTTTGTGCCAATCTTAATTTCTATATCATCAAATGATCACTCAAATGACAAAACTTACATTTCATATATTCTATCATTGGAAGTCTGTAGAATAAATAAAACAGAAAAAATGATAATCAAGTTATATATGCAAGAAACTTGTATACTGAGTTGATATGACTAAGGGTGATCGTTGTCAGGCTTCATTTTGTTCTAGGCACAACCTCGAAACAAAACAATATAATCGGTTCTCAATTTTGTGGAACCAAAACAAACAACTATAATCATAAAACCGAACCAATCCACGACACTTGTAGTGTAGAATATATCATCAATCACACAACAAATAAACTTAATTAGAATAAGTTGTTCACACAGCTGACAGTAATATACTCATACATACAAATTTCAGCATTCACGCTTCAACAATGGCACAAAATAAATATCCTGTTACACATATACATATATACATATATGTACATACATATAATATATATATATATATATATATACATAAATATGTACATATTATATGATTTGTTTCCAAGTTTCAAACCTTGAACCAATCTATACAAAGTTTTTTTTTTTGGCAGAAGGAACCAAAGCCAAACAAGAGAAGAACCAAACAGAAGCCATCAGATTGGTTTAATCTGTTTATTCATTTTTGGATCAGTTCTTTGAACACCGTACGATGGATACTGGCAATAAAGAAAAACTGAGGATAGTACTGCAGTTGTAGAGACCATGCCGGGTTCTATGGGCAACTAAACATGTAAGAGAACATTAGAAAAACCTCCTTGCCGGTAAGTAATTTGGACCAGAGGAGGCATATTAGTCTGAAACAATTCAAAAGAACTTGTGTTCCACAAAAAAGCGCTTGCTTGTATCTAAACATGCTGTAATGCAATTGGCGACAACCACAGCATGAGGATGACGTATAATTGTGTGACCATGACATGGTAGTGATAGTGCAGCAGCAAGGTTTTATCATGGTAATGCAGACTTGGCTTAATCATAAAATGGAAATAGTTAAAACCACTGAAAGAGACAAATGTTTTGAGCCGTCGACTGCTGGTTTATCAGGGAGCAGTTCTTCCCATCACATGTTCAGCACCGTCCAAGGATAATATATAGCCTTTCCAAGGAATTTGTCATCTCATGAATTTTACCTGTGAAACAGGTGATCAGCTTCCTCATCCTGCTCTGCTTCTTCATGGTTGACAGCAACACTGGATGCATTAGGAACTGAGAGCAGCCTATCATGTTTCGTAAGCAACTTCTGCAGCTGATCATTCAGTTCTATTGCTTGTGAAACTAGTCTTTCATCGCTGAAAAAATAAACAAACGTAAAATTAGTCTGTGTGTGTGTGAACCGCCCATTTTTGGTGGTTTTGCCAGCAAACTGATCACATGAACGTGTTTGACTTTGTCCATTTACCGGAAGCTGGTTTTAGTTTGGCAGAATCCAGTCGTATCAAGAATCTTGTTCTCGGAATAAGATGACCCAATAATATAAATTCCATTCATATACTAAATCTCAACAGGCAATCATTGAAAATGCCCAAAAAGAACCTTTATTATTTGGATGATTAAGTTGGGCATTCATTGATTTTATATATATATATATGTGTGTGTGTGTGTGTGTGTGTGTGTATATATGTACGTATGTATGTATGAATATGCATGTGTTTGTGGAAGATGAAGAACACATTTGTCACCGAAGTAAGATCCCAATAACTTACTATGCTCATCCATTTCCAAACTACAGATGATTTTCAATGGAGATAATGATCTTACCGAGAATTCATCACTAGATGCATCACTCTCTGTTTCTGGAAAGAACATTGTTCTATGAGTTCCAGCGTGAACTCATCAGTGGCTCCCTATGGACAATAAAATAATTTGCACAAGTAAAATACATTTGCTACAAACTCAAGTACCCCCACGAACTGTATAGTAGTACAAAGCAACAATATTTATTAAAATACTATGAACAAGTAAAACAAGAAGCGGTAGAAGAAGATTTGGTGGGTTTAAACATCATATAACCTAGACTGCTGGAGATATGGAAATGTTAGTAATAGATAATCAAAATAAGGAGAAAGGAGAGTATAAATATGGAAAACGATATAGTAGTACATTGAAAAGATCTAAGAAACATAAGTAACGGTTTAAACTAGGTCTGGTGTATGTAGAAGACTAATCTAGAAAAGGTAATAATTTAGTACCTCAGGATGTGAGGGGTCAATTGCATCCAGCACTTCTCGCAAAACTTCCATGACACCGGTGGTTTTTTGGATAATACTGAAAGGGAAAACATGAGTCATACAAAAGACTAACAAACGAATATCTCCACAAAAGCATCAATCATGTGGCCCGTAAAAGGGGATACTTCAATTAAACACTTGCTACCATTTTTTCCCCCAGAAATGACAAGATATATAAAATATAAATTGATTCTATTATTGGATTTCCACTTTTTCAGAAAATAGGATCATTTTTTTAATGCAGTCTTCGAGTGCATATGATTATCTGCAGTGAACTGAATCTGTAAAGCCTAGAAAGGTCATACCAGCAATTACAGCTGAACCAACCGAGTTAATGTACTTATATGCATTTTAATATGACAATAACTGCAAAAAAATAGCAACTAACCCTTACTTTTAACTTCCAAAAAAGAACAAGATCGATTACCTTGAATCTGGTATGATCTGAGAATTTGATGGCTGGGTAGCTGTGCCACATTTCTGAGGGACTGCAGTCACAACAGGCAAACCTTTACTTTCGGTCATAGCAGATGCCAGATTTGATGAAGGAATAGTTGAGTGCCTTGGAAACTGAACACGTGCACGCTGTCCACAAGTGACTTACACATGTTAAAATATTGGTTTTCTACGATACTAATGCAACCCAAAAACTAGATTAAGAAAATAAAATAGCCGCAGATGTTTGGCAACAAAATAAATAAGTCCGACTCAGTTAACGCTCAACATGCACTATGAATCAGCTTGACTTTATTTCTTTCATTACTAAAGCATCACCGCTACTAGAACCATTTCCACCATCCAGACCAAAATCAACGCCACAGATATCACTTTCAGCCATAATCATCTTTAACCCCAGTTCAACTTATTGACCAGTATTAACAATATCACTGGCTCTCTCAGGGCATCTTTAAGGAGCAATAACTAAAGTGAGAAAATTTTAACTATTGCATTATCTAGATTCTTCCTGCGGAACATTTCTAGTGAAAAGATGACTGATAAATCCCCAGAATGGGAACACGATCAGCTCATCTTCTGTCTAGCACGTACACAGCTTAAAATGTAGGCAGTAAGAGGCCTACACCATCTGGCTAGCTTAGTACATTGTCAAAAAACTACAACAACAACAACAACAACTAAGCCTTTTCCCATACTAGACGGGGTCGGCTACATGGATTCTTTGTTTCCAAAGATCTCTATCGTGTGCCATGTTAGCAGTTAACTCCCAATAAGCTAGATCATTCTTTATTGTTTCTTTCCAACACTTTTGTGGTCGTCCTCTACCTCTTTTAATACTTTCCAAATTTAGGTTTTCTAACCTTCTTACAGGTTCTTCTTTTGATCTTCTTTCTATATGTCCAAACCATCTTAAGCGATGTTCTCTCATTTTATCCTCTATTGGTGCCACTCCTAATTTGTTTCTAATAACCTCATTATGTATACGGTCTTTTCTTGTATGACCACTCATCCATCTCAACATCTTCATTTCTGTCACAGACATCTTTTGTACATGTTGATGATTAACTGCCCAACACACAGAACCATAAAACATGGCAGGCCTAACTGCTGCTCTATAATATTTACCTTTTAATTTTAATGGTATCTTCTTGTCACAAAGTATACCTGATGCTCCTCTCCATTTTAACCAACCAGCATTAATTCTATGTGTAACATCTCCATCAATTCTTCCATCACTTTGAAAAATTGACCCTAGGTATTTAAAACTTTCCTTTTGGGGAATGCAATGTGTGCCAATTTTAATTTCTATGTCCTCTGAAGTAGCCAAATGATCAAACTTACATTCCATATATTCTGTCTTTGTTCTAATAAGTCGGAGGCCTTTGTTTTCTAATGTTTCTCTCCATAGTTCCAATTTTCTATTAACTTTTTCCTTAGACTCCTCCACTAATACAATGTCATCTGCAAATAACATACACCAAGGTACTTCATCTTGAATATGTTTTGTTAACTCATCCATCACCATTATAAATAAGTATGGACTTAAAGTTGATCCTTGATGTAACCCAATATTAACTTCAAAGAAGTCTGTCGTTCCTTCATGAGTCCTCACACATGTTTTTGCACCATCATACATGTCTCTTATAAGGTTAATATATGTCAATGGGATACCTCTTTTTCCAAAGTTCTCCAAAGAACCTCCCTCGGTACCCTATCATAAGCTTTTTCTAGATCAATAAATATCATGTGAAGGTCTTTCTTTTTTGCTCTAAAATGTTCCATAAGATGTCTCAAAAGGTGAATCGCTTCAATAGTAGATCTACCAGGCATAAATCCAAATTGGTTCTCTGTTGTACTTGATACTTGTCTTAACCTACGTTCAATAATTCTTTCCCATAATTTCATAGTATGACTCATTAACTTGATACCTCGATAATTCGCACAATTTTGAATGTCTCCCTTGTTTTTATATATGGGTATAAGTGTACTTGCTCTCCATTCCTCGGGCATCTTTTGGTTTTTCCATATTTCATTAAATAGTCTTGTGAGCCAAGTGATTCCTATTTCTCCTAGTATTTTCCAAACTTCTATAGGAATATTATCTGGTCCTACCGATTTACCACTCTTCATATGTTTAAGAGCCTCTTTGACTTCATTCTTTTGAATACGTCGGTAGAAATTATAGTTTATATACTTTTCTGACTTGGCTAAATCTCCTAAACTAATACTAACATCTTTATTTTCATTAAAAAGATTATAAAAATAGTTTTTCCATCTATTTCTTATATCATCATTTGCCACTAGAATTTTTTCATCCTCGTCTTTTATGCATCTAACATAATTAAGATCTTTAGTTTTCTTATCTCTAGCCCTAGCTATCCTAAAAATGTCTCTTTCACCCTCTTTTGAGTTGAGTTTTTTATATAAGTCCTCCCAAATCTTAGCTTTTGCTTCACTAACGGCCTTTTTTGCTTCCTTCTTTGTTTTCTTATAAGCTTCTAAAGTTTCACTAGTTTTCTTAGCATAATGTAATTTGTAACATGCCCTCTTTGCCTTGATTTTGTTTTGTACTACTTCACTCCACCACCAAGCTTCTTTTTGTGCCGGTACACCTCCCTTAGATACCCCTAACACATCTTTCGCCACTTTCCTAATATGTATAGCCATATTGTTCCACATATCAGAGGGTGTGCCAACATAATTCCAAACATCTCCTTGAAGGACTTTTTGTTTAAATATATCTTCTTTCTCACTTTTGAGGTTCCACCATTTAGTCCGAATAGCTCGATGCACTCTTTTCTTCTTTGTCCATTTTTTTATTTGTAAATCCATAACTAAAAGTCGATGTTGGGTGGTTAAGCTTTCTCCTGAAATTACCTTACAATCTTTACAACACGCTCTATCTTTTTTTTACAAATAAAGTAATCAATTTGTGTTTGTGATAAGCCACTCTTATAAGTAATTAAATGTTCATCTCGTTTTTTGAAGATTGTATTGACTATAAAGAGATCAAATGACATAGCAAAATTTAAAATCTCCGTACCTTCCTCGTTTATATCCCCATAACCAAAGTTTCCATGAATCCCTTGATATCCTAATGCCTCTTTACTGACATGTCCATTTAAATCTCCTCCTAAACAAATCATCTCCCTTTGTGGAATCTTTTGAAACACCTTATCTAACTCTTCCCAAAAAACTGTCTTTATACTATCTTCTAGTCCTACTTGGGGTGCGTAAGCACAAACTATATTCAAAACCTCTACTCCTAACACTAATTTCAATGTCATGATTCGGTCACCATATCGTTGTATGTCTACTACACTCTCCTTTAAATCTTTATTTATGATAATACCAACTCCGTTTCGGGCCTTTTCTTTACCTGAGTACCATAATTTAAAACATGTATCCTCTATCTCCTTTGCTTTTTCTCCAACCCATTTTGTCTCTTGTAAACATAGAATATGAATCTTTCTCCGAATCATAGTATCTACCACCTCCATTAGCTTACCCGATAATGTTCCGATATTCCAAGAACTAATACGAATCTTATTATCTAGGACTAGCTTCCTTACCCCCCGCATCCGTCCATAATCAAAATGCGGAGACCCTCTCTGAAAATTTTTCACTACATTCGGAAATTTTATTTTCAGAAAATTGGGTCTTCTCAAACATTATAAAAGATCTTCATGTTTAATATGGGTTTGCAAACATTATAAAAATAGAAGTCAACATTGACACCACAAACTGTTCGTTTTAATGAAAAAAAAAGTAATAACGGATTAAACAAATGTCACTTTAAAAAGGAATGATTGAATACGAAAAATATGTTCACCTACCACCAAGTCGTAATAGGCTGCATAATATTGAGGAAATTTTCCGGAAGCTCCACCAAGGGCAGTTTGTGTTGCATCCAATAGAAGAAATATCTTTTCTCTAACTGGCGCATCTGACTGTCATAATGAAAAGTATCAAATGTCTTCCCATAAAATTCTGGAAAGTAAGCATGATTTCTCCATGGAGAAAAAAGAATTGACCACATCATTTGAGTGTTGCATAATAGCCCAAGCTTTAGAGATCAACCTTTTTTTTTACAATCTTCACCATCAACTGTAGGACACCTGTTTCAATAATCAGCCTGTGGATATGTTCCCCACAATTATTCATCAACATCTCCAACAACTGCAATGCGCAAAACAGATCGTTGGTTAGCACAGAGCGGTGGTGCTACAGTTAACATGCACTAGAATTTGTAGGTTATCCAAATGAATAATGGAAAAAAATGCAAGCATCATACTATAAGTACATTGGGTGCATTTATTTTAATTTATGAAAAATCTGGAGCCCGTAATAAGCAAATTTCCTCAATTTCTTGCCCTCATAAGTGCATAACAGTGCTTAATCAGGCGATTGCACTTATTGTAACTTAGAAAGTGACAATGTTGACATGAAGTCGGAGTCGATAGAATAAAAAGCCAATATCGTATTCACAGAAGAAACAACTAAGACCTAGAAGACCCATAGGAACAAAACTTACAACAACAGAGAAAATCTGGCTAGCCATGTTCTTACTACTCAATCGTTTTTTTAGTGACTTGATGACCTCTTTAGCTTGCCTGTTCCATAGAAAGAGGAGATCCACAATCAGAAGAAATTATATATAAAAAAAGAGGAAGAACATCTAGAAATTGCAAGAACACCTAAAATATGCAACTTTCAAGGCCGACTGCTAAAAATCATCAAATGAGATATTAAGATAAACAAGCATTGGTATACAAACTCTGTCTCAGATAGTAAACTGAAACCTTAGCATGAATTGCACAAGAATAGATAAGCAAATTGACAACATAACCCAAATTTATGAAAGAAATAAAAGTTTATTAGACCTTTTGTACAACAGGAAACGAGAACCCACATCTGAACCAAATTGGTAGACCTTTTTCATTATGATGCAGTCCAGTCCAATGCAGTTCATACAATGGGATATAAGACTTCCCTAAAGGAAAAATTGAATGAATTCAAAAGAAGTCACAATATTAAGAAGATTAGAAAGATAAGTAATGATCAGTGGCAGCATGCACCTATACCATCTTGTTCGGAATCACAATTAGAGACAGCACAGCCAGAGTCCATAGACGTATTCACAACTGTCTATATCCTAGGGATCAAACCTTTTGTTTTGCTTTCTGGGTATAAAAACTTTGATGAATGCTGAGATAAATGATTCTACATTCGTTTCTTGAAGTTTTTGATAATCCTGCTTAACATAATGTACATTTTGGGTCATTGTTTTTTGAAATTGTGATAAGACCTGTATACAGATCGCAACCAGATAGGGCAAGATTCATTTTCCAGTATGTAGTGCTCTTAGATCATTCCCATGGGGTTCAATCAAGAGAAATATTATTACCATAGGCAGCTAGGCAGCATGGAGACAAAATCTTGGCACAGTTTTCATCAGAGACTATCAAAATTTTCTTGTGCAGTAAGATTCTTGTAAAGTGATTATTGAAAATGGGACATTTTTCCTGTGCCAAAAAGATGGAAGAAAGTCCGAAGAAAGAAAAGGAAACTACAGCTTGAACATTTACCAGTGTTACCATCATCTTTTGAACAAGAAAAAAGACAACAATTTTCGAAAAACTATAAGATTTTGTCACTGTGGCAGTAGAAGACGTACCGCTGATCATGACTGGCTAGTTCACATATCTCAATGTTTTTACACCAATCAGGTTCTTTCAGCTTCTCACTAGTTGCTGAATTGACTATTTCAGCCAACATCATCCCTAAACCGAGTGTGAGTTTCCCTGTGTAAGTCCAATTTCAGAATCAATTGGCTATGCAATCATAAGAAGTTCCGAAGCATTTAAAACTCCATAGAGCAATCAAACAGAACAACACCATGCAAAACCACCAGTCATGAGAACTCAAAAACGAGTTTCTGAAAATTTATGACCAATGGAAAAGTAAAATAAAGAAATATACATACACAAGATTGCAAGGTGGTTTCAGAAATTTTGAATTATGTTCTAACTCCAAGATCATGCGCTATAAGATACAGAGAAAAACACTATCCTACATGGCAACTGAGAAATACCAAAACGCCTTCTCATCAGACAGACAAAGAATTCATAGGAGATTGATACATACAACTTAAGAAGAGAAACATGAAGAAAATGAAGGAATTATGGTCTTCACTTGCAAAAAAGCTGAACCAAATGAACTAAAGCAGCTGCGTTTGAGACCAGAAACAAAAAAAAAAAGATACCATATCAAAATTGCCTCCCAACAAGTGAGAAGAATGTATAGCAATTGCACTCACAAAATCGTCTGAATACATGAAAGGGAATCAACCGTTTATTTCAACAGCAAAACAAGGCATTTTTAAATTCTGAAATTTTATATCTTGAAACCTAAAACGAACGGATCCGTGGATGATATTTACCGTAAGTATGTTTACAAGGCACTCAAATCTGAAGAAAATTACGAGCGAGTTGTATAAACAGGGTCAATTGCACTACTCAAACTAATGTAAAACATCGAATTTCGAACATTTCAACCGTTTCATAACCAAAAAACCGAAAAGAATTTAAAATTGCAACGAAATCATCGCCAATAAAGGCACGCATCAACCGAATACTTGAATATATGTTCAACAAACAAAAATTTTTAGCTAAGAAGCTGCAGATTTAACTGCCAATTGCAGACTTAAATAAGGCATACTCCAAGAGTTTTCTACTCAAAATCTTCAAAAAAGTCACGAAAATCATCAATAAATTGCGAAACCGAGAGAATCAAGAGTCAGAGAAAACAAGCTTCACCAAGTTAGTTACCAAAAATAGATACCGAACAAGCCATTCCTACATTTTTAGCAGACACGCTCTTCACTCCAATGAAACCACAAATTCACAGAAAACTACAAAAAGTAAAACATAACAACGAGAAAGCAACTGAAACTCCAACGTACTCATTTCGGTAGAGGTACTTACAAATTCACGCACCGAAACTACTCGAATCCGAGCCAAAACTTCGGAGATCAGTGGGTAACCACAGATGGAGCCTCTAAGCGGAGAGAATCGAGAGACCAACCGATCGATCGGCCCCTACTCCACCTGACGAGAGAGAGAGAGAGAGAGAGTTCCTCTCTGAGACACTGGAGGTTTACAGTCGCCCTTCACCAAAGGAAAGGAACACCTCCAGCTTCCTTCCTTGTCTGCTCTTTCGCTTTTATATGGTTAATTTGTCCAACTATTGTACCAGAAAGCCCTTGTTCTTTTCTAAATTTACATAAATGACCAACTCGACCGTTCTTTTTACTGGTGATATATTATTATTTATCCGAAATGACTAAATCACCCCTTCCTTGGTGCATCGCCCGGAAACGGGCCAACAAGACCGTGTGAAAATATGAGATCCTATCGCACCCTGAGCATAGCTCACCGATACAGTGCTCTCTGACCCCCATTCGAACGTAGCGAGTTCCATTCCCGGGAGGTCATTCATATGTTTGTGTGTGTTAAGCTTCAACTTCCGAATGTAACGAAAAAGTGATATATATATATATATATATATATGAGATTGTATCAAGAATTATGTCAAGAAGGGTGCACAGTAGCCTACTTTCATTTACAATTTTGACATCAGTGACGGGGAAATATAATTTGAATGTATCACAAAGGCTTATATATAATCAATCAAGAAGGTGGTCAGACCCACGTCGAGTTTCACTAGAGCATGGAGCTTGGAAGGCTTCGACTCGGTCGAGATTAGATAACTGATGGCAATAGAAACAGGAGTAGAAATTTCATGTGGATTCCATGACTCATATCCGAAGGCAGATCCACCTTGAGTCAGAATCATAATGGAAATTTTGGATTGAATTCAATTTGGAGTATTCTCACCCGTATAAAGAACTTGTCATAAATGGATTGTTAAGTTCGATTCTTTGACCGAATCGGCCTTTGGAAGGGACCGGTTCCGTTTCTCGTGGTCGGTTGTCTAAAGAGAGGACATTTTTTGTAACGCGGCACTAACCTTTATTTTCCCTCAAGGGCGGTAGGAACCTCGGATGATAAGACAGCGCGGATACAGAAAGATTGTCGAGGCGAATTACTTAAACACCCCCTTCCTGGACGAATATAACGCTCATCGTGCCATTAATGATGAGCGGTGGACTTCCAAGTGCCGGCTCGTTGTGTGACGGAATATATATATATATATATATAGCTCCGCTAATCTAAGAGATCACTCTGGCACGATCGACCCAAATGAAGGAGGGTTACGTTGCAACGTAAAACTTTGTCAAACTTATTTATGATGGATTCTATAAATTATGATAAATATAATATAGGAAAAAGCTTAGTTGTTGTTATATATATTTATTTATTTATTAACCACACACACGGTGAATTGGTGGTAACATCATCCTCATAGTTCTTCTACTCTCAGGTTGAAGGTGGTGAGTTTGATTCTTCGGTTGTGCAGTTTTAGGAACAATGACATAATGAGCAATAACTCACATGTATAAAGTCATGAGTTAGATACCCTCTCCAGCATGCATTTGTTTGGCCTCCTAAATGAAACCTCACCCAAAAGACAACAACAACAACAACAACAACAACTAAGCCTTTTCCCATACTAGACGGGGTCGGCTACATGGATTCTTTGTTTCCACAGATCCTTATCATGTGCCATGTTAGCAGTTAACTCCCAATAAGCTAGATCATTCTTTATTGTTTCTTTCCAACACTTTTGTGGTCGTCCTCTACCTATTTTAATACTTGCCAAATTTAGTTTTTCTAACCTTCTTACAGGTTCTTCTTTTGATCTTCTTTCTATATGTCCAAACCATCTTAAACGATGTCTCTCATTTTATCCTCTATTGGTGTCACTCCTAATTTGTTTCTAATAACCTCATTATGTATACGGTCTTTTCTTGTATGACCACTCATCCATCTCAACATCTTCATTTCTGTCACAAATATCTTTTGTACATGTTGATGATTAACTACCCAACACTCAGAACCATAAAACATGGCAGGCCTAATTGCTGCTCTATAATATTTACCTTTTAACTTTAATGATATCTTCTTATCACAAAGAATACCTGATGCTCCTCTCCATTTTAACCAACCAGCATTAATTCTATGTGTAACATCTCTATCAATTCTTCCATCACTCTGAAAAATTGACCCTAGGTATTTAAAACTTTCCTTTTGGGGAACCCAATTTTAATTTCCATGTCCTCTGAAGTAACCAAATGATCAAACTTACATTCCATATATTCTGTCTTTGTTCTACTAAGTCGGAGGCCTTTGCTTTCTAATGTTTCTCTCCATAGTTCCAATTTTCTATTAACTTTTTCCTTAGACTCCTCCACTAATACAATATCATGTGCAAATAACATACACCAAGGTACTTCATCTTGAATATGTTTTGTTAACTCATCCATCACCATTATAAATAAGTATGGACTTAAAGTTGATCCTTGATGTAACCCAATATTAACTTCAAAGAAGTCTGTCATTCCTTCATGAGTCCTCACACATGTTTTTGCACCATCATACATGTCTCTTATAAGGTTAATATATGTCAATGGAATACCTCTTTTTTCCAAAGTTCTCCAAAGAACCTCCTTCGGTACCCTATCATAAGCTTTTTCTAGATCAATAAATATCATGTGAAGGTCTTTCTTTTTTGCTCTAAAATGTTCCATAAGACGTCTCAAAAGGTGAATCGCTTCAATAGTAGATCTGCCTGACATGAATCCAAATTGGTTCTCTATTGTACTTGATACTTGTCTTAACCTACGTTTCTATAATTCTTTCCCATAATTTCATAGTATGACTCATTAACTTGATACCTCGATAATTCGCACAATTTTGAATGTCTCCCTTGTTCTTATATATGGGTATAAGTGTACTTGCTCTCCATTCCTCGGGCATCTTTTGGTTTTTCCATATTTCATTAAATAGTCTTGTGAGCCAAGTGATTCCTATTTCTCCTAGTATTTTCCAAACTTCTATAGGAATATTATTTGGTCCTACCGATTTACCACTCTTCATATGTTTAAGAGCCTCTTTGACTTCATTCTTTTGAATACGTCGATAGAAATTGTAGTTTATATACTTTTCTGACTTGGCTAAATCTCCTAAACTAATACTAACATCTTTATTTTCATTAAAAAGATTATAAAAATAGTTTTTTCATCTATTTCTTATATCATCATTTGCTACTAGAATTTTTTCATCCTCGTCTTTTATGCATCTAACATAATTAAGATCTTTAGTTTTCTTATCTCTAGCCCTAGCTATCCTAAAAATATCTCTTTCACCCTCTTTTGAGTTGAGTTTTTTATATAAGTCATCCCAAATCTTAGCTTTTGTTCACTAACGGCCTTTTTCGCTTCCTTCTTTGCTTTCTTATAAGCTTCTAAAGTTTCACTAGTTTTCTTAGTATAATGTAATTTGTAACATGCCCTCTTTGCCTTGATTTTATTTTGTACTACTTCACTCCACCACCAAGCTTCCTTTTGTGCCGGTACACCTCCCTTAGATACCCCTAACACATCTTTCGCCACTTTCCTAATATGTATAGCCATATTGTTCCACATATCACAGGGTGTGCCAACATAATTCCAAACATCTCCTTGAAGGACTTTCTGTTTAAATATATCTTCTTTCTCGCTTTTGAGGTTCCACCATTTAGTCTGAATCGCTCGATGCACTCTTTTCTTCTTTGTCCATTTTTTTATTTGTAAATCCATAACTAAAAGTCGATGTTGGGTGGTTAAGCTTTCTCCTGGAATTACCTTACAATCTTTACAACATGCTCTATCTTTCTTTCTACAAATAAAGTAATCAATTTTGTTTGTGATAAGCCACTCTTATAAGTAATTAAATGTTCATCTCGTTTTTTGAAGATTGTATTGACTATAAAGAGATCAAATGACATAGCAAAATTTAAAATCTCCCTACCTTTCTCGTTTATATCCCCAAAACCAAAGTTTCCATGGATCCCTTGATATTCTAATGCCTCTTTACCGACATATCCATTTAAATCTCCTCCTAAACAAATCATCTCCCTTTGTGGAATCTTTTGAAACACCTTATCTAACTCTTCCCAAAAAACTGTCTTTATACTATCTTCTAGTCCTACTTGGGGTGCGTAAGCACAAACTATATTCAAAACCTCTGCTCCTAACACTAATTTCAACGTCATGATTCGGTCATTTTCTTTACCCGAGTACCATAATTTAAAATATGTATCCTCTATCTCCTTTGCTTTTTCTCCTACCCATTTTGTCTCTTGTAAACATAAAATATGAATCTTTCTCCGAATCATAGTATCTACCACCTCCATTAGCTTACCCGATAATGTTCCGATATTCCAAGAACCAATACGAATCTTATTATCTAAGACTAGCTTCCTTACCCCCCGCATCCGTCCATAATCAAAATGCGGAGACCCTCTCTGAAAATTTTGCACTACATTCGGACGGCAATGTAGCGTGAAGACAAAAAAAAAAAAAATCTTGAACAGCAGATCCATGACTAACGGTAAACTCCACCCATTCATATAGAAAATGAGCCAGAAATAAACAAGAGTTGCCTAGTTCGTTTGCCCCAACTTGAAGGAGACGACTCTTGCATTGTGGAGACAAAAGTATACAAGAGCTTCAATCTTGGATAATTTTTTTTTAGCATTTCCTGAAATTCTCTCCAGAATCTGGAATTTCTCTATAAGGTGCAAATCTGCCATCCTTTTCTTATTTATTTCGCACATTTTGCTGCAAAATAAAACCACTAAATATTCCGGCCACCGTCTGCTTCACACCTTTCTCACGTGCATATTATGTGCGTAGGATAAGTATAAGCAACCCTACTTTCCCCTAGTGACAAAAACACCCGTGTGCCTTTTCATGATATGGAGGTGACTTCGTAGAGGGGAAACCAGATTCTTTCTATACTCCTTTCAAAATCTGAACTTTTAGACGGGTTTTAACATAGTTTAATAATTGTTTTTAATAATTTAATAATAAAAATTAAATTTAAAAGATAATTATTATAAAGTACTGTCCACAACTAGAGGTGGCAATTTTGAACTCGACCCAACAACCCAACTTAACCTGAAAATTCCCAAGTCTCGGTTTGGGTTTTGGCACCCAACTCGGGTCTTACTCAACTCAAAATGACAACAAAAAGTCCAGATGGGTCTGAGCTTCCTCAATCCAACTATACATGGGTTGCAATTGGGTTGACCTCGACCTGATGCTAATCAGATAAGGTGGGATCTGGGTTTCTCAAAAATGACTCAAAGAGAAAATGGGTCCGCTAAGAGTTGGCCTACTGTTGACCCGACGACCCGATCTGCCACCCGCAATCCCAAGAATGTCTTTAACATTACACACAGCATGAGAATTGTGCTTAACAAATATCCTCATGATGTATTGTATACAAACAAAAGGTAGCTTCAAATTCAAATGTAAATGGATATATGCGCCTACATAGACAAACAAGCACAAATGAACCAGGCAGAATGCAAAGACACATTTGAGAAAAGATCATACAAATGAATATTGATGAAATTGGCAGTTAAAGCATTCATTAAACTTGAAAAAAATATTTGAGCCTAGAAAGCAAAACAACGTGGATAACTGGAAGTACTCCAAGTGCTCTTAACGAGGTCCAGGAGCCTTCTTCTTTCCAGCAATAGCAACCTTCTTCCCTTTCAATGTCCTGCAGTTGTTCTTCGTGCGCTGGCCTCTGCAAGGCAATCCAGCTATGTGCCGGATTCCTCTATAGCACTGAATTTCCTTCAGCCTCCTAATTGCTAATGCATTGAAGCGCCTCTAGAATTCATGAGAAGTTATCAGCAGAAAAAAGTTAACGCACCCACAACAATAAGAAACATGAAATATCTGAGAAGCTATGATGCACGGAAACATCCATTTAGCATTTCGAGACGAAAGCAAAACTTGAAATGTGTGTGAAACATGTACAAAACGTTTCAGGTGACATTCAATCAACAACAACAACTAAACCTTTTCTCATATTAGATGGGAAGATAAGTCCAACAAAGTTTTAAGCTGGGTGTCGGAAGCCTAACCCAACCCTCCTCCTTTATCCGGACTTGGGACCCCTTACATGGACGGAGATTTCAGGTGACATTCAATATTTCATATAAAAAATTGGCAGTTACTTACATAAGTCTACCTATAGTCCAGCAGATTATGGTGTTATTTGGTCAAGTCTCACTTGGAAGTGCTTTGTGTTATTTTTCTTTTCACCATTTATTTCTCATTTTTCTATACACACATGCATAACCACATTCGCATGCAAAGACGCACACACATACCCTCATTTCCCCGTTTCTTAATTTATATATATATGTCATTTCCTTATTTGTTTCCATGCAACATAGATGAGAAGTTGTCAGCAGAAATAAGTTCTTCATGCCTATAGCAGTTCAAAATCTCTGAACATGCATGGGTACCAATATCAACTAAACTATGGAGAGGTTTCAAGTTTGATGTGGTTCATGAAACAAAAAGTAAAACCCGACAACCAGATCTTCACAAACCTTAGCAATGTCACACATTAAAATTTCCTAAAGGGAGAACAGCTATGTGATTAAGAGCAATCAGTGTTATAATAACTATTGGTACACAAAGATATGACATGGCGGCATTGCATAATTTAACTTCTTATAAGAACAAAGTAAATAGATTCTAAGAACTCGCTATGATATGGGTGACATGTGTTCTTATATCTTATAATAAGATAAGACATGTGCCGATATCTTATGATATTAAAGCGTTTTTTTAGATAAATAAGTTTCATTAAGAAGCACCAAGGAGTGCATCTGTGCAACAAGAACAAGATGGAACAGTACATGACTATAAACTCAACAAATTCCACCAAAGACCCCAAATAAGTAATTGTCTGCCCAAAATCTGTACCAACAGACATTCAACACCATATATGTATCGGTGCACATCATAGGATATATTATGGCAATTACGACCCTGAGTGAAAATGCATACTTCCATTCTATAGCCTAAA
The DNA here is from genome assembly GCA_036023115.1 of Brasenia schreberi. Classification (NCBI taxonomy): domain Eukaryota; kingdom Viridiplantae; phylum Streptophyta; class Magnoliopsida; order Nymphaeales; family Cabombaceae; genus Brasenia; species Brasenia schreberi. The sequence continues at coordinate 3,279,519 of JAYKKT010000089.1, read as the reverse complement.
AGTAGGGATATGCTCGGAGTGCCCAATAACCATGGAGATGGCCACCTATACTGTTTGATTTCAATATCTAGATTGCACTCTATAAGCCAAAAAATGACAAGACCATTGATTTATAAACCCATTATAAGTCCGATATATTATCAAGGAAAAAGAGAATAAATACTTTATCTCAGTGTTTTTGGTCAGGTGCACCACATTTCTACACCTACTTTTGCAGAGAATGAGCTCCAGGCTTTGTTTTTCACTAGAAAGCATTGCGCTCGAGTGCATCATTCCTTTCTTCCACAATGAAACATAAAACAGATGAATAGGATGAACGATCTAAGAGAAAGTATTGTAACAAACTTAAAAAACTAAGAAAATACCGAGTAACAGATAATGCAACATGTTGGTTAACTCAAACGATAAGAAAGGAGCGCTTCGTGTACCCATATGCAACAAATAACCTCCAAAATTTACCAGGTCACCCTCGATCATGTACTTGGATACTTCATCACGAATAGTGACCAATTCTTCTTCCGATAAGTCCTTTGTAATCTTGTTCTCCATGCCCAGATCATTCAGGATCTGAATGGAACTCGTCCGGCCAATCCCATGGATATACCGAAGAGAGCACGCGATTCTCTTGTTGTTGGGGATTTCCACCCCACCCACTCTAGCGCATTTGATAGTTAAACCCCCAAACTACAAGCAATACGCAACAGGGGGCACGGTTAGAATCATCGACATCCTTATAATCCAGGGAACACCCCAATAAAAGGAAAACCAAGAATATATGAAAGCAATCACACACATACGCACACACAAAAACAGAGTTCATTAGAACCAACAACCCTGTCAGTGAACAGTACCCCATAAGCAAATTTTAACAATTGAGAAAGAAACCCAAAACAGAGGACAACCACGAAGATAACCCACAAACTTGTGATGACCAATCACCAAGAACGATACCACTACCAAAAATGGTTCAAGTACAAAGGGAAATTGGTGGCAGCACACACACACAGAGTGAGAGAGAGAACCCTGTGAGAGTGGGAGGGCATGCGGACATGGGTGGTTGCCGAGAGCAAAGAAGGATTTTCCCCTTTGATCGAAAGGGAAGAGAGTGCATGAGTTACCGGTAGAGGCAAACTCTGAGCCATTCTCTTCCTCCGCTTCTTCTTCCTCTTCTCTGTCCCCCTTGCTCCGGAATGATATCCGTGCCCTTTTCTTGTAGTATTCCGCAAGAACCCCGTGCGCTTTCCAGCTTTCGGATCACCGACACTGTCCACGACGTTTTCGGGTCTAAAAGAGGATCTAGATCCGATCCATATATAATGCTCGTGATCCCCTGAAAAACAAGACTTACGATACGGGCACACCCTTTTTACAATACACATACTCCGAATTTCCTACTATTCTCAAAATACACGTGTACATTTCTCATATTTACGAAACTGCCTTTCGATAGAAAACATGACAATCTCTCCACTCTCGAGTGATATGACGTGTAACTCCTATTTTCGCTCGTTTCTCCGGCTTATCATCGCATCTCACTTTGTGTTTGTCACATACGAGATCTACGACGATTTCTACAAAAAGAACACGTTGGAATTATTTTTTGATCGATTTTGAAAGAACTGAAAAAAAAAAAATTTGCCATATGTAAAGTCGAGTCAAAGTAGATTCCCCGATTTATTGAGGTATGTTGTTTATTTTTTTTAGTTTTATCGATTTCTATTTATTTTTTAAGATTTGTTAACGATTTTAGGTACCAAAAACTCCTGAGCTTTTGTGATGTGTTAAAGAGATGCCTTTGTATTGTGTCTCCCTTAAATGGGAGATACGTCTTATGCGTGTCTTCCACTTTAAGCGTAATCTTATTAAATTTGTTAATATATATATATATGATTGATAGGAGACAAGTACGGGAGCGTAACGTCATCACTTCATCTAGGAGACTCAATGTTGTGGCATACAAAGGACGTTCGTGTAGATGACAATGAAGAGAAGATGAAGTCGGTCCTTTATGTTATAAAGAGGATACATCATCTTCAAATACTAAAATTGACATTGTAGAAAGTGATGATGATAGATGTCTTGATCTATAAGATCACTCCGCAAATTTGTAGGTCATATTGCAAATAAGAACTTCCATGACTTAAACTTTGTTTTTGTTCATAAATTAACAAGCAATATATTTTATTTTTATGCATTGATTTATAAGAACTTCCCAATTTTCATAGTCGCTATGTGACTAGAATAATGGAATAGAGAACCACGAGTAGGTCGATGAATGGGTAGTGTGTATCACAAGCAATTTGCCATTGATCAACTAACTCAATATCATAAGATGAGTGCAAATTATGTATTTTAAAATGAGTATATTTGTATGTTATATTCGGATGTTATGTATATTTACATGTTATTTTGTGCAATGCACATTGATTGCAACCATTTAGTTTTGCAAAATATTTGGATTGTAATGCATACAAGTTATTGAGATATCATAAATATATTTATTGTGGAGCCTTTTATATTAGATCTCTTTCGTTAGTTTGGCCAATGCTAAGGCATCCCAATAGCAACGATAAAACCTTTCATTGCAAAGAGGCTTACGAAACTATACACGTATAATATACAATATAAGTCACACATTGTTTTGAGTTTGAGCATTCTAGAGTTTCAACACTGTACCATACGAGTGTGATGAGTTATACATGAAGTGGTACATCTAAAAGACGTATCGATTTATTTTGTGAGATTCTAGCACTCATTTATGACCTACTTTACCTACTCTAGTTAGGCAACATGATACATCGTTCTATATATAGGTAAATGAATTATTGTAATTATATTAAAGATTTCTCTTTTTTTGGTTTTTTAAAACTAACTTTCTTATGCTTACTTTTTTATACCAACGTATAAGTGTAATACGAGAGACACTAGCAACAGCTTCAATACTTTCAAAGCTTGTGTCTCGACCGTTGGGTGGTGATTCATTATTGGTAGACCTCTTAAATATGTATGAGCAATGCCATTAAAGAATCTATTGGTTGACAGTTGATGATGATAATGGTAACGATAAGTGAATTTGAAATATTGTATATGTTGTACACAATTCTTTAGGTTGTATTTGGATATTATTTTATAAAATTGAAATATTGTATATGTTGTACTTGATTATAATAAAAGATAATTGTGTTCTTTCTTCATACATAATTACAAGGAAATGTCATTCTCTATTAATCAACATAATACATGATTACTCCCGACAATGGACAATAGTTGATAATAATATGAAACAAATGGATAATAGTTGACACTTAGTCATTGTTCTTAATATCAATGTACACATTGTTTCTTGGTCCTCTTAATTGTAAATATAAGTCTATAGTTCTTGAATTGTAGTTTGTCGACTTTCAATACTTCTTCTAATCGGTCTCCATAGATGCTCCTTTATCCTCCTATTCACTAACATGAAATATAATATCCTCCTCTATGTCTTTTTTTTTTCAAAATAGATTAATAGACAATTTTATCAAAGAACTATATTTAAGCAACAATTATACCAACAAATTATACCGACATACTCCTATATCTAAACCTATCATCTTCGCACGATTATACCCTTTCAAATAAGTTAAAAGAGTACATTATCATACTCTTCTTTGAAAGTTCGCAACAAGCTCTTATATGATGTTGCATGAGTGCTCCTTAGAACAAGTTCAGGAGCACGTTGTGACATTCTCTACCACATAATATATGGTTAGGGTTTTTGATCCCTCTAATGACCTGTTTGTAAACTACAATTATATCGACGAATTTTATTTTTTATTTTTATATTATATCAAATCTAACACTTAAGGTAACAATCAACCGCTTCAACCTTTTGCATGTGCAAATAAAAGAATATTATGCTATGCCTAGACAAAAATAGATATTAGATTTAGGAACCAAGAACTAAAGCTAAAAAAAACCCTAAAGAAGAGACGAAGGAGAGGAACCGGAGATAGAGTTCTTATGGAGTGAAAAGGCTGGAGCTGCACGCACGCTTAGAGAGAGGAATTTGGGTTGGACGGAGTCACTGGAGTGTGAAGGCTGGATCTGCAACCTGCGCGCGCGCGCGCGAGAGAGAGAGAGAGAGTTCCTTTTTGCTGTGCGAAGGAGTCAATGGCTCCGCAGGCTCTCCCATTCTCCCTGTCTTTCACCACCTCTGCTTCGGTATGCATCTCTCTCTCTTGCTTTAGCAGATTGATTCAAATTCTCATATCCATATGACCCTTTTCAGATTTTAGATAGTCATTGCAGTTCCTTATCGAGCTTCCGATATGGTATCGTAAATGCAAGACTAGAATGGTCTTGTTAGCCTTGATTTTTGCACGAGTGCTTGATCAACTATTTGATTGTTCTTTGTTCTCCCCATCCCTCCCAGTTGGAATTAGAGTTTTTATTGATTGCCTGACTTTGCATAATATGTTTGAATCTTAGGTTGTAGATGGGAATACCATAATACCAAATATTACCTTCTTTTACGCTTTTGCTTCACTTTATCAGAGCATGCATTGATTGAACTGAAAGTCTTAGTAAAGTTGCAAGAATTGTTGTTCGAGGCACCAGATTGAATCCCCTTTCGGAAGGCTGCAGCCAAAGGAGACCGTTACCAACCAACTTAGACCTGTAGGAATTACTGTAAAAATGGCATGTGGAAGTTTAAGTAATCCAAGTGCCAAGTGCGTGAAATCTACGGTTCCTCATGTGTTGACTGTTGCTGGTTCTGATTCGGGGGCGGGTGCTGGTATACAAGCTGATCTAAAAGCTTGTGGTGCACTTGGTGTTTTTTGCTCATCTGTCGTTACGGCAGTGACAGCTCAAAACACTTCAGGGGTTCAGGTGAAGTACCTCTCTTAGTATTTAGTCTTACCATTTTTGAATTTTATTCAACTATACTCATCTCTGTGTTCGGAAATCATGGTTTAAACTTGTTCTGATTCACCAAGCAGGGTGTTCATCATGTGCCAGAGAACTTTGTCGCAGAACAACTCAAGTCAGTATTATCAGATATGCACGTTGACGTGGTAATGTATTAAATTTCCATTTGAAGATCCGTTATTTTTATGTACCCATACGAACTTCCTATATGAAAACGTTATTTGATGGTTCAGTATGTCGTGAACCATATTAGCCTAATGTCATGATTTCTATCTCCATGTTATTCTTCTGTTATCCAGGTCAAAACAGGGATGCTACCATCTATTGGAGTGGTTAAGGTTCTTTGTGAGATCTTAAAGGAGTTTCCTGTTCAAGGTACATTTCTATTTCTGTAAGATGATTAATTCTCAAGTATTTTCATAAGGATATGAACATTAACTGTACCGTGTTTGTTTCTCAAAGGCAGCTTTAGTCGTTGATCCTGTCATGGTTGCTACAAGTGGAGATGTACTTGCTGGTCCTTCAATCCTGGATATATTTCGGTATACCACTAAATAATAGCATTGCAAAATGTCAAATCACGTGGCTGTTCTATCATCTATGTTCTTCCTTCACATTCTTCCTTGACACATTTCACTATCCATCTTTCTTGTTTATAGCAAGTATTGGGGATGGTTTGCAGATAATTTTATATATATGCAGAGAGAGACACACACATACATAAGTAGATAAATACACACATACATACATATGTGTGTTAATGTATATATACATATATATGTTACTGTTCCATTCCATGATTTGAAAAATTGTCATTGGTTGTCCTATTGTTCTCTATTCAAAACCTTTTTGGTTGCTTTAGTTTCTGACACAACTGTTTGTGCATTTTGGAATCCAGGGAGGAGCTTCTTCCAATGGCGGATATTGTAACTCCAAACATTAAAGAAGCATCATCTTTGCTTGGTGGCATTCAGGTTAAGACAGTAGCTGATATGCAATCTGCAGCAAAGTCAATATATGATTTGGGCCCAAGGTTGCAATTTGAACATTCACTGATGCATTTTTGCAAACCAAAAAAGAACTTTCAGGGTCTACTTGTCTCAACATTTGTATATTCCTGGGAGAATTTTATATGATGATTTCAGTTCCTATATCTTTCTTGAGTCTTACCTTTTTGTGATTATGTCTATGTTATTTTATGTTCCAGATATGTTCTGGTAAAAGGTGGCGATCTTCCAGACTCATCTGATGCTGTTGATATATTTTTCAATGGTCGGTCAAAATATTCTATTTTATGAAATCCCCTACAAGTTACCAGTACAGGCTGTATTTGACTGCTTCTGTGGTAACCATTGTTTTGGTTGCATACATAGGGGTCCAGTGCATTGAGCTCCGGGCACCACGTGTCAAGACTCGTAATACTCATGGGACTGGCTGCACCATGGCCTCCTGTATAGCTGCTGAACTGGCAAAAGGCTCTCACATGCTACCAGCTGTTCAGGTAAGTTTACCTTTCACGTATGATTTTTCCAGAGAGTTTAGTTCTCTCTAGACTTCACTTCTTGAATTCCATTCTTTTATTTTCCTTTAAGCATTGCATTCTTCGAGTTGTGCAGTTATGATGTTAGATTGATGCTTGTTCATGTTTAGTGAACGCTTAACCGTTGTCCATTTGGCCTTACTCTTAATGCAGGTGCTAAGATGTGTTGATATTGTTTACATTCATCTTGAAATTTCAAACGTGTGACCTTATGTTTTTACTATTTGACTATCAGCGTGTATATTCAGTCTGTGTTTTCTAAAAGGCCACTGAGTGGAATCGACTGATTAAGTAGTATGCTAAATTGCAAATTGTTTAGTCGAGGTTTCCTCAAATGTTGTTGGGTCTCTATGTCAAAGGGAACTTCCAGCTCACATTCATGTTATTTATTTTAACAGAAAATTACTCAAAATGCTGCCGCCTGTATCTTTTAGCTATTTGTCTGTCATACTGTTCTAGCTTAGCAAGATTTTGACTGCATGTGCCTTCTTTGTCATGGATACTTTTGCTGCCTTCTGATTCTTTTTGTTTCTAATTTTTGAAGCTTGTGACTTTGACAATATGATAACTATTAAAATAGGATTCTTCTTCCGTTAATTGTAAATTGAAGAGTGATAATTAGAGCCGTGGCAGTAGTCACTGAAACATTTAGAGTTCAGAATAAGTTTGCTCCTGATGGACTTCTTTTGAGCCACATTTATGCTGACAACATCTGACATTTCTTCTGTTCCTTCTGCCGTTCACTTATCCCATTTATGACTTCATGTGATGTATCTGAACATGAACAGTACAAAGGTTCCTGCTCCCTCTTCTATGTTAATGTGATAATGATAGAAAGGGAAACATTTTCCATGCATGCGTGTATTTTGAACATAGCCTAACTCTGGAAAATCTTATAATGATTCATCTGGAAAGAGTGTTCATTCTTTCAATGCAAAATTTGGAAAGATTAAATTTTCTGGTGCAGAAATTTGAAAATGGAACTTTTTTTAGTAGGATTGATGTAATGATGCTTTGTTAGTCAATTCTTAGGCTATTTTGTAATTTTTTGGCGTTCTGGCAGACAGCAAAGCGCTTTATTGAGCAAGCACTTGAACACAGCAAGGAGTTTCTCATAGGAAATGGGCCTCAACGTCCATTTAATCACTTATTCATGCTTCAGAGCGCCTATGCCAGAGAACCATTGAAGAAATTTCAGCCAGGTGACTTATTCTTGTATGCAGTTACTGATTCTAGAATGAATAGAAAGTGGGGGCGTTCTATCTCAGAGGCTGTGAGAGCTGCTACAGAAGGTGGTGCAACCATAGTCCAGTTGAGGTTAGTCTTCTAAAGGTTCATCTAGTGTTCTAATATTGTTGTGGCGTATCTAATCCTGAATTTTGATCAGAGAAGTCCTTTTAATAAAGGCTAACTTGTGCTTAATTGTAAATGTCTTGCAAAACGACAATGTCATGGTAAGTTCCAGCTAGGATATTGTTCAGTGCTGGCAGTATGGGGGTGTAACATTGTACATGATCCTGGTGTTGGAAACTGAACAGTGGTTGGTTCAGTGACAAGTTGTGTATAGTTCATGTCTGAGTCGAATTTGTATTTAAAGTTAAAGTATGAGTTTGGATTCCAATGGATCAGATTTGATCCATTGGGAATCGGGTCATTTACGTAGGGGTATTTGTGTCATTCAAGTTAGATTAGGGTCTAGTATAAAAATGTGTTTATCATTAGGGCTAAGATAGAGTGAAATAAACAGAAAGCTGTGGCAGGCGGCAGCCATGTTTGGGCCGACCTGCAACTCCATTGTCTTCTTCACTATTTGATATGAAATTCAGTTATATATATTTTCTGGTATTCTCTCTTATTTCAACATGGTATCAGAGTGGGATTGACCTTTCTTGGAATCCTTGGAACAATGAGGCCAGTGTAAATCAATTGTCACTTGTGGCGGTAGAAAATGAAGCAGAAAATAGAAGCTTTTTTTTCGTGGATTCTCAAGTGTTTAGCTGACCAATTCGTGCAGATTTGTTCTCTGTTGGTATCTCTGCATCTTTTTCAATCGTGTTTTATTCTTTATCATGATTGATCGTATGAGGAAATAGGAAGATTGTGAAGCAAACTGAGTATAGTTATCAGTTTATTAGTTATGCGCAGATTTTTTGGATGATGAAAGTGTGAAGTTGTGAAATAAATCGTGTTCAGTTACTGTGGCATCTGAATTTGTGTGTTAAGATTAACGTGAATCATAATTTTGGGGTAAGGCATATTAGCTGCCTTAGTAAATCGTTTATTATCATAAGCTGTGAGTCGTGTGAATCCTCCTTGGACATATAAACAGATTGACTGATTTGGTGAAATTCAAGATTCATTTAAAGGCTATTGTCTTGATTATTATATCACAAGAGACGTTTGATAGGAATCAATTGTCCCTCTTAAAATGGAAAAATTAAAGTTGGGAGATGGAAATGAACAGGGGTTTCAGATTACAAATTTAAAGTTAGACGGAAAAACTATCTTCAGTGGGCCCGATCAATATAATTGGCTATAATGGCAAGGGGGCGCTGAGATTACTTGACTGGTGATATACCCCAACCTCCGATTACTGATCCACTCATGATGGCGTAAAGAGAATGCACTAGTTAGTGCATGGCTAATTCAATCAATGACACCATCGATTGGCAACACATTTATGTTCTTAGAGACTGTAAAGAATAATATTCTTAGCAGAGAAGAACTTTCTTCATTAAGTACAATTTACTCCCTTTTACTTCGGAAAGAAGACATGAAACCATTAGAGAAGGAAACCAAGAACAGTTCAGAGAATACTGCCTTTGTGGGAAGAAATAACTGTACTCCTCAATATTCTCGTGGGAGAGGAGGTTATGGACGTGGCAGGGGTAGACCCTTACTTACTCATGAAGAAAAGAATAAGTTGATTTGCTCTCATTGTGAAAAGACCAGACATACTAAAGATACATGTGGAGAATTAGTGGGCAAACCTAATTATTTTCATAATAGAACCAATAAAGCCTACTTTAGTAGTGATCAGAGTGGCACAACAGAAACGTGGAGGGCTCAACCAGGTGATAATCAAAATAATGACAACAATGCTACAACTTTAGCAGATATGAAGAAGGAAATTGAGTTACTTAAATCTCGTTTTGTTGATACACATCTTCCTTCCACATCATCTCATAATGATTCTTAATAATGACTTATCCATTCTCCTTTATGGCTTAGGGTAATTGTAGTTTTTCCCATTCCCGAATTTGGGTTATTGATTCTGGTGCGACTGATCTGTAGAAGATGAGAGTACTTTGATAAGTATGAGATGACTCGTGAACAAATTAATATTAGACTGGCAGATGACTCACATACACCTATATTGGGAAAATGAAGTATTATTACTCCTTTTGGTGTACTACAAAATGTTCTTCATATTCCTCATATTTCAGTTAATCTGTTATCAGTTTTTGTCATGACTAAAGATCTAAAATGTCATATAATTTTTGAATCTACTGGATGCCTATTTCATGATCTGAAGACGGAGAGGATCTTTGATCGAGGTAGTGTGAGAAGAGATTTCTACCTGTGCGAGGAACATAGAGGCGCTGCTATGCCATGTCATCACAGAAACCCAGAAAGAAGAGTTATCATGGTGGCACCAGAGACTGGGACATCTGCCTGCCTCTATCTAAGATTAGAATGTTATTACCAAGGTTTAGTCTTTGTAATGATTTTAATTTGAGTTGTGAAACTTGTTAGCTAAACATCACCATGTTTTCTTTCCTTTGAGTGAAGAAAGATCTTTGACTCATTTTGAGATTATTTATTCTGACATTTGGGGACCTTGTTCTACAATTTCATTGCATGGGTACAAGTATTTTATATCATTTATTGATGACTGTACTAGATTCACCATGATATACCTTATGAAGACTAAGGATGAGGTGAAACATATTCTTCCCATATATTGTCAATTTGTGCAAACACAATTTCAACATAAGATTAAAGTTTTTCGTAGTGACAATGGTAGTGAATTTATGTCCCAATCACTTCACTCATATTTTTTAGATCATGGGATTGTACACCAGACCTCGTGTGCGTATTCTCCTCAGCAAAATGGGGTATCTGAAAGGAAGAATAGACACATATTAGAGGTAGCTAGAACCTTGTTAATTGGATGTAATGTTCCTAAGTACTATTGGGGAGAAGCAGTCTTGACATCAGTTTTTCTCATCATCTATATGCTTAGCAGGGTTCTCAATGGTGATACTCCTTTTCATTTATTATTTCCTTCCCATAGACAATTTCATCTACTTCTTAGAGTATTTGGATGTACTTATTTTGTTCATATTCATCAAGGCTTAAGGGATAAGCTTGACGCAAGATCGATCAAATGTATTTTCGTAGGATACTCTTCGTCTCAGAAGGGGTACATGTGTTATGGTCCTCTTGTTAAAGAACTGGGCCAGAGTGGCCCGGCCCTGGCCCACTGGGCCATCAGTGCCAGGTCCCCCAGGGCCCCCAACGGCTGGGGGCCCTGGTCTGGCTGCAGCCAACCCTCCTCTTTCCCCTCTTTTCCCTCTTGAGTCTTTCACTTCCTCTCACTCTCTTTCACTCCCTTTTCTCTATAAATACCTCTTGTAAACCATTGTAAATTCAAGCCTTTGATGGCTAATGAATAAAGATTATTTATTCAAGCTTGTGTTGTGTTTATTCTCCTTTTCGCATGCACTTGTTGCTATCGGTTATTGCCTTTTTTAAGGCTTTGTGATTGATACTTTGTAGTGTTGTTCACTCATTAATCTTCCGCAATTATATTGAAGCATAGTCTTCATTACATGGTATCATAGTCATTTCTCGATCGTGGGAGTATTGTTCATCGTTTCGAAAAGCGTGTCAGTCATATTTTATATTGTTCATCTCCTCGATAAGCATGCCAATTGTATTTTGTAAGTTTATCTCTTTAGTTTCTTTCTCCTTGAAATATGGATGATAAATGAGGTTTCAATTTCCGTCTAACATCTTCGAACTATAAAACATGGGCCCAATCTATGGAAAACTACTTGTATTTCAAAAAATTATGGGGCTATATAAGTGGTTCGAAGATAGAACCCTCTATAAATGCCACACTTAAACAAAAAGAGGAATATGAAGGAGGCCATAGAACGATCCTATGGGTGCTCATGAATAATGTAAACGAGCACACTAGGAACACTTTGGCCGATTTCACCAACGCTAAAGAAGCATGGGAATATTTAAAAAAATCCCATATTAAAAGCGATGTGGCTCATATGATGGCATTAAGAGACAAATTGGTTTCACTCAAACAAGGAGATAAAGGGGTAAACGAATTTTTTGGGAAATTTTCCAATGTTTGGAATCAATTGTATGGTTAGAAAAAGAAATGTACACAATGTCTTAGTGAAAGACAATATGAAGACAATGAGGACTTTGTATATCAATTTCTAAGAAGTCTTCGGGAAGAATTTGAAAGGGTAAGATCATCACTCATTCATAGAAAACCTTTTCCTACAAAAGAAGAGATTCTTATCGATCTTCAAATGGCGGAAACAATAATGAATTAAGCAAGACTTCAAAAAGACACCGCCTTGGCAGCATCAAAACCCGGAGCAAATATGAAGACTTATCGACCTCCTCATTTCAAAAATGAAGAAGGAAGAAAAGACATCATTTGTCATCATTGTAGAGAAGCGGGCATATAAGGCCAAATTGCTCAAAATTGAAAAGAAGGTGGCTGTAGTAGAAGAACATGCTTGATCTTCCATTCTTGCACTTGAATAAAATTAAAGCAACTTGAAGCCCAAATGAACTAAGTCCATACTTATTTATAACGGTGATGGATGAGTTAACAAAACATATTCAAGATGAAGTACCTTGGTGTATGTTATTTGCAGATGACATTGTATTAGTAGAGGAGTCTAAGGAAAAAGTTAATAGAAAATTGGAACTATGGAGAGAAACATTAGAAAGCAAAGGCCTCCGACTTAGTAGAATAAAGACAAAATATATGGAATGTAAGTTTGATTATTTGGCTACTTCAGAGGACATAGAAATTAAAATTGGCACACATTGCATTCCCCAAAAGGAAATTTTTAAATACCTAGGGTCAATTTTTCAAAGTGATGGAAGAATTGATGGAGATACACATAGAATTAATGTTGGTTGGTTAAAATGGAGAGGAGCATCAGGTATTCTTTGTGATAAGAAGATCATTAAAATTAAAAGGTAAATATTATAGAGCAACAATTAGGCCTGCCATGTTTTATGGTTCTGAGTGTTGGGCAGTTAATCATCAACATGTACAAAAGATGTCTATGACAGAAATGAAGATGTTGAGATGAATGAGTGGTCATACAAGAAAAGACCATATGCATAATGAGGTTATTAGAAACAAATTAGGAGTGGCACCAATAGAGGATAAAATGAGAGAACATCGTTTAAGATGGTTTGGACATATAGAAAGAAGATCAAAAGAAGAACCTGTAAGAAGGTTAGAAAAACTAAATTTGGAAAGTATTAAAAGAGGTAGTGGACGACCACAAAAGTGTTGGAAAGAAACAATAAAGAATGATCTAGCTTATTGGGAGTTAACTGCTAACATGACACACAATAGGGAATCCATGTAGCCGACCCTGTCTAGTATGGGAAAGGGTTTAGTTGTTGTTGTTGTTGTTGTTGAAGCCCAAATGAAGGAAAAAGCAACGGTTGGTGTGGCTTGCTCCTCTTCAACAAAAGAAACTCAAGGTATGATCTCTTGGATTCTTGATTCGGGTGCTTCATTTCATATGACTTGTAATGAACATATCTTAAAATCAAGTGTTCAAAAACCCATATTATGTATTTATACGGCGGATGATACACAATTAAATATTGATAAAATTGCTGACTTGCAAAACAAGAATTTTGAAGTTTCCAAAATTAGTATTGTTCCAAAACTAAATTTAAACTTACTTTCCGTATCCCAAAATTTGGATAAAAATTGTGTTATAACCTTTTCATCCACCAGATGTATTGTACAGGATCGCCTCTCGAAGAAGGTGATTTGACGTGGCCATAGAGAGGGCGGATTTTACATTATGGACTATTTGCATAGTATATGATATGTTAATGTTTTGACAAATGATGCCCTTTTATGGCACAAGAGACTTGGACATCTTAATGCTAAAAAATTGTATCAATATCCTCTTGAAATAAAATTTAAGGAATCTTTTTCTTGCAAAGATTGTGTTCTTGGTAAAATGCAACATCTCTCATTTCCAAACAAAACACATGTTACAACAAGACCCTTCAAAATAATTCATTCGGATATATGGGGTCCGACACCTATATTGTCTAAAGGAGGCATTTCCTATTATGTTATTTTTGTAGATGACTTTACTAGGTATACATGGGTATATCTTTTAAAAGCAAAATCCGATGTCTTTCAAAATTTTGTTATTTTTCATAATCTTTAAAGAATCAATTTGATTATGAAATCAAAATTTTTAGATCAGATTCAAGAGGAGAGTTTATGTCAAAGGATTTTGAAAACCATCTCAATAAGTTTGGGATTATACATCAAAATTCTTGTTCTAAGACTCCTCAACAAAATGGTATTTCCGAACGAAAGCATACATACTTTGGAAACCACAAGAACTTTGCTTTTGTCAAGTGGTGTTCTTAAAAATTTTTGGGCAGAGGCTATTATGACTGCAGTCTATTTAATTAATCGGATGCGCGGTTTTACAAAATATGTCTCCTATAGAAAAACTTTTTAAAGTTTCTCTTAACTATTCAAGATTGCGTGTTTTTGGATGTAAATGCTTTGTTTATACTAACAAAGATGATAAATTATCATCTCGGGCCATAGAATGTGTCTTTCTAGGATATGAAATAACAAAAAAGGGATATATGTGTTATTATTGTAAAAATGATAAGCTATTTTTTGAAAATGAATATGTTTTTAAAAGCATGGATGAGGATAACTCTATTAATGACCCCTCCTACTCCTTCTTGAATGATATTTTAGGTGAAGAGGTAATTCATCAAGAAAATGCGCTTGATGAACCTATGATTACCAGACATTCTATTACTCCCTTTGATCAACATTACAATAGGAGATCTATGTCTATCCCTAGAAGGTCAAATCGTGACTCTAGACCTCCTGAAAGATTTGTGTCATATGATAGTTTTTCACAAAGACATAGAGCTTTAGTAACAAATATTTCAGCTATAAAGGAACCTAGAACCTTTAAAGAAGCTCAATTATCACAAGAATGGACTCATGCAATGAATGAAGAGTTGGATGCTTTATTTAGGGCCCAAACTTGGGATATAGTCTCTAGACCATCAAACAAAAAGACTATAGGTTGTAGGTGAGTTTATAAAATCAAGACTAATGGTGATGACTCATTAGATCGTTATAAAGTTAGATTGGTTGCAAGGGTTATTCTTCAGAATATGGAATTGATTATGAAGAAACCTTTGCTCCTTTAGTTAGAATGACAACTGTTAGAACACTTATAGCTGTACGTGCTATTCATCATTGAAATATTTATCAGTTAGACGTTAAAAATGCTTTTTTGAATGGTTGGTTGAAGGAAGAAGTATATATGGAGCCTCCTCCTGGTCTCAATCTTCACAGAAACGAAGTCTTAAAGCTCAAAAGAGCTTTATATGGTCTCAAATAAATACCCGAGCTTGGTTTGGTTAGAAGTTCCATAAAGACTATTAGTTGTGTTTGGTCTTCTCTATGCTTATGATTCTTCCTTATTTATTTGCAAAACTGATTGAGGTATTGTTATGTTGCTTCTCTATGTTGATGATATGATTATTGCTTAGTGCAATTTATGAGCTATTAGTATTGTTGAACAAACTCTAAGGAGTTCTCGAGTCACTCGATTTGAGATGAAAGATCTCGGCACCTCTGGGCTAATGCTTACGTAGGCTTAGAGGTTACGCAGCTTCTTCCAAGGGTTCTATGTATCCTATCTGGAGTTAAGTATATCCTTGGACCTTCCTTCAGAGGCTGACAAAGTTACGGATAGCAAGACTAACTAGCAGCGCCCACTCTTGTAGAAACCAAAATCCAGTGTTGGATTTACTCCATGTGGAAACCCACAAGGTGCTAGATGATCTAACTCTCTATTGCCAAAGACTAGTGGGAGCAAAATTCTCTGATCTATCTTACTAGTGACTCGGATCCGAGCTTACTCCTATGGCTTGTTCATTTGGTGCAAGTCGGATCTCATGGATGCACTACATTCCGAGAAAGAAAGACACCATGCGCGTTGTGAATTCGAGGGTATTTGAAGTACTTGACAGGCCTACAGGGTAGGGGCTGCTATTCCATGATCTCCAGGATTCTCTATTTTCCTTTCGGTATATGAGCTTGATTCTAGTGGCTAATCACAGAGACTGGCGATCCCACTAATCGTCGTTCCACCACTACGGGATATTGCATAATTTCCTTCGGTGGTTTGACTTTCGGTGATGACTCTGCGTAGCGAGAAGTAAGCCTGGATGTGGTTCGCAAGATCAAGTCACTAAAGCGGTAATTTAGAGCCCTATGGCTCAGAGGGTCACTTAAGATACTTATGAATGAAGATAGCTATTCTTGATGACACCAAAATAAAATGTAAACTCCACATGAGATTGTTTTGTGATAATAAATCTGCCATCAACATTGCACATGGCCGGTTAATACACAATCGGACAAAGCACATAGAGATGGATTGTCACTATGTTCGTGAAGAGCATCTACAAGGCAATTTGACATTACAGTTTGTAAAATCAGAATATCAACTTGCAGATATGTTCATCAAGTCCTTACCTGTTCCTCGATTTCAATCTTTAATTGGCAAACTTCAGGTCATGGAGCTCTCAGCTTGAGGGGGGGTGTTAAAGAACTGGGTCAGAGTGACTCGGCCCTGGCCCACTAGCCGTTGGGGGCCTTGGTCCCCAACGGCTAGTGAAGTAACCGTAGGGGGTTGGTTGCAGCCATTCCCCCTCTTTTTCCTCTTGAGTCTTTCACTTCCTCTCACTCTCTTTCACTCTCTTTTCTCTATAAATACCTCTTGTAAACCATAATAAATTTAAGCTTTTGATGGCTAATGAATAAAGATTATTTATTAAAGCTTGTATTGTGTTTATTCTCCTTTTCGCATGCACTTGTTGCTCTTGGCTATTACCTTTTTTAAGGCTTTATAATTAATACTTTGTGGTATTGTCCATGTAAGGGATCACCCTTGCATTGCCGGTTCCAAGCCCGGATAAAGGAGGAGGGTTGTGTTAGGCTTCCGACAGCCAGCGTAAAACTTCGTCGGATTTCTACAACATGGATTACAAAAATTATGAGCATTGCTTTGGGGCGTCCCCGCCTAGCGACGTGCTGCAGAGCCCGAATGCAGTAAGAAGTAAGCAAGGGCCACTACATTTTCGCCCAAATGTAGTGAATCAATTGCAGAGAGGGTTCCCACATCATAGACGGGTGTGGGTAAAGAAGTTAGTCCCGCTACATTGCCGCCCGAATGTAGTGAAAAATTTTCAGAGAGGGTCTCCGCATTTTGATTATGGACGGATGTGGGGGGTAAGGAAGCTAGTCCTAGATAATAAGATTCGTATTGGTTCTTGGAATATCGAAACATTATCGGGTAAGCTAATGGAGGTGGTAGATACTATGATTCAGAGAAAGATTCATATTCTATGTTTACAAGAGACAAAATGGGTTGGAGAAAAAGCAAAGGAAATAGAGGATACAGGTTTTAAATTATGGTACTCAGGTAAAGAAAAGGCCCGAAACGGAGTTGGTATTATCATAAATAAAGATTTAAAGGAGAGTGTAGTAGACATACAACGATATGGTGACCGAATCATGACATTGAAATTAGTGTTAGGAATAGAGGTTTTGAATATAGTTTGTGCTTACGCACCCCAAATAGGACTAGAAGATAGTATAAAGACAGTTTTTTGGGAAGAGTTAGATAAGGTGTTTCAAAAGATTCCACAAAGGGAGATGATTTGTTTAGGAGGAGATTTAAATGGACATGTCGGTAAAGAGGCATTAGGATATCAAGGGATTCATGGAAACTTTGGTTATGGGGATATAAACGAGGAAGGTAGGGAGATTTTAAATTTTGCTATGTCATTTGATCTCTTTATAGTCAATACAATCTTCAAAAAACGAGATGAACATTTAATTACTTATAAGAGTGGCTTATCACAAACACAAATTGATTACTTTATTTGTAGAAAAAAAGATAGAGCGTGTTGTAAAGATTGTAAGGTAATTCCAGGAGAAAGCTTAACCACCTAACATCGACTTTTAGTTATGGATTTACAAATAAAAAAATGTTCAAAGAAGAAAAGAGTGCATCGAGCTATTCGGACTAAATGGTGGAACCTCAAAAGCGAGAAAGAAGATATATTTAAACAAAAAGTCCTTCAAGGAGATGTTCGGAATTATGTTGGCACACCCTGTGATATGTGGAACAATATGGCTATACATATTAGGAAAGTGGCGAAAGATGTGTTAGGGGTATCTAAGGGAGGTGTACCGGCACAAAAAGAAGCTTGGTGGTGGAGTGAAGTAGTACAAAACAAAATCAAGGTAAAGAGGGCATGTTACAAATTACATTATGCTAAGAAAACTAGTGAAACTTTAGAAGCTTATAAGAAAGCAAAGAAGGAAGCAAAAAAGGCCGTTAGTGAAGCAAAAGCTAAGATTTGGGAGGACTTATATAAAAAACTAAACTCAAAAGAGGGTGAAAGAGATATTTTTAGGATAGCTAGGGCTAGAGATAAGAAAACTAAAGATCTTAATTATGTTAGATGCATAAAAGACGAGGATGAAAAAATTCTAGTGGCAAATGATGATATAAGAAATAGATGGAAAAACTATTTTTATAATCTTTTTAATGAAAATAAAGATGTTAGTATTAGTTTAGGAGATTTAGCCAAGTCAGAAAAGTATATAAACCACAATTTCTACCGACGTATTCAAAAGAATGAAGTCAAAGAGGCTCTTAAACATATGAAGAGTGGTAAATCGGTAGGACGAGATAATATTCGTATAGAAGTTTGGAAAATACTAAGAGAAATAGGAATCACTTGGCTCACAAGACTATTTAATGAAATATGGAAAAACCAAAAGATGCCCGAGGAATGGAGAGCAAGTACACTTATACCCGTATATAAGAACTTCAAAATTGTGCGAATTATCGAGGTATCAAGTTAATGAGTCATACTATGAAATTATGGGAAAGAATTATCGAACGTAGGTTAAGACAAGTATCAAGTACAACAGAGAACCAATTTGGATTTATGCCAGGTAGATCTACTATTGAAGCGATTCACCTTTTGAGACGTCTTATGGAACATTTTAGAGCAAAAAAGAAAGACCTTCACATGATATTTATTGATCTAGAAAAAGCTTATGATAGGGTATCGAGGGAGGTTCTTTGGAGAACTTTGGAAAAAAGAGGTATCCCATTGACATATATTAACCTTATAAGAGACATGTATGATGGTGCAAAAACATGTGTGAGGACTCGTGAAGGAACGACAGACTTCTTTGAAGTTAATATTGGGTTACATCAAGGATCAACTTTAAGTTCATACTTATTTATAATGGTGATGGATGAGTTAACAAAACATATTCAAGATGAAGTACCTTGGTGTATGTTATTTGCAGATGACATTGTATTAGTGGAGGAGTCTAAGGAAAAAGTTAATAGAAAATTGGAACTATGGAGAGAAACATTAGAAAACAAAGGCCTACGACTTAGTAGAACAAAGACAGAATATATGGAATGTAAGTTTGATTATTTGGCTACTTTAGAGGACGTAGAAATTAAAATTGGCACACATTGCATTCCCCAAAAGGAAAGTTTTAAATACCTAGGGTCAATTTTTCAAAGTGATGGAAGAATTGATGGAGATGTTACACATAGAATTAATGCTGGTTGGTTAAAATGGAGAGGAACATCAGGTATTCTTTGTGATAAGAAGATACCATTAAAATTAAAAGGTAAATATTATAGAGCAGCAGTTAGGCCTGCCATGTTTTATGGTTCTGAGTGTTGGGCAGTTAATTATCAACATGTACAAAAGATGTCTGTGACAGAAATGAAGATGTTGAGATGGATGAGTGGTCATACAAGAAAAGACCGTATACATAATGAGGTTATTAGAAACAAATTAGGAGTGGCACCAATAGAGGATAAAATGAGAGAACATTGTTTAAGATGGTTTGGACATATAGAAAGAAGATCAAAAGAAGAACCTGTAAGGAGGTTAGAAAAACTAAATTTGGAAAGTATTAAAAGAGGTAGAGGACGACCACAAAAGTGTTGGAAAGAAACAATAAAGAATGATCTAGCTTATTGGGAGTTAACTGCCAACATGGCACACAATAGAGATCTGTGGAAACAAAGAATCCATGTAGCCGACCCCGTCTAGTATGGGAAAAGGCTTAGTTGTTGTTGTTGTTGTTGTGTTGTCCACTCATTGATCTTCCGCAACTATATTGAAGCATAGTCTTCGTTACACCTCTCAGAAAGAAAGTCTATGTTACAATGGATGCCACTTTTCATGAAGACTCACCATTCTATAATGTGCATGAAGTCCCTTAATCAATATCCAAGCTCAGAAGATGATACCGCTTCCGCCAGTTGATTGGAAAGAGGAGGAAATAGTACAACTTCAAGAGAAGAAATGACAGGTATATACCAGAGGTGACAGAGAGATTTGCTTTTCACAACCACCTACTACCCTGAATCCTTCACTTGAATTAGACTTGCCTCCATCTCAGGCAACATCCTCAAAGTCAGACTATGAAGAAAATGATTTACCTATTACACTTCGGAAGGGAAAACGTCAAGTTGCAAAATACTGAATGGAAAATATGGTGTCGTATACTAAGTTACCAACTATCCCAGAGAATATCAAGTATTTGTGACAAATGAAGATAATACCTATATTCCACGAACATTTGAAGAGGCACAACTAATCTCAGGATGGAAGGCAACTATGGAAGAAGAGATTGCAGCAAACGTAATAATACATGGGAGCTAGCAATTAATAAAAGATGGAAATTATGGCAACTGGATGTAAATAACGCATTTCTTTAGGGAGACCTTGCAGAAGATATTTATATGGATGTACTACCTGGATACCATCACAGCAAACAGGGAAATAAGGTATGTAAGCTAAGAAAATCCATCTATGGTCTAAAACAATCTCCACGGGCCTGGTTTAAAAAATTTAGTGATGGGGTTAAGCATTTGGGTTTCAAGCAGTGTGTCAGTGATCATACATTATTTATCAAGAATTGTCAACAAACCATTATATTATTAGTTTATATTGATGATATAATCATTACTGGTGATGATAAAGAAGGTATAATTGATGTTAAGAAAAGACTGAGCAACTTATTTAACCTAAAAGACTTGAGAATGTTACATTATTTTTTGGGCATAGAGGTGATTCACAAAAATGATCATCTATTCTTAAGTCAAAGAAAATATATTCTGGATTTTCTGAAAGAAACTAAAATGGAGAACTGCAGAGTATGTGCTACTCCCATGGAAATTGAGAAGGATATCTCACATGATTTGTCAGAACTGTATGAAGATATTGGAAGATACGAGAAACTAGTTGGGAAGTTGATCTATGTGACTATTTGCTTTGCTGTTGGATATATCAGTAGATGGATGCATGCTCCTTCAAAATATCATATGAGTATAGTGTTTCATATTATCAGATACTTGAAGTCAACTACTTATGGTTTACTATATGCTCCACATAGTACTCTTGATATAAAGATTTATTCAGATGCAGATTGGGTAGGATAAAAAATGGACAGGAAGTCGACTTCTGGATATGTAGGAAATCTGGGTGGTAACATTGTATCCTCAAAGAGTAAGAAGCAACAATTGTAGCCAGATCAAGTGTTGAGGCAAAGTATAGGGCAATTGCATTAGGAATGTGCGAAGGCTTATGGATCATTTCACTCCTTACTGAGATTGGGTTTAGGATAGACACTCCAATTGACTTCTTTACTGACAGCAAAGCGGCTCTACAAATTGCAATGAATCTAGTCTTCCATGAAAGGACCAAGCATATTGGAGTAGACTGCCATTTTATGAGAGAAGATTTCCCAAGAGTTATTCAATCTTACTCATGTGGCTTCTAGAAATCAACTAGCAGACATTCTCACAAAAGTTGTTCCTGTTAATGGATTCAAAAGAACTCTTATCAAGCTGGGAATTTCAAGTCCCAACTTGAGGGGGCGTGTTGGAAACTGAACATTGGTTGGTTCAGTGACAAGTTGTGTCTAGTTCATGTCTGAGTCGAATTTGTATTTAAAGTTAAAGTATGAGTTTGGATCCCAATGGATCAGATTTGATTCATTGGGAATCGGGTCATTTAAGTAGGAGTATTTGTGTCATTCAAGTTAGATTAGGGTCTAGTATAAAAACGTGTTTATCATTAGGGCTAAGATAGAGTGAAATAAACAGAAAGCTGTGGCAGGCGGCAGCCATGTTTGGGCCGACCTGCAACTCCATTGTCTTCTTCACTATTTGATATGAAATTCAGTTATATATATTTTCTGGTATTCTCTCTTATTTCAACACCTGGAACCTACATTTGGTCTGATATTCAGTGACATGAAGGATTAAAACTGAACTGACATGGCCGCAATTCAGGTTATCTTTGGTGAGAGATGATGATGATTACTTAAGACCTGCAGATTGAATTGGCTTTCAGGTTGAAATCTTACTGAACATTTGAGCTCACTTGTTAGGAATAGCGTATCACCTTCATACCACTACACCACCGTAGACTTTAATTCCTTTGAGGAAAACGATAGTCATATTAACCAAGGAAAACAGATAAAGAATGTAACAGAAATGTAAAAGTACGGTAACCCGTTAGGCTACCTTAACAACAGTCAGCGAGAAATCTTGGAGTCAGTGGTAGCTACAAGGCTGCTTCCTCTAGTTAAGAACAGAGTCATCCACCTGCATACTTGCATCTCTAAAAGGACAACTATCATGCTCAATCCATAATAGCTGCCAAAGCAACAAACAACAACAACTAAGCCTTTTCCAATACTAGATGGGGTCGGCTACATGGATTCTTTGTATCCATGAGTCAATCCATAATAGCTGCCAAACCAAGAAAACCAAGCCAGCCGTTTGAATTGATGCTTTACTTGCAGTGTTCAGAATGAGGTCACAAACGGCCATACTTGGGCTGAATAAGACATTCCTAAAAGGATATTGGAAATAATTGAAAAAGCCGATGTTACCCAGACTCTTCTAGAAAGTGAAAAATATTTGTATCTGGCACCTCAATACCAATATCTGACTTCAACATGCCACAATTATCTTTAAATTTTGTTGATTATAGTTTCTTAACAATGAAAGGAAACAAACATGCAATAGATATTACCTAATCTCTCTCTTTGTATATATATATATATATATATATATATATATATATATATATATGATCTTGTGCTGGTATCTCTTTTTTTCTTTATTGTTACTGTGCAACATGCCTTGAGCCATAGCATGCCTGACACTGATATTCGCGTCAGTCTCCAAGTAACATAGGCAAAACCAAAAAGTATACTGTCCTCATCGTGCTCTTTAGAGACGCTTGTTGGCCAAATGGAATCATCAACCCTTGACTTTGTGCACAGAGACTGCCTTTCTGCAAGAGAGGGACCTTTCTGGTTCCTTGGGCCTTTGCATCAAGAATATCCAAGTTCTTAGTTCTCTGCCATTTTAATCTTTTCGTGACAGTGTAATGTACTCTTATCAGTGGTTCATTATTTTTTGGCAGAGAAAAGGAGATGGAGACCAAGGAATTCACAAAAGCAGCTGAAGAATGCATGGAAATTTGCAGGTCCTTTAGGGTTCCCTTTTTAATTAATGATCGTATAGATGTAGCCCTTGCTTGTGATGCCGATGGTGTGCATGTTGGACAGTCAGACATGCCGGTTCCTATTGCTCGCAAGTTACTTGGCCCTGGAAAGATCATTGGTGTTTCATGCAAGACTCCTGCCCAAGCGCGGCAAGCTTGGTTGGATGGTGCTGATTACATTGGTTGTGGAGGCATGTTTCCGACCAATACTAAAGAGAATAATCCCACCATAGGGTTGGCTGGTCTGAAGGCAGTCTGTGAGAGCTCACCATTGCCTGTTGTTGCCATAGGTGGTATTGGCATCAGTAATGCACACATGGTCATGGAAACTGGCTTTCCGAATTTGAGTGGTGTTGCTGTCGTCTCAGCCTTGTTTGATCGTGAATCCATTGCTGAAGAGACTCGTCGATTGAGGTTTATGCTTTCTCAAGCTGTCCCTATTGGTGCACAACACTCATAGAGGTACTAATATGCTTGTTTCCGTCACCTTGTTAGAAAGAGAACATCCGATGATCTCTTTTGCTAGAAAGTTTGTGTATTAAATGAAGCCTTCTCTTCTGTAATGCGGCTTACACAAACCTGAGTACAAGGGGAAGTGGGACGAATAAATAATGTTTTTTGCATTCCCAGCGCAGAGTATATATTCAAACTCCCTTCACTTGCAAAAGTGCATCTTGGGCCTACTGAGTACGTTATGATCTGTGTCAACTCATGGTGACCTGGTTGAATTGGGAGAAGCAGTAGGTATTACTGCAAGCTCAATCCGTTGGAGAACCTGGGACTCGACTAACATTAATAACATTTTATGCCGGTGGGGGTATTCATGTAGCAATATGTAATCGGACTCCTTGTAGAACTTAAGTTGCAGTTTCGCTAAGAACAAATACATAGTCGATCATCGGCAATAAACAGACGCAGCCTGTGCGTACTTTCATTAGAACTTTTCAGTATATTCTCAATGTTATGTATGAAATCAAGATGTATTGGATATTCAACACTAGAAACGTATGTTTTCTTGTTTCCTACTCATCAAACAGAAAATTCAAAGGGTCATGCGAGTAGCTTGAATCTTAATGCCTGTTTGAACTCTTTTTGATGTAAGAAAGTCAAATGTATGATTACATGAACTTGATTAAAAGAAATGTTTTCTTCCCGAAGGGCAAGCTGGGTTAAGTAGATCCCTACTAGTTCCATAACTTTGAAGAATTATGTATAAAACTATACAAGAGATGGGAACCAATCTGGGCGATGATCCGCCTATGATTTGTATGAGCTAAAAGCGCGGTTAATGGATGTTATGAGCCTGATCGATCTGGGTCCTGTTGTGACATTCTGAAATCTGAAAGCATTTTTAGCACCGTGTCTTTGATATTGCATGTTGCTTTATGAAATGTATGCATATTTAACAACAGCCTTGTCAAGATAGAAATCATTGGCAACTAAAATCCATGTAGCCTACCCAACTTTGGTGGGTGATATGTCTTGGTTTTCATTTTGGCTTTGGTTGTGTGCTTTTGTTTACACTGTCGGTGAGAGTAAAAGAGGGTCCATGGTGCTGGGTGAGTAGTGCAGGTTTGATTCCTTGAGGCGCCATTTCCCTTGTGCAAAACACACCCATCATAGTCTTTGGGGCGAGGGTCCTTGTTTCAGGTTCAGGGTTTTTGCACCACCAAGGTCACAGCCAAGACTTACATCCTGAGTGTTAATTCTCTGGGTTGAGAAAGGAAAAGGATGTTAACTACAAAAAGGACGGCAGTGAAGATGCATGATTCATTAGAAAATGGGGATGTAGCTCAAATGGTAGAGCGCTCGCTTTGCATGCGAATTATTCTGCCTCTTTTTTTTGGGGTGGGGGGATGAGGAATCCTTCAGCCTTTTCCATTACGATCCCACCTACCTCAATCCTACCTGTTTTGAAAAACCTTTATACACACACACACACACACTATTACTATTATAAGTAAGCTGGAGTTATGGAACCCTGTATCGAAGTCATGACCTTCAACTTCATTTTTTTTGAGTCATCCCCTATCCAAAGAGTTGGTCTTTTTATGCTTTTAAACACTGGCTAGGTCAACTTTATCAAGTAAATGACTTCTTTTACTTTGTCAGCTTGTATTTATTTGTCTTGTGTTAAGAAAATTGTTGAATAGAATGCTTGATAAAGTTTATTCAGAAGAAAACCAGGTCCGGACGCTCTGGTTTATTCTTACAATCCACATTAGAGTTCCATTAAATAGTTCGATTTGATATTAAAACATGATGTCCTTGATCCTTCAACAGGAAAACCACTTGCATTGAATAGATGGATCTTGTATCCAACAACTATACTGTGTCGTCGTCCTGGCAGTTTTCAACCTAGCAAGCATGATATCATGATCAGTTGCGGACACACTTTAGACCCAAAATCTGAAATATTATTGGGTGAGCTGTACAAGTGTGCTCACCCGAAATGTAAGTGTGCCTCACCCAAAAGGAATTGTGTGTACTTTCAAGCATGGGTTGTCACCACGACACATCAAAATGACGAGTCACTTCTGTGTGTAGTTTCCTATAGAAATCCAAACAGAGAGGAGTTCGAGACGATATCAAGTTGAAGAACCGAGGTGACGCAAAGAACCGAACTAGATTATGGAGCGCCTTTCTCTTCTCACGCTCCTGGCTGTTGGGTGGCAATTTCGTGTTTCGAGTTGATGCTGACGTTGTGTCATTTTGTTTTTGTATAAATACAGGTCAATCCGGCCTTTTTCTCATCACATTGAGTAGTTGCATTTGTAATGGGTTTACTCATGCCGTGAAATTGCCAGCGCACGTTCGTGTTTCAGGTTATGCTTGTATTGTCATTTTGTGTTTGACACATATTAACCGGAAGGCTATCCAGTCCTTTTGCTGAGGGAACGTAATCATAGACTTAGTAGGCATGGCCTTAACTACTACGGTGGGAAATCAGGTCGACAGTTCGGAATCAAGTCGAGGCATTTTAGATTTGGATCAAAACCAGGTTGACCCAGACACAACTCGTTTTATTATTGGGTTTTTTCGAAACCTGGACATATCCTAATCTAGTTCAGGTCAAACAAAACCCGGTTATGACCCTATAACATATATCTATTTGATTTCGTGTATATATATTTGGGTCTGATTTCATTGGCAACGCTACCTGGCTTCTGCCAGGTTGCTTTCTGTCAATCCAGAACCATCCTGGGGTGTGTAAACCCCGCCCAGCCCGACCCGGATTTTCCAGGTTGAGTTGCAATGCCCGGTCACGAAATTTTCCCCTTAACGGTATGAAAATTCATTTGGCGCATTATTTGGCTCTACGTTACAATAGCTTAGGGTCCATAGAAATTAGGCTTTATTTTCGTGGACAGTGTTAAATCCATTTCATTTGTAGCCTATGCTTCATAACTTCCTGCACTTGCTTCTTGGCCAACAATGGCTTCTACTACACCAACGTCTCCAACCACTCTCATCCGAAGCCGGAGAATAGAAAATCCGGTCACCGGAAGGTCTCGCCATCTACTCGTGTTTGCCATGGGGAGCTCTGTAGATGCAAAGGAACGCTGGAGAAACCGAAAACCGGGCGTTGATACTAGAATTCACTGGGATAGTGCTGAAGAAGGTTGGGTAGGAGGGAAGTCCAACCGGATTGATGCAGAGAAGCAAGAGAATTTCGGAGAGAAGTTCTCTGATCTCCTAAAGAATGTCAGGGGCACGCACTATGAGTAAGTGGTCGTTTCAGTTGTTTGGTTCTCTTGTTATATGAACAGAAAAACTCTCTCTCTCACATGCGCGCGCACACACACACCAGGACTTGGGCAGGGGCTCGTAAATGAATCGAGCTCTGGTTGTCTCTGTTCAGCTCATGATGAACTCCCTTTTCGATCCGTGACCTAAACGAGCCGAACAGCAGCTGGCTCGTTAAGAATTACAAGCTGAAGAAGAACACGTATTTGGTTTTGCTTGACATATATAAACTTTGTTTTGCTACATAGTTTTTGTGTACATTTTATTCCGAAAACCCATATCAATCAAACTAATTGGTGAATGGCGAAATCTTTCAATTCTATAGGAAAATTGAAAAAACAAATAAAATTAGAATCTTTCAATTCAGGTTCTTAGGAGTATCAGCACAAGCTGACTTAGAAGAGATAAAGGCGGCTTACCGGAGATTATCCAAGGAATACCATCCTGATACTACATCACTCCCGCTGAAGGCAGCGTCCGATAACTTTATGCGTCTGCGAGAAGCTTATGATGTTTTGAGCAACGAGCAGAGGCGTCGGTTATATGACTGGCACTTGGCTCAAGAAGCCGCAAGCCGCCAAGCTGAAAGGATGAAGCTGAGGCTTGAGGATCCTTATGAACAAGATGTGAAGAACTGGCAGTCAGTCCCTGATATGGTTGATAGGCTTGGAGGGAAGAACATGGAACTCAGTGATCAGACTGTCACTGCTCTCACATTTGATATTGCAGCTGTTATGATCTCTATATGTTGTATAATATATGTCCTCTTTTTCAAAGAACCAAATTAAACAAAAGGTTTCATATTCCATTATAATCATGATAGCAAGTGTCAGTTGATTGTAACAGAAATGCATCAGTCTAATACAAAGATACTCTCTCTCTCACACATACATGCATGTGGTTCACTATGTATGAGGACATGATATTAAAATGTTAGCAATCCAAATTTGGGGATCGGTTTGGAAAGGACAGTCACTGTATCATTCAGTAGGGAATCCATCAGCCAAGTTTCCAACCTCAATAATTTTGACCAGACAGGAATCACCAAGTCTCTCAAACACAACAATCCGGTCATTGGGTTGAACTTGTCCAACCTCGCGAGCGTGTCGAAGAGCAAGAGTGAGCCCAGACTCTGCCTTGGAGCTTGTAGGACCATCCTGCAACATGCAATACTTTAAGAGAATAAGAAAACACTTTTCATGTGAAGTTAGTAGATGGTTTCACTAATCTTTAGCGGAATTAGTGTTGTCACTCAAACGGCAAAATTTCTGGTAAGAATAAAAGCAAAATCTATTTTCCCATTTATTTAGGAGAAACTCTATTAACATGTTGGACAAGACAAACATTTATACGAAACGCCTTAACAAGTTACCATTTGGAATTTGCCAGAAATTGATCCTATTTATTGAAACCTTATCAGAAATATCCTTCAAAACTAAAGCTGAAATGTTGAAAGGCCTTAACAAGTTACCATTTGGAATCTTGTGAGCTTCCTAAGTGGCCACAAGGATTTAGATATAAGCTTCTTGAAAGAATATCCTTTGAAGTTCTTAAAATATCTAACTACTAAGAATTTGCTAGAAAAAGTTTGTGCTTGAAAAATTACCAAGCGGGGAGGATTCGCCAGAATGGGATAGACACCTCTAAGTGCTAGACATTGCCTTGCCTGCATTAGGATTCAGAATTTAAAACATAAAGAAACCAATGAACACAGTTGTATGAACTGTTACCTGAAATAAACCAGAAAAGCACCATGTCAACGAGTTGGTCATTATCGTTGGAGTAACAACAGCTAACACAGGCATACTTGGCCTATATTTTGCAATCAACCTGCATTCGTGAACACTGCAATGTGAATAGACCAGAAATCTCTATGAATTTCCAGATCGATGCATTTTCAGAAACGCTCTAGCAAGGACCTCGTAGCTCTTCCAGATGATGTAAAGACAACGATAACAGCTGCTTTCACTTTCATTGCTGCACGGACCTTCCATAGCATGAAAAATCAAATGGCGAGTTATATTAAACAGAATATATTGCACAACATAGAGATGTAAAACAATATCATGGGTACCGCTGAAGAGGCAATTGATTCTTCATTTGACATTGGCTCACCAACATGTCTGATTATTCTTTTGAAATGGAAAGGTTGACTATATACAATCTCGGCCTGCAAAACAGGAGGTTTTCCTCATTAATCATATAGAGACACACTCAGCATGCTTCATGAATGTAAGACATGCATCGTGGAAATTAAACATCCAGTTGGAGTTATAAATTAGAATCCACAACATACTTCAGCACATATTCTGCCCACAGTTCTAATTGTCTCTACTGGATAAAGACCACGCAGGGTCTCTGCACCCAGTAGAATACCATCAGTCCCTGTGAAATAGCACAAGCGGTCAGTTTTTAGAGGTCATGTCAAAGAGATCCATAGATGGCAATAATCAACAAGATTGCACAATACAAACCATCAAGGACAGCATTTGCCACATCCGTTGCCTCAGCACGAGTTGGACGCAGATTGTTAGTCATGCTATCGACTACACGAGTAATAATAGCAGGTTTCCCTGCCATATTGCATCTGTGAACAGCATATTTGGAGAAGAGAAATACCTGCAAGCAAAGACTTTATCTTCGTAAGGAAGAATAAGCATACTAGCGAGTTATGCAAATAAATAGCAACGGCTGAACTACTGGGTCATCAGTGACCAACCAACAGGACAATTCTAATGAACAAACGGAGATGATCAAATACAAATAGAACATTCGTACAAGTTCCAAAAAAGCAGCAGCAGGACCAAACTGAAAAAGACAGCAGTTGGACCTAACATTTGCTTCTAGTAAGAGATCTAGAAATAACCTTGTCACAGAATATGAATGTGAAATGAAATATTCAGGTACCCCCAGTATTGAATTTGTTCCTAACTTCCTACACTCTTTATTTTTTTAAACCTAGGATGGATCAGTCTGATGAGAACAAAAGACACCCAGCATAATCTCCTTCAATAAAATAATGGATGGCTATCAACTTATCAGTACATAAATCCCAGCAAGCAACGTGCTACTGGAGCATGGTTTTGGGGAAAAGTTATGGACCAGAATAATGGAGATAATTTAAACATAGGGCCTTGTACACGTCTAATTTATCATAAAATTCCTCTATGTGTGACCAGAACAGCCTACCTTTTCCGGTGGAAGATCAATCCCTAAATTCCCACGTGAGAGGATAATTCCATCTGCTTCCTGAAGTATCTCATCAAAGTGCTTTAATCCCTGGAATTTGTAAGAGTTAACTACACAAATATCAGAACAAATGAAAGGTAGGGTAGTAAGTTGTATAAAAAATGGTTTTACCTCAACACTTTCTAACCAAAACTAAGCTTTTCCCACACTAAGTGGGACTGGCTAATAGATTCTAGGTCTCCTTTGAGCTCTTACCTCAACATTTTCCACTTTCGCAAATATCTGTGTGTACTGAAGGTTTTGCTTTTGCAAGAACTCTCTAAGCTGGGAAACAATGCGGAATCAAGAGAAAAGAAACTTGTACTGTTAACTCAGTGTCAGTACTCAAGAAGAATGGATCACACATCGATCTACATAACTAGAAACTCTCAGGGTGCAAGTAAATTGGAAAGAACATCTTTATCAACTTGACCCCGGCAAAAAAGAAAAGATAATATGGGATTACAAAAAGGATCTATATGAAGGACATATGAATCTTTTGAATGTTTGTGGAATTGAGATTAAACCAATTGAAAGTAACTGGATTTGTCAAAGAGAAAGAAGGATTATTTGGCCCACTCATTGCAGCAATGAACGTAATACATTGTAGCTGAACTGCTAGCTAATACGGAATACTCAACCACACCAACAGCAAGGAACTCTACCTAATTGAAATGTTCACTGTAATGCATGAACTTTGTTGATCGAACATAGAAAGCACTTTTTTGCACAGCATCAGTGACTTATACTTTATTGCAGAAATTATCATGAATACAATAATGAAGACCTTTTCCAGCCTGTAAATGCATGTTCATGAGTGTCATAGAGGACAAATACCTCTCTCACATCCTCAGCATGACGAGTATATGAAAGAGAAATAATATCAACATTATTGTGCAGGCCCCAAGTTGATATTACCTGGCATGAAATGTAAAGTTTAAAAGGAGAACATTTGTTAATACAGGAAGGAGAATACAACTGGTAATCTGGTACTATTACGATGCAATACATAAAATATTAAATTACTGAAGATGTTCTATCAAATAAGTGGAAGGATGGTGGGAAAAGTAAGTAAATATCTATTATTTAACTCAACATTAGAGTTAACAAATGTTAGCATGATCTGAACTACCCATCTGCAAATACAGAAGAAAAAGAAAGAAAATCTATACAACTCTGCAAAAATTCACTGATTCGAGACCAAGCTCCTCAGTTCAACTAAAACAATGCATATTCAGACATCTCCAGAAAGTTATCTGATTCAAAAGATGATTCTTTAATTATTTTCTTCTTTCCTACCCCCACACTGCAAAGAGAGTGAAACCCTCAAACTTTTCTGGCCAGTAGTCTTTGTGTTTGGGCAAGCCTAGGATTTTCTGGCTTATTTTTTCCTCTTTCAATTTCAACTACTTCCCGATGTATTTGTTTCTCTGTCATTTTTTATTTTGTCTCTTTTTTTTTTATTCCTTTTGAGTTATATGATAGAATGACTTTGTGGTGGACTTTATCTGCACACTGTACATGTTTTAAAGTTTGTGGTTTAGATTGATTTCTTGATTCTATATTTCTGAAGATTTAGCTATCCAATTTTCATCTTAGATATTTGATATAAAAAAATAGTGCATGTAGTTGAATCAAGTGGTCACACAAATGATGAACACAATACTTTGAAACCATGTGGTGATACCCGCCCTTGTGCATGTGAACCTGACTGCACATGCTAGATACAACCGCCTTTTTTGTTTTAAATTAGTTACTCAAAATGATCTAAAAATTGTTAAAAAGTCAACATCTCATGATTTGTGGGAAAAAAATATGCTTCAAGAAGCGGACCATAATATCATGTTAAGTTCAAACTTACCACATGAATATATCAAACCAATGAGGTGACGGATAGTCTTTTGCATTTATGTGATCAATTTAAATACCAACATACCTGCTTATCAAAATCAGTAAGCGTAGGTACATTGACATGAACTTGAGAGACGTGCATAGTGAAAATGGAACCTGCAAGGGTAGCACTATTCTTCACAAGGCACAGAACTTCTGAACCATTTGTTTCCAAAACCTACAGAAATCATACGTGCATTCAACCTAATAGCTGCCTTTATGTACTCAACTACTAGAACAAACATGATATAACTATTTACCTCTAGCCACACAGAGGTGATTTCACTTCCTGTGAAGAGATACTGCCCTATGAAGATTGTATCACCAGGTTTAACAGCATGCATTTCGCAAAAAGGAGAAATATCAGTGCAATGGAGAATGAATGCAAAGGTAAACACTTAAACCATCACAGAGAGGGGAAAAAGATTAACAAGTTTTTCTAAAAAATTTCTCAGCAATATCTTTCAGTGGAAGTGATACCTCTCCGATTTCTGCATAATTGACAGGTAAAACCATCTCAGAGGGTTCTTTTCTGAGGTCTGGAGTTAGAGTGACCCGGTCATCAGCTTTCAAATCAATTTGGTTACCAGTCTTATTGTGAACCTGAAGCTCTGGACCCACCGTATCTAACATGACCTGAAAAATCAAATGATGATACAGGTAAGACTTGAACCTATAAAAATTGAAGATGAAGTTAGATATTATTGACACAGAAAGGCAAGCACATCTTTACAGATGGTGTATAGTATTAAACAGAGGGTAGCATGAAGCAAATATGAACTATATATTTGTATAGGACAAAACTTGAATTCTATTTTGACTCAATGGAAAATATAATGCAGCCGAGAACAAAAATACAAGATAACTACAAAGCACATTATCATTTCTATTCTCTATAGATAAATATCATGATCAAACATCAAAAGCAGTTTTTCTTTCATTGCATGAACCTTTATTAAACAATTATCTCCTTCACAAAGGAAAGTCATGGGCAAAATTGGATAGTAACTATTCAAAACATACTGATATTCATACTTGGGTGCCCTTGTTTGGTACTAACACAAGTGGATAATTACAAGAGGAAATCTGTAATTTGCGGTACATGGCTTCTAGTTAATGACCAAAGCAGGACATGGTACCTCATGTTAATATTGTGAAAGGTATGAATGGCATACTAGCAGCATTTCTTTCCTCTTGTACGTATAGTCAGTGCCACAAATTTAGCAATGTCTACTTATTTCTATTGTAACACCAATATGACAACTCGACCATGCACACCTATAAGACATGTTTAATGATGGAACAGGAGACAAGTGACCATTGTTAGCCCCAAACAAAGACCACGTGAAAGATAAAATAAGAGAGGATAAGGGTCTGCCACAACCCTACAATTCCAAATGTGAGAAATCATGTAATGGGTTACTAATTAAACAGTTACTGAATTCATCTTACAACACCCATGTCACTCTCACACGAGATTTGACTACGTCACTTGCACTTGGGAGAATGAAAATGCTTTTCTATGGAATCAAGGAAAAGTTTAAGAAACTGTGTCTGTTTCAGTTGAAAGAAAGCACCTGTTGGCCCTCAAATATTTGACCCAGAAAATGTTAGCCAACCTTGATATATTTGATTCTTCCATGCTGAAGTGGGTCAATGAAATTTCCAATGATACTACTAATCAACTGAGAGCACGAAACTTCCTGAAGTTCTTGGAATAAATGTCCTATTGGGTTATAAGTAACTGCTTCCATAGAACCATCGTCCGCTTCCGTGTAAAACTGAGAGGCTGCACTCTCTCCCTTTCTTGCTGCTCCAAAAAAATTGTTATTGGTAATGAATACACAAAAGCGTGACACTGAGTTTCTTCCACTCGGATCATCTGTCCAGTTTTCATCTGAATAGCCTCCTCTTCTGGAACATATTCATTTAACATATTTTTTTATAAATCATCACATAACCAGTGGTTATTTCAAATACTAAGTGATCCTTTTTACAGAACCCTTCATGAATTATTACGTTCTGTTAACAACATAAACTGCAGCAGAGCCATAGGTAATGAGGCATAACTACCAAACTTGTATACCCTTGTGGATAGTCATGCAATTCAGTCCAGTAAAGGCGAGGATTGAAGTATGCCTACCACCTCTCGATGCACCTCTGGGTCATTCCATTGCTTCAATTAATCATTGATTAATTGAACTACAAGACAGTAAAGCATTACAATGAGACCCATCATTCTTTCTCAGTAAGTTTGAAATGCATTTAGGATGTGCTTCATTCAGTTGATCTTTTTTCATGTAAAATTCAATCAACAACAACAACAACTAAGCCTTTTTCCATACTAGATGGCGTCGGCTACATGGATTCTTTGTTTCCACAGAGTCCTATCATGTGACATGTTAGCATTTAACTCACAATAAGATAGATCATTCTTTATTGTTTCTTTCCAACACTTTTGTGGTCGTCCTCTACCTCTTTTAATACTTTCCAAATTTAGTTTTTAATACCTTCTTACCGTTTCTTCTTTTGATTTTCTTTCTATATGTCCAAATCATCTTAAATGATATTATCTCATTTTAGCCTCTATTGGTGTCACTCCTAATTTGTTTCTAATAACCTCATTATGTATACGGTCTTTTCTTGTATGACCACTCATCCATCTCAACATATTCATTTCTGTCACTGACATCTTTTCTACATGTTGATGATTAACTGCCCAACACTCAGCACCATAAAACATGGTTGGTTTGAATGCTTCTCTATAATATTTACCCTTTAGCTTTAATAATATCTTCTTATCACAAAGAATACTTGATGCTCCTCTCCATTTTAACCAACCAACATTAATTTTATATGTAACATCTCCATCAATTCTTCCATCACTCTAAAAAGTTGACCCTAGGTATTTAAAACTTTCCTTTTGTAGAATGCAACGTGTGCCAATTTTAATTTCTATGTCCTCTGAAGCAACCAAATGAACAAACTTATATTTCATATATTTTGTCTTTGTTCTACTAAGTCAGAGGCCTTTGCTTTCTAATGTTTCTCTCCATAGTTCCAATTTTCTATTAACTTTTTCCTTAGACTCCTCCACTAACACAATGTCATCTCCAAATAACATACACCAAGGTATTTCATCTTGAATATGTTTTGTTAACTCATCAATCACCATTATAAATAAGTATGGACTTAAAGTTGATCCTTGATGTAAACCAATATTAACTTCAAAGAAGTCTGTCATTCCTTTATGAGTCCTCACACATGTTTTTGCACCATCATACATGTCTCTTATAAGGTTAATATATGTCAATGGGATACCTCTTTTTTCTAAGGTTCTCCAAAGAACCTCCCTTGGTACCCTATCGTAAGCTTTTTCTAGATCAATAAATATCATGTGAAGGTCTTTCTTTTTTGATCTAAAATGTTCTATAAGACATCTCAAAAGGTGAATCGCTTCAATAGTAGATCTGTCTGGCATGAATCTAAATTGGTTATCTATTTTACTTGATACTTGTCTTAACCTATGTTCAATAATTCTTTTCCACAATTTCATAGTATGGCTCATTAACTTGATACCTCGATAATTTGCATAATTCTGAATGTGTCTCTTGTTCTTATATATGGGTATAAGTGTACTCGCTCTCCACTCCTCAGGCATCTTTTGGTTTCTCTATATTTCATTAAATAGTCTTGTGAGCCAAGTGATTCCTATTTCTCCTAGTATTTTCTAAACTTCTATAGGAATATTATCTTGTCCTACCGATTTACCACCCTTCATATGTTTAAGAGCCTCTTTGACTTCATTCTTTTGAATATATTGGTAGAAATTATGGTTTATATACTTTTCTGATTTGGCTAACTCTCCTATGCTAATACTAACATCTTTAGTTTTCACGTAAAATTCAATAAGAAAAATATTTAAGATTGAGAGGGTTCATGTGAACAGTAGCAACAAAGTTATAAGACCATCCTTGACTGTTCTTGCTTGCTCTTGGTGGATGTGCATGTAGTATGGTTCTCCAGATGGTGCAGCAATTTTTCAAGATCTCCACCAAAGAAGATTGATGGCAAGATGTATAACAATGTTACTGAGGGAGTTTAATAAGCAGTTATACAGTGATCTATCATGATCTTTTGCCTACAAGTAGCTGAAGTGATATCTCAAACCCATGAAGAAATCCATTCTTTTGGTAGAGCTGTTGAAACAATAAAAGGGAGTACTCTGATTTCCCTCATGCTACCTAAAGCAAGTATCCAGGAACTTTTGTAGATATACCATTTTATGTAAATGTCAATTCAATGGCTTGTGGATTGTGGCTGAAAGGACTTTCTGGTATAACCTTGGGATGGTAGAGGATTCCGATGTTCATTTGAAATTTGTACTAAGGTTGTAACTTGTTACAAGTTTCCTTGTTTGACAGAGTGTTTCCATTATTGCATAAGACACTAACTGCAAGTTTATTGTCCAAATCAGTACAGGAAGCTTGGAGAGTGATTGCATTGTTCATAACTTTTGTTTTACCGTCCCCAATAATTGCATACTCTAGAAAATGCAGCACCATAGTGGAATTGTTAGAGTGCTAGGAAGATGGAGGTTGGAATGAAGTGGAGAACAATAAGCAGAAGGTCCAACAGACTCCAGTGAGGCATCTAAATTACGACAATTTGGTACCTTGAAACCCTCAACATTGAGGCCAATGTTAAGGCTGCTGAGACCTATGATACTATAACTCTAGCTGACAACACTCGTGCGGGCAGTTATAGTGAGGCCTCAGTTCAGTTGTAGACTTAAGTATTGTTCAAAGGAGTAAAGACATGCATGATGTGGGAGGCATGAATGCTCCACAAAGAAGATAGTGTTAGAATAGACCTTATTAAGTTTGGTTGTTATGTTAAATTACTTTTAAAGGTCCTTTAAATAGGAGTCACTTATTAGGGGCATTGTAGTCTTTTTCTTTTATGTACTGTAATATAACCCTAGTGGTCAACCGACCACAGTATAAAAGGAAAAAAGAGAAAGGAGTCGACTGTGCAGACAGTGGCTGAGCCTATTTTCTCCATTGTGCGTATGATCATCATCATTTCTTCTTGTTTTCTGTTTATTCAACAGATATGGGCTGATTTATTCAGTACTGCATCACTTGGACTCATGGCTGAAGTAAATGCAGGCTGGTGGCTCCGGCAACCAAGCCAAGATGACCAAGAGTCCTTTGTTTTCTGAAAATTGGAATCTATCTGGAAATATTTCCCATAATAAAGGGCTGATGACAAGAGGATGTATGGATCCAAAATGTAGAAAACGTAGTTTGTGCCATTGCAGCAATAAAAAATCTAGAAAAAATTACTTGCCCAAGATTGAGTGACTATTTTCAGCACAAACTCGTAGACCAATATAGCTAAAGATTCAGAAGTACAAGCAAAGTAACAGTCAGGTGGATAGGAATCAAAATGAACAGTATACAAAGGAGATTGGTAGAAGAAGTAGATTAAGCAAGGCTTCTCAAGACACTCCAAGATTGAGTCTCCGCTATGATACATCTTGGAAAGCACGTGCCAGAGAAAGTAAAACAAGACAAGGGTATGAAAGAATCTGTCGATTTCCAATGAGATACAAAGGGTTCAGAATTGGGTCAAACATAGTTTTACTCAATCCTAGTAAATGGATATACAGATTCAAAAGAGAAAATTCCATATACAACAGAAACATAGTATAATGTATACAAGTCCGCTTTAGGGTTAACCAGGACCACTAACCAAACCATCCCTCTCCATTTCCAGTCCCCATTTTGGTTCCAATTTCAAGTCGGTGCCGAGCATCAGGTTCGGTTTCAGCTCCTCCCACCTGTGCCCGTTTTAATTTTGAAACCAATTTTCAACAAACATATGGAAAATTTAAAAGTCTTCGTTTCCTCTCCATCTCATGTCCACAGTCTGGCCACACCATATTAGCTGCTCACGTCATTGACCGTAGGTCATCAGAATTGCTGGGATGTCTGGCATAAGGTCCACGAATTAACTCTGCCCCTGCCCCCTCCTCTCTGTTTCCAAATCTCTGTTCATATATCATGATTTAAAACTTTATAAAACAAAAAGTTGATTTCACATCCATGTTAATCATCAATTAAAGTTGTATAAACAAAAGTTTGAAAATTTATACAAGGGAAGCCGAGGGTTTTGGTTCCACGGAAGGAGAGACTGTAACCAAATAAAAAAAACCTCGGGTTCAGTTACAGATTGAGATCGGTTTCGTCAGTTTCGGTTTTGGCTGGTTTGCAGCCCAAATTTAGTTCCTACTCAAATCGCTAGGCCAGCTCCAAACCAGACATGTCTAGTATAATGGGTCCGATATCTACACTAACCTGGACATCAATTTGATATTTGCATAGTTTTTAATAACGAATCTGGTCTTGTCACTCATTGGCTATCAGTATTATAAAATATCTTATTGATCAGGTTGGGTGAATCTAATCATCGATATCCTTGATTCCAATAGTGAGAAATAATGTTAAAGGTTTCTATGTAAATATGCAACTAAAAACATGTATTACTATGCCAATGTTGTCCTCATTTTATATATGAATTCTTGCATTTGATGCCTCCTCCAATGTTGTATTAGCGTATCGGTGCCCATATCGTATGGGGCACCGATACGTGATAATTGTACCATATCATACGATATATTATATTAAAATATTAAAAAAAATCATCTCATATTGTAATACAGTGTATTGTGCGATATGGGGTGTATCATATGATACAGTATTCGTATCATAATATATCATACGATACATTATGATACAGGTATAATACATGTCTATTGCGATACATGTATATGAATCATATCGGTTCAGGTACCGATACACCCATACAATATTTATGACATTGGGCTCCTCTCCTGCTCCTTATAATTCCTTACCAAAACCAAACTTATCCCACTCTAAATGCATTCTGCTACGTGGATTCTAGACACCATTTTACTCTACCTTGTACTATATATTCAGCTCCAGTAAAGGAGGATCATGCTTTAGTGCTACCAACAGCTCCTTGAGGCCTTCTACTACATCTCTTCAATTGTTAATCATTCATTTTCTCATGTCTCAAACAACTCCATCTGGTCGCCTTTCAAAGTGTCAGTATCACTTAAGTGTGTTTCTCTCATTTTATCTTTTATTAGTGGCATAACCTCCTATAATTACTTATATAAAAAATTCACAAAAATATAAGTTATAAACTAATAGAAACATAAGATCAAGGAGGACCTAAGTCCAACAGTTCACCATATCGCATATGCATAACTTCATGCATAGAGACACCCAGTGAGCTTTATATGCTTGGCAGTGTATTGCTATGAATTTTTCTCATAGCATGATTCGTTAAACTGTTCGTGGTGATCTCAAAATTCATTAGATAGCACCACTAGAATTAAGTAGACATTAAAGCTCATAAGGGAGCCAGCTTACAGAACATAGCCTTTTGACATTTTTGGCGGCCACTTTGAGGTTGTCAAGAGTTTCCTGATGGTAGTTACTGTCTAACCAGGAGAAATCAAAACGTGCAACTGCCAAAACCAAACCATAAATGCGTGTCACTGTGGGATCAAGTTATGCTTGAATAATCACCAAGAACAAGAAAAGGGTACATAAGTAAATAGATAAACAGTTACCCGACATTCCTGCTCTTAGGCATGCTTCAATGTCCTCGATTGATCGTGTCCTTGGTCCAAGTGTGCCGACAATTTTAGTCAATGACGGGAGAAAACTCTATACATTCCGTGAAGAGTTTATAAGTTAAAACAGCGCAATTTCATAAACTTGTCTAACTTTCAGATAGCTGAATTTGGTGCAATCACAATATCTTCATGAAAGGCTCCAAGTAGAACCCAACAAGCTCTCTCTATTTTTCACATATATGTATATATACACACACACATGTATGTGTATGTATGTATATGTATGTATCCCTCTATATATATGTTTATGTATATACGTACATGGATGTGGAGAATCGAGGAGTATGAAATCTGTAGGGCAAAAGTTTTAGGTAGGCGTGTTAATGTTTAGCTGACACGACCAGTATTCACAGCACATATAGTATATACATGAACACGCCCAATATAACACGCGAATGCAGCAAATTTCAACGGGATTGAAAAGAGACAGAACCCTTCAACCGGTCTACGGAGAAAGATGACCTAAAGCTTTCCTGACGATAATGAAAAGCAAGAACATGCCGAATCCCATGCACGTGGATGGTAAAAGAAAGAAGGACGACCAAATTCCATAATAGAGAAAAGCTTGAGACTATCGTAACTCTCGCTTTAAGAAGCTAGGAATTCAGAAAAATCGTAGCAGCAGAAACATACCGACTTAGAAGAAGTACGAAATTCAATGGAGAAAATTCAGAAATCCATGGGAAAAGGGGCAAGCCATTAAAGGACGACGGCGAAACAGAAACCTCACGTTAACACGCAATTCCGAACTCACTCTTGCTCACAAAACAAACGAAGAGATACTAACAATTAAAATGCATAAAAATAGCGCCAACAGACACAAATAAGCAACTCAGTAAAGGAGGAAATCTCACTGGTTTAGTAGGAGTGAGTACAGAGACGAGCCGGAGCGACTCCTCCATGATAAACTGAGGTCCGTGCATAGCAATGGACGGCGACGAAGATGAAATGGATTAGGTTTGGGGAAGAGAGAAAGAGAGATCAGTGAGATCGAGAGAAGCAAAGAAACTCCTTTCCGGAAATGCGGAGGGAAGTACTTATAGGAGGAGAAAGGTGGAGGCTTCGCTGTTCGTTACGGGAAGGCCGTTGGGGACTTTTGCTCGCAAGGGAAAACGACCGTTTTACCCACAAGTATTTGTTGAGTTGACATTCATATCCCCACAATTTTGTGGGATGTAATTCCTCCTCCTAGTTTAGTGCATGCACCAAAGCTTGCTTGGTTCAAGTGGTTCGGCAATTCTTCCCCTTCAACAACATCTCGAGTTCGAACCTAGTGAGAGCACACAAACTTGTGCTGGCAGAGGCCCCAATGTGGGTACACCCAGCTCGAACCGGTTACCAATACTCGCATTAAAATAAACAAGAAACGATAGTGCATGCAATGGACGTTTAATTTCTACGAAAGGGTTGATACATATTTTATTCATGTAATGAAGTTCCTATGGAACTAATTGGAATATTGCAAATCAACGTTGCAAGTAGCGTATATATATTTTTTACAAGTGGACGCCGAAGCCTAATATACACCCACACATGCACCCTCTGGAAGTAGAACTCCCTACCAACAACAACTGCGTCAGAGCACCCTGCTATTGAGCTAACACTCTCAATGCATAGCGTATACTGTTTTTCAATATACCACATTTACTTATGGTGGATCCTCAAGGCAATCACCAAATGCACTCAGTGATGGGTTGAATTTTAACAACAACTAAGCCTTCTCTCATACTAGACGGGGTCGGCTACATGGATTCTTTGTTTCCAGAGAGCCGTATCATGTGCCCTATTATGGGTCGAATTTTAAGAAAAAATAAAATTTGTAAGGCAAAATAAAATTAGCTAGAAAAGTTTCTTGTCAGATGAGGGTCTTGAACGTTCATTGAGATATACTTCTTATAAGATGCGTTAGAAAAGATGTTGCTTATAATGGACATTTGATGATCTAGAAAGATAAGCAATGTTACCGTATATCTATAGCATAGTGGTTGTGGTCAATATAAAATGAAGAAAGGATTAAAATTATGTCCTTTTATTCGGGTCGTGCCATGTGCGTGTTAATGGTTTAGATGTGGATTGGATTTAACAACTAAACCTTTTCCCATACTAGGTGTATGGATTTTTAGTTTCGTAAAGCTCGGTCATATACCATGCTAACAGGTAGATAAACAGAATCTGTCTTTCTTTATTGTTTTCTTATGGCACTTCGTGATCTTTGTATTTTTCTTTTAATATTTTCATTATTCAGTTTCACGCACCTTCTTATTAAAGCTTTCTTTGATAATGTACTATGTTTTGTCATTTCGTAAATAACCATGTAAACAAATACATGAATCATTAATATAATTCAACATTAACTTCAAAAAGATCTGTCGTTCCTTCATGAACATGTTTATACACTTTCATACATATTTCTTGTAAAATTAGTGTATGACAACAAGATATCTCTATTTTCTAAGGTTTTCTAAATAATATCTCTTAACAATTCTATCATAGTCTTTTTCTAAATCGCTAAGTATTATGTGAAGGTTCTTTTTTACTCTAAAACATTTCATAAGATATTTCAACATGTAAACAACCTCCCTAACATAAAGCTAAAATGATTTTCCATTGTATTCAATACTTTTAGCAGTCTTTGTTTAATAATTCTTTCTCATAATATCATTGTATGCCTTGTAAACCCGATATCCTGATAATTTGCATAATTTTGCACATCTTCTTTGTTCTTGTATCTGAGTATAACTGCACTCTCCATTTCTCATAGATCTTTGGTTTATTTGCATTACATTAAACATTATTTCATGCCACGTGATACTTGCTTCTGATTTTTTGTACTCCTACAACAATGTCATTTGATCCTACTAATTTGTCAACTTTCATACGTTTAATAGCTTCTTTTGATCCTACTAATTTGTCAACCTTCATAGATTCAATAGCTTCACATTATTCAATTGGATACACCAATACAGTTTGTGATTTGTACACTTTTTTTATGAGTTGGTTCTCCTAAATTGATGATAGTACCTGTATTTTCTTTAAAGAACTTGTGCAAGCAACTTTTTAATATATTTTTTATGTTATTGATTGCTAATATAGTTTTTTTATCCTCACCCTTGATGGATTTGACAAAAGTATGATTCTTAGTTTTCTTAAAAAAAATTATTTTATTTTCTCTTAAGTTGAGTTTCTTATATAAATCCTCTCAAAAGTTGACTTTTACTGCACTAACAACATTTTGTTTGTTTTTGCCTTTTATAAGCCTTTTCAAGTTTGATGATTCTTGTTAGCACAATGTAAATTATTACATGCTCTTTTTACCTTAATTTTATCTTACACAACCTCACTTCACCAAACAACCTCGTTTTATGCCGATATACATCACTTTGATTCATTTACCTAATACATATTTTGCTGCTTCTTAATATACATTACCATTGTATTCTACATTTATTTTGCTACTTTTTTTCTCATGTTTGAGGTTCCAAACAATTAGTTAGAGCAGCTTTATGTATTATTTACCTCAATACTTTTTTACATATAAATCTATTAGTAAAAGTCGATGGGTAGTTTCACGATCAATCCTTTTTCCTACAAGCAAAATAATCCTTTTGTTGATCATATATAGACCTTAATGTGATGGAGATTGAAGAGTAGAAGTGTGTAAATGGGTCGAGTACACTAAGTACAATATTATGAATTTGATTGTGTGTGATCAGGCTCACAGTCATTTGCTGGGGAGCTCGATATATATATATATATATATATATATATATATATATATATATATATATATATATATATATATATATATATATATATATATATATATATATATATAATGCGCCTCGCCACTCAAGCTGCTGGTGTGGAGTTCGACTCACAGGGTGTACATGTGTGTGTTAGGCTTCGGCCTCCTCTTGTAACAAAAAGAATGCTAGTACCAGACGAACACGAGTCCCAGATTGAGTCTTGTGGAGTCTAACATCAAGAAAATCATACAGATCCCCGAGAACAATTACAACTTATACTCCAAAATACTTGCTTAGCTGTTCATATTGAAAAATTGTGTGCCTTAATCAGAACCCTGGTTGGATTTGCACTTGGAGTTTAGCTCACCTAGCTGGGCTTTCATCTCAAAGGATGCAGGTCATGAGTTCGAGTGGCATGGGGTACATTACCTGGCCTCATCCTCCCCCATTGTAAAATAAAAACAGAAACAGAAACTGGGGTTGGATTCATACTTTGTACACACTTTCAAACACAGTCAGTTCTATGTAATAGTCAGATCTTGAAGGCCTGAGTCGCCTGACCTGAATTTTGGTGGATCCAGTTTTGTTACCAAACCCCGACCCAAGTTGGTTAAGGATCTGGTTCGGGTCAAACCTGAATTTTAGCAGCCATGGCGATGATACACTAAGAAATCGGATACCGCATATACGTCTGAAATGCTCTAAACTCTGAAAATATCCGAGTCATGTAAAAAACGTTATTAACGCACTGAAATTACGTTAAAGCGCGCGCTTGAGAGAGGAGGGTGTTTCCCGCCATAAAACAGAGAATTTAGGCTCCTCTCTCTCTCTCCGAGACGAAGAACGAGGGGATGAGGGGAGGGACGGTTCAGATCACGTGTCATGACGGCAAATCCGTATTGATCCTGGATTTTCACTCCTTGACGGGCCTTCTCGCAACTGGTGT
This sequence comes from Brasenia schreberi, assembly GCA_036023115.1. NCBI lineage: Eukaryota > Viridiplantae > Streptophyta > Magnoliopsida > Nymphaeales > Cabombaceae > Brasenia > Brasenia schreberi. The sequence goes on along the minus strand of JAYKKT010000089.1, from coordinate 3,234,850 downwards.
TGCCGATCAGGATATCAAAGTAACAACTCTCCCTCTCTCTCTCTCTCTCTCTCTGTTACGTTCTTAATGTATTTATTTTCGTTTATTCTCTACGATACGGTCATTTTCGTTCGGGTGCTAGGCCAATGCATGAATCTTTGTTAACTTTCAGATTTCTTAGATGGGTCTCTCCATAAATGGTCTGAATGAGGATTCATGATAGGTGTCATTGATAATTGGACATAGTTGGTGCATGTTATTTGCAGATGACGTTGTGTGAGTGGAAGAGTCTAAGGAAAAAGTTAATAGAAAATTTAAGCTATGGAGTGAAACATTAGAAAGTAAAGACTTCCGACTTAGTAGAACAAAGACAAAATATATAGAATGTAAGGTTGATCATTTGGTTACTTCAGAGGACATAAAAATTAAAGTTGGTGAAGTAGGATGTGTACCTTAAGTAGTATCCAACTTGAAATAATCAAGAATGTAATACTATATAACGATCCAAATGCTGTCAAGTGTCAAGAAACGACCTTATGTGTTTCTGGCTGTAAGCGGACATGTAAGTATGAGTTTTACCTATCCATTTGTGGGTTAATTGTTGGCTAAATCGAGGGAGTAGAAAGAGAACTTTGATATCATCAGAGCTGAGACTGTAGCTCATTTATTCTGCTCTTCAGAATTAAGTGAAATTAACTGCTTTCAAACTGGAGAAGGGGCCCCATTTTTCGGTTCCTGATTGTCTAAACCAGGAAGGGTATGCTCCTCTGAGGATTTAACAAAGAAGAATGATGAGGGATTTGAAGTTGACAGATAATGAAGAAAACTTGAACCGGTCAGCAGAAAATGAAGCAAAGATGCCCATTCCAGTTAACAATGTTTCTCCAGTCGTTGCTGAAAAGGCAGTTGCAAATACAAACGTTCTCCGGCCATCGCCTCCTATCCAAGCAGAAGTTCCAAATAAGCCTGCTAAAAGGCGTATCGTCCCTATTGCGGTAAACAAATCACAAGGATAATGTATCGTGGGTGAACTCTTGGAGTCTGCATAATAGTTGCTCGATCTGAGATTCACAGAACAAAAATCTTGGTTTCTGCTTATCTCATGCTTGTTACTTCTGTCACAACAGGTTTAATGAGAATCATTTTTTCTCTGCAAATGCATCTGAAGTCCTTAATAATATACGTATATACATTATATTTATTATTTTTACTGGTAAGATAGTTTTTGCCGATGCCTAACACATGTGCATCTCAGATATCAATCTTGTGACCTACTCTATGAGCTATACGTCTGTGACCTTTGAACAGTCACCATCTTGTATCAAATGTAGAACATCAATTCTAAATAAATCTTGTTATATTTCAGGTCTGCTGAAGAATTTATGTGGAGCTTTGCGTTCCTAATGATTTGGTTTTTGAGTTCAGCGGTCTTTTTTCTTGGTTTGTACTACAGGGAAACTGACTCAGGATGTGAGACTTAGTTGAGATCGCACTGGCATAAATCCGTGAGAAGGACCCTCACCCCAAATTCTTTGGATTAATTCAATCTTGCTAATAAAAAAAATTGAACTGGGTTTCGGTTCGGAAAACCAAGCGTGAACTCTGAGATTAGGACCTTATTCCGGGCTTATCCGTTAAAAGGTTATTTTGGTGTGTAGGTGGGGTGACACTAATGGGATTCAAACCCCCGACTTCCTGTCTAAGCAGCCAGTAGCCTTTTGTCGAGAAGGGCATGATTTTTGGTTTTGATCGAGCGAACCAATTTACGTCATATCTTTTGCAATAGGGGAAACTTCTTTTTATGTCAATAAGCTAGCTTGATGTCAACTTGCCAGATCTTCAGCTCGCCAACTTATGCATATATTTATTGTAAGTGACTAACAATAATACAAGCATGAGCGCACACATATACGCATTGTCCCTAGAAAAACTGAATCCAATCTAATTAGGGACGCAAATTTCAATGCTACCTCCAACCTAATACCTGGTATGCATATAATGCAATCAAATTCAAAAGCAACTATTAGTCAATCTGATTTCCGTTCTTAATTGGGTAAGTTCAAGTTACCAAACACAACAAGACGGGTTCGGTTATTGGACATTGGAATCCAACCCCGTGACATCCTTGTTCATGCTTCACCATTGCTATGCTTTTTGAAGAACAACTATCTAACTCTTCTTCATATCCAAACCAAAGCAAAACCAAAGCTTATATATGCCACACACTTAAGCTCTTATTAATGTGAAAGAATATTTAAGTAGGACATCAAATCTCTCTCTCTCTCAGATACACATGCGGACACGCACACGCACACACACACAAGCGCACATTGTAAATTCATCACACGAATCACAAAGACCGCAATATAACCTGCAAGCTACATGCAAATACAGTGCATGCGTTCACTTTCATCCATGTATATAAGTTCCTCTCCTCACTCCTTGAAGTGGAGTGGACGAGGCACACCACGACCATAAGAGCAAGAAGAAGGCGACCCACGGGTTTCTGACGACCCTTCACCAACTTCATAGAAGTTATCTTCCTTCTTTTCTTTCTCATGGAACTTGGTGGCGGCGGTGGTGGTGGTGGTGGTGGCGGTGGTGGTGGCGATGGTGATGGTGGTGGTGGTGGTGGTGGTGGTGGCGGCGGTGGTGGTGGGTGGCGGTGGTGGCGATGGTGGCGGTGGCGGCAGTGGTGGTGGTGGTGGTGGTGGTGGCGGCGATGGTGGTGGTGATGGTGGTGTGATGGCGTGCGGTGGGTGGTAGTGGTGTGATGGCGGTGGTGGTGGTGGTGGTGATGGTGATGGTGGTGGTGGTGCTTTTGATCCTGGCGATAATGGGGATGGTAACGTGGGAGCGGGGAAGTTGGGAGGCAGGAGGAAAGCCATGGTGCAAAATAAAATTAAATCTGATTAGGTTTGGTGAGAGACGAGGGCGGAGAGGGATATTTGTACATGAATGATAAGTTGTCTGCTTTGATGACTTGTATGAGCTAAGCTTTGAGTCTTGCATCACATGGCAAGATTTTTGTTTGATGGGTTGGCATTGATTGAATTGTAAGTCACTTCTGTAGCTTTAAATGGTTGGCTTTGGGCCCTACGCAAGGGCACAATCAAGAAATACGAGTACCAAAGCAAACTATATACCGGATCCAGATCCCAAACGGGAACTATTTAATCAGGTTCATATCCAAAACAGGGTCTAGTTAATTCTTAGATTTGGGTTCATTGTTTGACATGTCCATGTGAACCTGAACCCGAATCCAAATCACTCATATCCAAACAGGGTCTGATTGATTGTTTGGGTTGGATATAGTACTGAAATATGTTGCCTCAACTGCGGATTGTGAAGAATCTGAACATATGGGACTTATTTTTTAGTAGGGTCTGACTCAAACCCGACCCATTCTTATCCCTATGATGTGCTTACAAAATGTTGATACAGTTGTGGTTCTCATATAGCGAAGGAAGCTTCTTATGTGAAGCAACTCAAACTTGAGTGGAATGGCCATATAAAGACGTCAACATGCCAAAGTGATTAGTGTAGTGGAAAGGGCCTTCTGCTGCAAGGGTAGCAGTCAAGGGATCAAACCCCACGAGTTCTAAGCTCGGCACAGGCTCTGACTCGAAGTTTTATGCTGATCTATTCGAATCCCTTATAAAGCAGTTCCCTTACAGATTAAGATCAAAGCAACTCAATAAATGTTTCTTCTCCTGGACCCATATGAGAGAAGGATCTCTTCAAGAGATCTACTGGCACCATGAACTAGTAAAGGTGTTTACTGTTTGGAACTTGAGGTCTTTAGTCGTCCCAAGATTGAATCAGGTCGGTCAGATTTGACAAATTACATAGGCTATACAATTTCTTTTTGATATGCACACCCTCGATATTGAACTCACTACCTTTAACTTGAATTTTTTTTGAACAGGGCCCCTGGCGAGGAGAGCTGCATGTATGCATGCATGGCTGAGCAACCAATGCAGGTTGTTCACAGCTCATGCATGGTATTAGGAAATACGGTACGAGATACGATCATTTAAAAAAATCTAAGATATGGGCACGCTATTACACACACACAGAGAGAGAGAGAGATGTATGCATGCATGTATGTACATATATGTACCATTTTGGATTCTTGGATCAAGTAGACCCATGTAGATATGGAAGGACTTACCCATTCATAACAAAATTTAGAAAAACTTACTGTTATAAATATCAATTCTAAGATGGGACTCAAAACTCCAAATTTTTGAAAAACTCAAACTCTAAAGTATTAGACATAATGGAATCTTTACCAGTATCAGGAATGTACCTGGTACGAGTACTCCCCTATAAATGGAAGAGCCATGCATTATATGGCATATGTCAACTTACATTCTTAAGGTTGCGGTTGGTTGTTCTGTATACTTGTACACCGTATGTGCAAACATAGAGCCGTTAATTTACAATAAAACATTCAGGGAGACGAAGACAAGTCATCATTGAACTTGTCCACACACACACACACACACACACACAGAAGGAGGGAGCCGGGGAGGGGGTGCTGTTTGAAACTTTCATTTATGACATTGGTTAAAGTGGCAAGGTGGCTCACCGACGCTACATTCTTACACCATTAATTCTATTCTAAAACTTATGAACACCATTAATTCTATTCTAAAACTTATGAACACCATTAATTCTATTCTAAAACTTATGAAAGGTATGCACATGAGCTGAGACAACTTCACCAAAGAAAATACTTCTGAAGAATATTTTGTATGCACACAATAACGTATTTGAGGGCACATCAAGAACGAAAAGATTGAACGCAAGAAGTTTTTTGTGTTTCTCTAATCAATGGAAGGGCGGGTAGTGTTTGGCAATCTTTTGTGCGACACAAATGATTCAAAGAGCTCAAGGGCCCTTCCTGGTTGTGCAAATGGTACCATATGAGATGCACCTCTAACAGTTGCAAATGTGAGCATATTTCCATACTCCGTCGCCCATCCACCAACCTGTGTGTGATTTGAGAGAGAGAGAGAGAGAGAGAGAGAGAGAGAGAGAGAGAGAGAGAGAGAGAGAGAGAGAGAGATTAGAACTCGAATAAGGCATTAAGTTTAAAAACCAAGTATTTTTGCAACGAAAATTGAAACAAGTATAGGGATCTGTGAGAGCTATTCATAACCCTGAAGATGGATTTAGCATAATAGAGTTGATAGAAATTGAACTAATACCTAATACACATAATATCATTTTGAGAAAACATTTGAATTTAAATCATATTTTTTCCTGCCACCTTTTCCATTTTTTGACAATTTAAGATGGATCTTCACAATTTTAACCATATGCGGACGCAGTTGAATCGAATTGAATCTAACGAGGGTTACGACGATGGTCTCACAATAGGTAGCACCCAGAATGCAATAGAGGTGAAAGCGCCAAGCCAATGATCAAAACCGAAGCTAATCCTCTCTCTCTCTCTCTCTCTCTCTCTCTCTCTCTCTCTCTCTCTCTCTCTCTCTCTCTCTCTCTCTCTCTCTCTCTCGGCCAGAAGGAAGATGGATACATACCTGCCCCTTGTAGAACCAGGCACCATATGGGACCGTGACATCAAATCCTAGATCGGCGGCTAGCTCCAGTGAGAGTGCTCTTGAGCCCAATAGAGGCACGACAGAATCTTGGTCACCACTGCAACTCATGCAAAATAGTATGAGAAAAGCGTTTTTTTGAACAAGAGAAATAAGTCACTGTGCTAAAATTTAATGGGCACCTGAATATCCACACATGAACCCCATGTCTAATGATTGTTTTGAGAACGGGAAGAATGTTGATACTTGCATCCGACTGGGTATAATTCAGGAAGCTGCATCAATACGAACGAAAGAGAAAGGAATGTCAATATGAACACTGGTTCAATAAATAACTACACGAGTTAAATTGCAGAAGTTCCATTCTGTAGAACTTACTTAATATGACACCAATATCAAGAACTTAGTTGAATAATACTAGACATCAATATCAATATATTTGATTAATGCACCCAACATAATAATCTTCAAGGGAATATAGCATGCATGTCAAAATGAAATCAGTATGGGCCATGTTACGAGTGCAGGGGTGGGTGTCGAGCACGGCACCTGACATTCGGCTTGAAGATCTCATGCAAATTTTGCGTCATTCTTTTCAAGACAAGTGAATTAAACTGAGCTTACAGTATTATCTATTTATGTGGTGAATGCCAGTTTAGAAGCCATGACAAGCTATATATGGGATGAAAGGAGTTGGGTAATCTGTAAGAAAATATAAGATGATTGAGCCCGAAAGAAATACATACTCGCTGCACATGCTCCAGGTATATGGCAAGTTGGTTCTGTTTGCATGCAGAGCATGTTGAACTTCAGGGAGATTAAAATAGAAATGCCTTTCATATGTCATGCATACATCAACTCCTATGCTGATCTTCGTGGCCTGAGTGCAGGATGATATTTGTTAGTTTAATGATAAAGGAATAATAACAGTTAGAAAATCAAATAAAAAGGTCGACCAATAAAAGTTACCTTTTTTCGCAGCCTGAGCTCCTGTTCAACAATAGATGGGTAGCACACGTCTAATATGATGTCATAATCATTGACATAGTCACTGACTTCTCTCTGTGCATCATTGGTCGCATCAATGCAAGCAGGTGAAAGGTTATTATCATCATCTGCGTACTTCGTGAAGTCGCATTCTTTCTTGATGATCGAACCGGTCTCTTCAGAAATTAATCCATGGGAATAAAAATAATCATAAGTTGCAGCTGTATCTACTGCAAGATTGAGAAGCGGATTGCCAATCTAACCAATAAAGAACCAAAAGTCGATCAATAGAAAACACAAATCTCTCTCTCTCTGCGTATTCGTACATACATATGTGTGCGTGTGTGGAGTAATGTTGATTTCAATTGATTCAGGACTGTTGGCAATTGGCCAATGCTTGCATTGGGTACATCAATTGGTGTTTTATTATGGATTGGTGAGCAGAAGAGATGTCAATGACTGGTTTACTTACTGCTAAACCCTTGAGGTTGAACTTGAATCCATATGCATATTTATTGTGTTTTACCAGAAGAATTGCTAACTGAGGTATGTAGTGCCCTACAGATGAACAAGTATAAGTGAGAAATCAATAAACACAACGCAGCAAATTATCTATATAATTGTAGCTCCAGACACCTGCGTAGCTTTCTCCTGTTAGATATAGTGGTCTTGATTTGTACTCGGGAAATTTCTTATACCATCCCAACAGGAACTTGTACATGTCCAAAGCTAACAAAGAAACAGGAAACTGGCATTAGTTTAAAGTATGTCTTTTCTAGCAGAAATGTCAAAAACAGATATTTAGGACCACGTGCTACTTTTCATCTGCAACTATCTGAACATAATTAAACAAATCGAAGCTTTATGGATCTTCCAAATATATCTTACCAGTAGATGCATCGTCACGGTTGTAATCAGAACTTGTATTGGAGTATGACCAGCCCACTCCAACAGGAGATTCAACAAAAAGCATGTTGGATACTGCGGAACATTAACATCAATTCAATATCTCGAAAGGTAAAAGATTAGCTGTATAATGAAAATGGTTGCTCAATGAAAACTCATATGAAGCAAAGCTTGTGTCAGTCTAAACTGCATATCATTCTCATTGCTACATTTAAACAGAGCAAGAGGAAAATGAAAGAACTGTGATAGGTTCCTTTTTCAAAATGAAGTAGAAACTATAACCTTTATTCCATGACTTGGCATTTCTGCGGAGACCACGACCATCCCCTCTGGGGTAGAAAGGGCCCAATTCTGTGAAACCACCTCCCCCAATAGACGAACAACCGGGGCCTGATTAAAAACAAGTAAAATAGTCACTATGACATGGTTATGTGGTACAAATAAAAGAACGAATCACATACCAAATTCATATCTTACGCTGAAGGCATTGCCATGGAATTGATCATATATGATATTTAATTCTTCGCGTCTTGGTATCCAGTGAGGGGTTAAAATTTTGTTGCTTCAGATAGGACACTGACAAAGACCTTTTAAACGAATATTTATTTAATTGATTGAACTTTTTTTCAGTACAAAATTGAGATGATAAAATTTGTAGCTAATCGTGATATATCTGGAAAATCTGTGGAGAAGTTTTGAAACTTGGGACAGATCTTTATATCAATACGATGATAACGGCAGTTTTGATCTGCCTGTGGTTTTGAATTGGAGAATCGCCTTCTGCGAAATCATTTCAAATTATGACAATCGGGCTTCTGAAACAAACAGTACATGTACAAACAAATTCATGCCACCGTCACCATTATCAACCCTTTAACGAATAGGATTTTCACTGTTTTTGAGATCCCAATTTCCCGTCGGAAAGGATGTGCAAGTGATTCATGCAAGAAAAAGTTTCCATCTACGGCACAAATCTCATATACAGAACAAGCAAAATGTGTCTTTTAATATCTTCTTGTTGACTACACGCCAAAGGTCATGATTTTGATCGGTGAAGGAACATAGGAGAGAGCATATTACCTACCTAAGCATATGCATTATATTTTACGAAATAAAAGGAATAATATCTAAAATATTTCTGAATGAGAACTCGAACTAATAGATTGACAGAAATAATAATGCATGACAGCATGGCCAAAAGCAAACTACTAACTAGCACAAAAAGAAATATAAAAAAGAGACGGCAACAGTAGAATATTCATGTGATCCACCTGCCTTTTGGCTTGAAACATACGGATCGTAGTTATGGTAGTAGTTGTCACATCAACAGTTTAGGTGGGTCAACGAATAGTAATAAAGCGACAGCATGAAATGAAGTGTTTCAGTTTAAAATTATCAACAAAAAATTCTACCACCATATTATTTAGATCACGTAAAGATGCTCTCTTTCTCTCTCTCCCTCTCACAATGATAGAATTCACCACACATAATCAAAAAGAGTGCATGAAAGCAGAACCATGAACAACTCCTTGACTAGAGATCCTCTAAAACCAACAAATAGAGCACCCAAAATAAAACTTAAACCTGAACCGTAGATCTCAAAAAAGAGAAAAAAATAGTCCATAATTCAGTTCAAAGAAAGAGACTAAAATAAAATTGATCAAAATCACAGAAAAAGAAAAGAAAGAACCTCCATTCAACCAAAGAGTCAAGGGTTTATGACGAGCATGATGCTGTGACTCCGCAAAGTAATAGAAGAGACTCCTTCCTGCCTTCTCATCTACAGTAACATAACCACCAAACTGCCTGAAGTGAACTTTAGGCTGTCCTGGCAATCTGTGGATCAAATCCTCCACTGGAAAGCCGTTGACACCCACAAGAGCAAAGAAAACAATAAAAAACGCAGCTACCGACAATGAGAAATCCTTGTTTGCAGCAGAAACAAGAGGACCCATTGTGAGAGGATCAAAGATTCAAGAGAAGATATTTTCTCACAATAAGCCGTATATGATGCTTAGATAGAATATGAGAGAGAGACAGAGAGGTTGGTACAAAGATGATGAAGAAAAGGAACCTCTGGGTGACACAAAGAGAGGGAGTTTCGGAAGAGTTTTGTTTTGCATGGAAACGTTTTTGCCAGCCTAGTCTAATCTCCAAATGGTAAACTTTTGGAATTCTCAGTGGGCCCAAATGCGGCAGCGGTTCCGAGTCTTTTATGGTTATTTCCTAAATTTGCCTTTGGAGTATTCAAGGACACGATACGAAGAGTTTGATACGAGTCCGAGAGACAAATGTTCCATAAACACCAAACCTGAGCTTGAATGATTCGCATGGGCCTTGCTAAGCTTAATATCAATCTTCTCCAACACCAAGTGGGGTTGGTGACAACACGAACTTTTTTCTTTTTCGTTACAAAGAGAGGTTGAAGCCAAGCAAACACACACAGAGAACAAAAGAACTCTGTGCTTCAAAAGAAAAAAGAAATCTTTCGGTCCATATTTTGTTCGTGGAAAGAGCTCTGTGCTTCGAGCTCGGCTTGTCTAGAAGAGTTCCAAATTGCATTTGAACTTGTCTCGTTTAGGCCACATGAACCTTGAGCTTTACTTGAATCGATAGAGCTGTGACTGCTCGTCTCGACCACATTTGGTCGTTGTCCCCATCTTTAGCATTTGGCTCTTTCAGGCTGAAGTGAATGGGCATTCGACACCTTCATTGTTCTTCATTTTTCTACAAGTCGAATGCCAACATTTGGCCTTTCGCCTATCCTTTTCTCTCTCTTTTGGCCCTTCGAAACGGCTTCCAACAAATACATTGTTGCTTTTTCTCCTTTTGCATCGCTCCCCTTGATTACAATGGAAAAGTTGAAACCAGATGCAAGCCTGGGTATCGAACTCATGACCTACAGTTCCTAGTAGGCCTTCTTTCTTGTCTTTCATCTCTATTTTAGAGCATTTTAAATCGATATTTTAGTGAAGGATGCACAAATGATATTAACACCGACTCCCGGACTTAACACAAAGGATGCACAAAGGATCCTCGTCACGGCTATTCCTGTAGGCTCTGTACTCCCATTGACTATTCGGCTTGCTTCTAATGTAAACTCCGTATATAAGTAGGGCCAAAAAGGACGACGATCCCATGATCCTCGCAGATTCTATCTGCAAAGGATCCGGGTTTAGGATGGTTTCTACATCATTTGGATCCAAATGGGATTCTATGCACTTGGCCTGATACTAAGTCTCGCTTCATCACATGAGATTGGATCTGAATCCAAACCAGTTTTCATGTACCCGAATTATAGCACATTAAATATATATATTGTTACAAGAGGAGGTTGAAGCCAAATACACACTTATCCACACATGCACCCTTTGAAAGTCGAACTCCCCACAAGCAGCAGCAGTACTTGGTGCACATTAAATATTTTACACGAGAAAATGTTCATCAGAAATGAATTTTATATAAATAGAATTTACTTCTTTTCTTTGTTTGGCTTATCATGGAAATAGAAGTGCTGATAATTTCTTTTCTTCATTGGCTTCTCGTGAACATCGAAAGATCATCAAGGTTTACTAGGTTTTGAGAAATTCTCTATGAATAGAATGAACTTCTTTTCCTTTGTTTGGCTTCTCATGGAATAAAAGTTCATCACTTGGTGCGGTGTTTTTTCTTCCTTCCCTTTTTAGGGGAAGGAGGGGGTTTTACAATCGGGAGGCTGAAGCTCGATGCGCAACCCAGGTATCAAACTCGTGACATTTAGCAGCTATAGCGGTAGCTCAACAAAAGCTGCTGTTTCTGCACCTAGAGCATTAGCTCAATGGCAGCATGCTGTGGTCTGATGGCGCTGGTAGGCTCTCAGGGGGTGCATGCATGCATGAGTGTGTGTGTGTTTTAGGCTTCGGTCTCTTCTTGTAACAAAAAAACACAACTGCTGTTTCTAGTAGGATTGGAGTCATGCAGTGCTATATATATACAAGGTTGTGTTCCATGACTCCATTGCTATGATAAACATTTAAAATGTAACTTCTATCATTGAAAACGTAATTTTTCTAATTAGAAAAGAAGAAAAAATTTGTAATTTTCTTGTAAAATTAAAGGATGCTATACGCACACACGATTTGTATATGTGTGTGTGCATGCGCTTAAAACTCTATATAAGAAATTAGCCAAGGTTATACGAGCTGTATGAAACTAAAGATGCATCCGTGTATGCTTAAATAAATGAGCTTATATGAACTCAACCAAACGCAATTCGAGCCAGCTAATATATATTTATGAACCAGCTCATTTTCAGTTCGCTTTAATCACGAACCGAACATGAAATGAGCTCATCACAAGCTGAACTTAACCATGATTACTTGGCTTTGATGGACTTGCCGAAGGTAGCAATATCAGCGGACCACAACATTTGATCTCGGATGCAATTCCCTGAAGTTGGAGGTGGATATTGGAATTTAGGTCTCAACAACAACATAGCCCATCCTTCGGGCAAGAAAATAATAATATAAAAAGCAAAAAAATCTCATTTGCTTATAAAATAGTTTTTAACTTGTTTAAATTTACTTATAGAAAAACTCTCTTTCTTTCTCACATCTAAGTCTTTTATTTATTTATATATAAAGAGAGAAAAAGAGATAAATTAGTATATGTGTATACCATCTATGCTCAAATCCAAGAAGCGAAAAGCACCATCTTACTTTTTGTTCATACATTTAATGCACATGGTACCAGTTTAAATTCAAACTCTATCATCATTTTTAAGTGGATACGTATTTTTATATATAAGAGGCTTAGACGAGAGAGAAAAAGGTACAAACTTTTTCCTTCTAGAAAGAGTGAAAGAGTTTTATACTGAGACGAGCTTAGATGTTGGAGAAACCAGAATCCAACTCGCGTTGTGCCTAAGGAAAAGAATAATTAAGTGCTTGCATCTTCTCCGCGAATTTCAAACTTTAAGAATGGAACGAAAGCAACGTATAGAACATCAATATGTGCATTTGGGCAATAGTAGACACATATTTACATACATTCATACACACACGTGGCGTATCCTCATTTTGATAGGTGGCTGCTTAATCTCCGTTCACCAATAAAAGACAATCTTGTCAAAAAATACTCTCCCAATTCTATCAGGATGCGTGTATAATTTAATTTGGAATTTAAATTAAATTAACACATACATCGGCAATTTAACCTGTATGTTTTGTCATATATTTAACTTATTTTTCTCGCACACCACATTTAGTAAAGGAACCTTCCCAAATGAACAAAGTTTTAGCACTAAAGTACATATATTTGAGAAGAATGATGCCATATACAACATAATCTAGCATAACATCAACCACGATCAGTTTCCTTAGCCCAGCAAGAAAGGAAACCTTGTGTGTGTGAGAGAGAGTAGTTATCTTTTGAAGTCAAAAGGATCTGTTGCACCAGTGATGAAGTAGGGAGGCAGATGCAATAGGAGCCAAGGAAGAGGAAGAGCTTGAATTAGAAGGTGAAAGATTGGTCATTTGCCCCACTGATGACAAATCATGACACCCTAAAGATGCACCTTTGACATGAAGAAGAGGAGGAGGAGGAGGCTGGTCGGATTGAAGCTCTTCCACCAACCTCTTCAAGAACTTCACGTAGAGAATGGCTTCATCAAGCATGGAGGCAGTGTCCATCTTCGACCCTCCCGGCACCAACCTCCCGAGAATCCTGATCCTCTCGCTGATCCGTTCACGGCGGAGTCGGGCGGAGACACTTTGAGGGTCGTTGGAAATGCGGACTCTTCGTCTTCGAGGCTTCTGAATGGCTGCTAGATCAATGTCCACTGGCTGCATCACCGCAATCTTGTACATCATCTCCTTCATGGACCCTATATTACCTAATTCATTATGGCTCTCCATGGCTATAATATTACCACCGGAACTAGGTAGTTCTTTGTATTGGCATGCACGCGATTGCTACGTCGGTTTACGGCAAAGTTGTCATGGAATGCGTAACCCATGCTTGCTCAGGGATTGCAATGATGAGGCAGTTATACTGTCTCTCTCTCACATACACGCACGCGCGCACGCATGAAAGAAGGTCCTTAGCCACTTAGGTATTTGCTCAGCAGCTTGTGTGCAGCTCATCTAATTTGGTTTTTGATCAGGTTATGTTCAGCTCAGCTAAAACAATCTTCTGGGCCAAAGATGAACAAGAATCTGAGTTTGATGAACAAGCCACGAGCATCTCCTATGTGGCTTGTTTGTCTCGTTTATGAGTCCTAACGATACCCAAAAATAGGGCCATTGACTGCATGGAGTATCACCTTTTGAAAAGCTATCATTTAATTTATTTGCAATACAAACTGCATTTTATAGATTTGATTTATTTTCATATTTATTTCAGATATACTAGCACTTTCGCTGCGAATTTTTGACGAGAACCTTCAGATTATCCAAAATATCGTCCGGTTCCACCTTGCAGAATTAAATAAGCAAGATACGATGCATCACCTCGTGATATTCCCATAATCTTTTGATGAATATCAATCACACAGCATTAGGGGGAACGTTTTAAAGTCTATTCTTGTGCTTTTAAATGCATCCTTATCAGTACATCTGCCTTTGATGCAGTGTTACACAGAACTCGTTATGAAAGCAGAGGGTCCACCATCTTTGTCAATCAAAAGCAAAGGATTCCACAATATATACATTCATATATATATATATATATATACATACATACATACATACATATATACATATATATATATACATATATATATATATATATATACATATATATATATATATATACATATATATATATACATATATATATATATATATAGAGAGAGAGAGAGAGAGAGTGGATAATTGGATTGTTCATAGATTATTGTACACGCAATATATTTTGTTGCTCCGAGCTCCAAAAACGAGAGAGAGAGAGAGAGAGAGAGAGAGAGAGAGAGAGAGAGAGAGAGAGAGAGAGAGAGAGAGAGAGAGAGTCAATAATTGGATTGATCATAGATTATTGTACATGCAATATATTTTGTTGCTCCGAGTTCCAAAAACATTTGGTAACTTGCAAACAATTTAGGCTTGCATGTTCAACTTATTTATACACAACAAATTATTGTGGCACCGCGATTAGGTGGGCAATCGAGACTAACATGAATTTGAAGGAAGTCCGATACAAAATTTAGCATGATATGATCTTAGATTTGGCTGGTGCTTAGTTTATTATTTTGTATAGGACCTAATATGGGCCGTCCGCCGGAACTTACTCATGGTTCAACACACAAATGACAGCATGATACATACAACACCATAATCTAGTTTACTTTACCGCTAGATGATAACTGTATCACGTACTTTCAAAAGACAATAACTTTCGAACATATATGCGTGTGTGTGTGTTGAGAAGCAATGTAACAGGCAAAATAAAATGATGTTGAAATTCTCAACTAATTTCTTAATAAACACAATAAAACAGAGGAACAATAAAAGTGAAGTGCTTGTGGGGAATGACATAAACATGATAAACACAATAAAATAGTGGAATAATAAAAGTGAAGTTCTCGTGGGGAATGACATAAACATGATCGATCGATAATGCTGTAACACAAATGATGAGAATAAGGCATCTCACGTAAAAGGAAAGGTGTGGGTAAAGAAGCAGAAAAGAGAAAAGGAGAATTTGTATTAAGAACACGTGCTAGCCTACTGTATACCCATTGCTCTCCCTCTCTCTCTCTCTCTCTCTCTCTCTCTCTCTCTCTCTCTCTCTCACGCACACACACACACACACACAAGCACACGCATGGAAACACAGACAGGTGACTTCCTCAGAAAACCCATAAAATTTGGGCTTTTATATGTTTCTTTTTTCTTTCTTTCTTTTTTTTCGATTATGAGGTTAATTAGGGGGACCCCTACCAGAAAAGAATAATATATACAATGTGCGCATGAAGGTAGGGCACCCTCCTGAACAAAAACAAAGATGACCTTGATCTGCTATAGCAGAGATACCCCATCTGAAAAGCAAGGAAAACCAACTACCTGAGCAGTATCTACGCATCGCTACCCATCTCCCCTGCTCGTCCCAAAACTTCAGCAACCAGCCGAGGCCATTATTCAGATTCTTTTCATATGGATTTTTATTATTTTTTGGTTATTTTTGGAAGCAAACTGCTGGTTCCGATCTGAAATTGGAACCAGAACTGACCCAACCAAGTTTCGTTCTGGTTCATGGTGCTGGGTAAACTGGAGCTGGTGGTTTTTAACAGCAGGTTTCCCTGAAAGTGGATATTCTAACTGAAGCAAAACAATTTTAATTAGATACACAAGCATTCGGCTGGGCCCTGAGAGGAGAATTGAGGAATAACTCTGTCTGCTCTATAACCTCGCTCACTGATGCGGGGTTATAGGGGACTCATTGTCGAGTGTGGTCCTGTCGTCCCATTGTCAGGTTTTGCTCACAAGTCCTTCCTTGTTCATGCTCAGAAAATAGCAAAACAAGCTCTCCTAGCTTGATACCCGAGATGTGCTCGTGCTGTAGGGTGCTGCACAAGCTCAACCAGCTTATCAAAGAAAACTTGGTAAATAGTCTTTCTGGAGTCCTGGAACTGAAAGTAGCGGACTACTAATGAATTTTCGGAGATATACTAATGGCCATTTCTGAAAGAGGCGTCGCACCTTTTGCTACTTAGGCTAGTTTTCATACTCTTGGAGTATTAATTTTTCGCCATTTTGTCATTTTGCAACATCTCTCCCGTTTAAGTTAAACGAACCTTCAAGATGAAGCAAAGATAATTTCCACGATTAAGCTACATAATATCATTAGTGTCCCTTCACTGGTGCACGTAAAGATCGCTACTTACAACCAACTAATGCAGGGTTCAGTGATCTCACCTTTCACAGGAGTATTACGATGAATAAATGTTGAAAGCTACAACCTTACAAATTGCACACCAATCTACATGAATATGCAAATGAATTTGTTATTTATAGGTACTTACAGTTGTCCACACATTATAAATCTCAAACCTTCAAATACTTCTCTCAACATAAACCTGAAGAAAGCAGAATGCCAATCAACATCTGAGCAGTTTGTGCAGCCAAAGCAGAGTAACAGTTCTCAGGGACGTTGATGATCCAATATAGTGCAGATAAAGAGCAATACTTTACCAAGAATGAGGTATTTAGTGGTCCAAAACCCACCTAGGCTCATACTTAGGCTGCCAGTCATAAAGATGGGAGCGGCTAGATGCCTATGCCAGCAGTTAAGTGGAAGGTTAATACAGGTAACAGTTTATATTTATAAGCTAATGGCAGATGCGGTTTCCCCGTCGAAGACAATATAGTGCAGATTCCTTTGTCATGTTTGCTTCCGTTGCCAACCATCTAGAATATGATTTGGAATCTTACCCCAAATGATATTAGCACTGTCATGCTATTTTACAGTAAAAATAACTGAAAATTAGTGCATATGTATCACCTCTTCCGTAACCTCGGCCTCAGATTAAAGTTTTTGGAGGCAATGAGCTTTCCCTCAAACGAATTCATTTCTTCCTGTAACTTTTCTGCCATTTGCAAATTTCCAGACTTCTTTAGAACACTTATCAATGACCGATAAACGTAGACAGAAAGGCGAACACCTCGGCTTTTCAACTTGTTGAAAAGTTCCAGTGCCTTCTCCACCTGTCCAAGCCGACCAAAACCATCAATAAGTGCAGTAAATGTGAGCAGATCAGGTTCAAGTCCTCTTTCAACCATTTCCTTGACAAGAATCCAGCAAGAATCCAATCTTCCCTTTTTCAGCAAGCAATTGATCAAGGTATTGTATGTAATGATATCAGGAAGAAGGTCGGATTCCCTCATGGAAGCAAACTCAGATTGCATTCTCTGAATATCACAAGACTTCCCCAATATAGCTAGGATGGTGTTATACGTAATTTTGTCGGGCTTGCATTTTGAATCTGGCTTCTTCATGTCCTTGAATAGGAGTAGAGATTTCTCAAGTTGTCCAGTTTCTGAAAACCCAAGTATGATTCTGTTCATAACAGTGGCACCTCCAGGAAATGTTAGTTCAGCAAAATCTTGACCAAATCTGCAGATAACTTCGGTATTTGTGACCTTCAGGAAAGATTTCGCAAGGGCAGAATATGAAGTTGAATCAGGCAAATGACAACTCAATAAATCTCTGAAGATGAGGGAGGAAAGAATGAAATCATCTGCACCTGCTGTTTTCAACAACAATAAGTTGTACACAGTCAAGCTTATGTCAAATTGTTTCCCATGAAGATTTCTGTAAAACTGGATAGCGTCAGACAGCCTCCCTGACCTGCAGAGCTCATCAATGTAAACCATACACTCTCTCTCTGAGTAGAAACACTGTCACCTGCAGTTACTGAAGGTACTTTAATTTTTTCGTCTTTGAAGTCTTCCTGACACGTAGAAGTACTTGGTGGTTGTGCAGCATCAGAAACAGGGTTGTAAAAAGAAGCTGTTAATAACAAAACTTGGCGAAATTCAAACCTTGCAGATTGAATCGAATTCTACAAAACAGTAACAAATGTTAAGGTTTCTGAATATTAGCATCTTTAACACAAATCAAACAATTAGACCCAAAGTGGCAAGATTCACATCAATTGCAGAAGGCCTAGATTCATTCACCATTTTAGAACAAGACCCTGATAAAAGAAAATTCCAGTAAAAGCTGGGTTATATGGTTCGCTCATGGTACAAAGCACATTTCTTTCTCCTATGGGTATAAAATCATCAACTATAATATTTCTTCAATGCTTGATATCACACTGAAATTTGAAGCTGCTCAACCCAGGATCGATTAAACAATTTAAACGTTCTACTATGGACATAGATAATGAGACAGAAACCACACTTACAGTACAAGCATGCAGAGACACATATACATGCATACACGCAAGAGCACAGGCACATCACATGCTGTCGCATGCATGAGCAAATTCATGCACCCAAGAATACAGGCATGCACATCCATAAGCACATGCACATGCACATGCACATGCATGTGAGCATACACGCAGTGTGTCCCTTGTCCTTTTGTTGAGTAAATGGTACACAAATTTCCAGCATCAGTGACAAACAGAGCCCAAAGAAGATGTTAATACAACTGAATCATTGACAGCACAAAAAATTATGTCAAACTTATAGAGTAGAAACTGAGTGGATCAATATCAAACAGATTAACATGTCATACGCCATATATGTGTGTGTGTATAGGCCATGTACCATGAGGATTGGAAAAAGAAGCAGAAACCAAAAGGAAATGGAGAGCATGGAACCAAACCAACCTCCGAGAAAGCCAACAAGTTCTTCAAAGAACATCTTTCCAAACAGATGCGCTTAAAATATTTTTGGCCCTTAGGTATACCCAGCCCTGCAGAGTGCAGAAAAAGAAATATTAAAATATAGCATGAAATACTGACTTCAGTTTAACAAACTTACGGAAAAAACGAGTTCTGGTTTAGATGTTTATTTAACAAAAGGGACTTACAAAAGAGCATATTAGGGTAAAAGCACCCAATTTTCCATCACCATTCTGATCATCCTGCCCTCGGAAAAAAACAAGAAATCAACATAAACGTAGCAGCACATGGTAAAAAAAAGAAGGAAAGTCTAGCATCCCGTATGTAACACAATAAGAGACTTGTGTCGAACAAGAAAGTTGACTATGTTGAAGAATATGAGTTTAGAGTCAATTTTAGTAAATTTGATGTTTTTAAGTATTATTGTAATTGTCCGAAGTAGTAAGGGCATTTTTGTAATTTTCTGTACTAAGGGTATTTTGGTCATTTTTTGTTTTACAGCTCCTTATATAAGGGCTGGTAGGTTGTATTAGGGTTTAAGGGGTTGAGATTAAGAAAGTGAGAGAAAGAGAGAGGGGGGGGGGGGGAGCTCCATTGGAGGTCTGCCTCCTCTGATCTCCACATTTCCTCTTCAATGTTTCTTGTGATTTTCAATCTCCGCTGTGCAACCACGTTTTCCAACGGACTATACCATGCTTTAATATGATAACATAGAGAATCTTGATGATCCAAGAGTTTACTATCAATTGCAGATATATTTCTCTCATCTTCCAAAACAGACTGTGGCACAATGAGAGACATAAAGTTTTCACTTTTCTTCCGTGATGAACTGTTGGCACCTGTCCTACATTTTGTCTCTGGGGGGAGGGGGGGCTCAACAGGAAGATGATTGCAACATGTGTCACAAGGAGGAGGGAAATATATAGAAAAGGCAGCACAATGCGAGAGTATAAGTTTTCACTCAATGAGTATCTAAAAAGACTTTGATCTTTAGGTGACTCTTATTAGTATATAAAATTCTATGGTCAAGAGTAGTTTTTAGATACTTTAATATATGATATACAACCTGAATAAGAACTTTTGAGGGGGCATCCATAAATCTACTCATCATTCCCATAGTATAAGAAATATCAGAACGAGTAATAATAATATAAATCAATTTCTCCACTAAGCGTTGATACTTGCTCATATGTCTTTGTACCTCTCATCATCACCAATATATAGTTTTTCATTAATTTTCATTGAGGTAACATTCCTCTTATATTCTATCATTTCTGTATACTTGAGCAAGTCCATGTAATATTTCATTTGAGTTAGAAATATACTTATGCTAGAATAGAATACTTCTATTCCCAAAAAATAATGCAAACGGCTAAGGTCCTTCAAATCAAAGAGTTGATGCAGTTTCTCTTAAGTATTATAATTTCTTAAAGATCATTACCTTAAATAATAATGTCATCAACATAAACAATTAAAATAGATATTTTCTTATTCTTTCTAATGAAGGAGGTATGATCATTCACACTTCTTTGATATCCCAAGCTTATTATACCCTCACTAAACTTGTCAAACTACGCTCTTGGTGATTGTTTGAGACTATAGATAACCTTTTTAATGTGCATACCTTATTCATCGATTTTCTTTACAAAAGTTCTCATATACACATTTTTATTTAGATTTCTTTATAGAAATGCATTCTTAACATCTAAATGCTACATATCCCACCCTGGTGTGTAGGTAGACTTACAATAACTCTAAATGAGGTTAGTTTTGCAACTGGAGCAAATGTTTAAATATTATAATATATACCACATGATTGACTATAACTTTTAACCATTAACCTCGCTTTATAGCATTTCAAACCCCATATGCTTTAAACTGTATAGTGTAAACCCATTTTCAACCTACTCTGGGGGCAAACTGACAATGTCCCAAGTATTGTCTCTCTAAGGCCTCTAACTCATTTTGCATGGCTTATTTCCACCTTGGAGACTGATTTTCCTCTTCAACATTTCTAGGTATGGATGTAATTCTGCATTCATCACAAATTTTTGATTCTCCGAAGTATTTTGGTAAGAGACACATCGCGAAATTTTCTAATGTCAATGGAAAGATCAAGTTAAGATTCTATTGGAAGTAGCTTGATCTGAGTTGAAGGAAGAGTTGATGTTCATGACATCATGTGAACTTGAGAACCAGGCATCACAACATTTCTCTCACTGTTCCTGTATCGTCAATAAACTCATACTCAATATCAGTTGGACTAACAGGTGGTAAAGGAACATGGTGGATAACCGGACCAATCAACTCCCCCTTCAAAAAAAAATAGAGTTGATTCAAAGAATGTCACCACTAAGGAGACAAGTTTTTCTACTCCAGTAGATCATAACACTTATATCATTTTTGAGATGTAAAATACCAATAAATATATACTCAGTAGCTTTGTGATCCAAAGTAACCCTGGAATGTGAATAAATCTGAACATAATAAGTACAACCAAAGATACGAGGTGGAACATGAAACAATTTGTTCTTTGGATTAATAACCTAATCAAGGTTTTGACAACTTCAAGGATATGTCTATTCTTTTATTTAGCCACATCATTCGGGGTATTTTGACAAGTTGTTTGATTTGAAGGTAGTCTTGTATTCCCCACTATTATTTGAATGAAGTATTTTCAAAGAGGAATGAAATTGAATCTCAACGAACTTAGGGATTACTAGAAAGATGATGGATATTTCATCTTTAGATTTCATTCGGTAGACTAGAGTGAAACGAGTATAATCCAATGTTTGTATCATGTATTGTTTTGGTCTACGATACATATCATATCGTATAACACCGTATCGATTTTTAATATTAAAAATAAAAGAAGTCATAAAAGTTCAAGAAAAATCATGATAATTCTAAACATAATTAATTGTTTGTCATGGTTGGTCACTTAAAACTCTGTCTATGTAAGGGATCACCCTTGCCATTGCCGATCTCAAGCCTGGATAAAGGAGGAGGGTTGTGTTAGGCTTCCGACAACCAAAGTAAAACTTTGTCCGATTTTTATAACATGGATTACACAAATTATGAGCAATGTTTTGGGGCATCCCCGCCTAATGATGTGCTGCAGAGCCCGAATGCAATGATAAGTAAGCAAGGGCCACTACATTTTCATCCGAATGTAGTGAATCAATTGTAGAGAGGGTTCCCACATCATGGACGGGTGTGAGTAAAGAAGTTAGTCCCGCTATATTGCCCCCTAAATATAGTGAATAACTTTCAAAGAGGGTCTCCGCATTTTGAATATGGACAGATGTTGAGGTAAGGAAGCTAGTCCTAGATAATAAGATTCATATTTGTTCTCTCAATATCGGAACATTATCCAATAAGCTAATGGAGGTAGTAGATATTATGATTCGGAGAAAGATTCATATTGTATGTTTACAAGAGACAAAATGGGTTAGAGAAAAGCAAAGGAGATAGAGGATAAGGGTTTTAAATTATGATACTCCGGTAAAGAAAAGGCTCCAAACGGGTTTGAAAACGCTATAGAGGACAACTCTTAGCGGGCGACCAGCCAGGGCCGCTATAGCCCCACTAACAATGCTATAGCGGCCCGTTATAGCGCTATTTGCGAACATATGAACTGGTTTGGATCGGGTCGATCCAGATCAACCTGATCCCAATGACATAAACACTAAACCTTGTCCCGATGAAAGCATCCCAGTTCCCCGCGGTGCCAGGCGTTCATCCCACAATCACTTCTCTCTCTCATATCTACGGATAAAGAATCGCTGCTTGCAGAGGTAATTCAGCACGTTAAGGAGTAGAAGCGCTAGACGTCGAAAATCACGGAGGTGATCCCACTGCCCACCGAGAACGACGAGCTCATGGTCGATGCTGATGACTCATCCGATGATGGCAGGACGTTGATACGGGCATCCATATGTTGCGAGGATCGTTCTGGTCCTCTCACAGATCTCATCAAGACTCTCAAATCCCATCCAAATGACTCCTCTGCAGCCAGCGTTAAGAGACAACGTATAAATCTCGCAATTTCAAGTCTTGTTTGAGATGATGAATCATGAACAACAAATATATGAAAATGGGAAGAGAAATGAGTTTTTGTTTCATGCTCCGACGACATTCTCTGTCACAGGTTTGGATTTGGTTGTTAGTATCTTCTTTCTTTTTAGTCAGTGTGATATTTCAAGGTGTGAAATATATGATACCCATATTCGGTTGTTTGTTGGTATTTAGCCTAGGTGGATTGTTATTTTATGTATCAGTCCTAATATATGCTTCTTCGGATGGGGAAAAGTATTTTGGTGCATAAATATTATGGATTAATTTTTATATCGCCATTGTTTTTCTTCTTGTATTCTTTGTTTACAATGGGAGGCGAAAGCCGGATATGCACGCCTTGGGAGTATTACTCGTACTCAGCCTTCACAGGAGTCGAGAGCCCTTCCAGGAGGGCTACTGCCAGTACTATTTTGTATAAATTAATCAAATCATAATATCATCATTCAAACTTAGTGTTTAATTTTTTTGCCTTCACAGGCATGATCCTGAGACTATTTTAACTTCTAATATTTTTTCTTGAGTTTTCGGTAGAATGCACCTGTGACAAGAATCCGTGAATCTAAAAGGTGAGTATATGGCATTCCTCCTTTACTACTTTTTCCTGTTCATTAGTGAGTGTTTTGCTTGTTCATTTATGAAAGAAGTGTTTCTTGATATTTCTTAGAAGTTAGAAAACCCATTATATATATATATATAATTTTTTAATTATAAATAAAAGTGTACCGCTAAATCCGCTATATCCCCACTACCACTATATTAGGGTCAACCGCTAACAACCCGCTAATAGCTATTGATAACATAGGGTATTATCATAAATAAAGATTTAAAGGATTGTGTAGTAGATATACAACGATATGGTGACGGAATCATGACATTGAAATTAGTGTTAAGAGCAAAGGTTTTGAATATAGTTTGTGCTTACGCACTCAAGTAGAACTAGAAGATAGTATAAAGACAGCTTTTTGAGAAGAGTTAGATAAGGCGATTCAAGAGATTCCACAAAGAGAGATGATTTGTTTAGGAGGAGACTTAAATGGACATGTCGGTAAAGAGGCATTAGGATATCAAGGTATTCATGGAAACTTTGGTTTTGGGGATATAAATGAGGAAGGTAGGGAGATTTTAAATTTTGTTATGGCATTTGATCTCTTTATAGTCAATACAATCTTCAAAAACGAGATAAACATTTAATTACTTATAAGAGTGACTTATCACAAACACAATTTGATTACTTTATTTTGTAGAAAAAAAAGATAGTGCGTGTTATAAAGATTGCAAGGTAATTATAGGAGAAAGCTTAACCACCCAACATCAACTATTAGTTGTGGATTTACAAATTAAAAAATAGACAAAGAAGAAAAGAGTGCATCGAGATATTCGGACTAAATGGTGGAACCTCAAAATCAAGAAAGAAGATATATTTAAAAAAAGTCTTTCAATGATATGTTTGGAATTATGTTGGTACACCCTGTGATATGTGGAACAATATGGCTATTCATATTAAGAAGTGGCGAATGATGTGTAAGGCAGTGTTATCCGTATCGCACCGTATCGTACGATACGGTGCGATACGTATCGTATCGTGGGAAGCCACGATACGATACGGTATCGTACGATACGGCCCGTATCGCCCGTATCGTACGATACGGGCGATACGCCCAAAAATTTTTTTTCCAAAATTTTTTTTTTTCAAATTTTTTTTGCATGTTTCTGCCCTCTCTTTCCCTCTCTTCACTTCCCTTAAAGGCATCCTCCAATATGCTTATAATTTGGGTTTATAATTTCATTTATTTAATAAAAATAATGTATAAAAAAAAATTATGACAAAATCATTTCCCTTTCTGTTACAACTTTTAGGTATATTTTTGCTAACAGTTTCTAATTTCATAAGATCGTAAACAATTAAAAACATTTAATTCTCTCGGTTCATTGAGTAGGGATTTCACAACTTCACTATTTTAAGGTTCACGTTACATGACTTCCATTGAGTTGAACATGATCAATGTGTGTGAGGCTTAACTCAGTCTGTGAAGTGAGAAATGAAGCTCATGCATTAGTTAAAAAGCTAGTCTCCAATAAGAGAAAAAGGGGACATTATCAAGTAATAATATAACATCATTAAGGTGTCATAGACTCAATAATCAAAGAAATGGAGCTCTTTGTTTTGCTCACATATGAAAATTAGCAAATATGACTACATGTACAAAGATAGCAGTTTGTTAATTTTGATATATTACATGAGTGAATTATGGAAGATAACGAAGAAAATGCACTCCTAAGTCCTAACTGAAGAAGACATTGCATGAATTAATTTGAAGTACAACAACATCATCAAGGAGAAGATGAAGATTATTTAGTTAATGATCCTGATACAAATTTACAATATGTAAAATATAAATGTATTTCATTTTTTGATTCAAAATATATAATTTTGGATGCAATTGTTCAATATTAAATGTTCAATTTGTGCTAAACTTTGCATTATATGAATTTAAAGCAATTACCAGATTTTTTCAAAATTTTCCAGAATTTTCTTGATTTTTTTCGGATTTTTACTAATTTTATTGATTTTTTAAATAATTTTTATAGTTTTTTAATATTAAAGTACGATACGATACGATACGATACGATACGCCCGTATCGTGGAGCCCAGCGATACGCGATACGATACGCGTCGGACAACACTGGTGTAAGGTGTATCTAAGGGAGGTGTATCGGCACACAAAGAAGCTTAGTGGTGGAGTGAAGTAGTGCAAAATAAAATCAAGGCAAATAGGGCATGTTACAAATTATATTATGCTAAGAAAACTAGTAAAACTTTAGAGGCTTATAAGAAAGCAAATAAAGAAGCGAAAAAGGTTGACAGTGAAGCAAAAGCTAAAATTTGAGAGGATTTATATAAAAAACTCAACTCAAAAGAAGGTGAAAGAGATATTTTTAGGATAGCTAGGGCTCGAGATAAGAAAACTAAAGATGTTAATTTTGTTAGATGCATTAAAGACGAGGATAAAAAATTCTAGTGGCAAATGATGATATAAGAAATAGATGGAAAAAATATTTTTATAAGTTTTTTAATGAAAATAAAGATGTTAGTATTAGCTTAGGAGAGTTAGCCAAATCAGAACATTATATAAACCACAATTTCTACCGACGTATTCAAAAGAATGAAGTCAAAGATGCTCTTAAACATATGAAGGGTGGTAAATCGGTAGGACCAGACAATATTCCTATAGAAGTTTGGAAAATATTAGGAGAAATAGGAATCACTTGGCTCAAAAGACTATTTAATGAAATATGGAGAAACCAAAAGATGCCCGAGGAATGGAGAGAAAGAATACACTTATACGGTTATACCTACATATAAGAACAAGGGAGACATTCATAATTATACTATGAAATTATTGGAAAAGATAAATATCAAGTACAAAGAACCAATTTGCGCCTTTTTAGACGTCTTATGGAACATTTTAGAGTAAAAAAGAAAGACCTTTATATGATATTTATTGATCTAGAAAAAACTTACGATAGGGTACCGAGGGAGGTTCTTTGGAGAACCTTGGAAAAAAGAGGTGGCATATCTACTATTGAAGCGATTCGTCTTTTTAGACGTCTTATGGAACATTTTAGAGCAAAAAAGAAAGACCTTCATATGATATTTATTGATCTAGAAAAAACTTACGATAGGGTACCGAGGGAAGTTCTTTGGAGAACCTTGGAAAAAAGAAGTATCCCATTGACATGTATTAACCTTATAAGAGACATGTACGATGGTGCAAAAACATGTGTGAGGACTCATAAAGGAATGACAGACTTCTTTGAAGTTAATATCGGGTTACATTAAGGATCAACTTTAAGTTCATACTTATTTATAATGGTGATTGATGAGTTAACAAAATATATTCAAGATGAAGTACCTTGGTGTATGTTATTTGCAGATGACATTATGTTAATAGAGGAGTCTAAGGAAAAAGTTAATAGAAATTTGGAACTATGGAGAGAAACATTAGAAAGCAAAGGCCTCTAACTTAGTAGAAATAAGACACAATATATAGAATGTAAGTTTGATCATTTGGTTACTGCAGAGGACATAGAAATTAAAATTGGCACATATTGCATCTCCCAAAGGAAAGTTTTAAATACATAGGGTCAATTTTCAGAGTGATGGAAGAATTGATGGAGATGTTATGCATAAAATCAATACTGGTTGGTTAAAATGGAGAGGAGCATCAGGTATTCTTTGTGATAAAAAGATACCATTAAAGTTAAAAGGTAAATATTATAGATCAATAATTAGACCTGCTACGTTTTATGGTTCTGATTGTTGGGCATCAAGAATCTTCTTGTTCGTGTGAAAATCGATGAGTAGTAGCACTCAATTACTGCCTTGACAACTTCTCCATTTTCGTCACCACACACCCCAACCTTCTAGCACCTGCACATAGAGAAGGATCAGTTATGTGCAATCAATGCGGAGGGCGTGGAAGATTCTCCTTTGTTTCTTCTTCACTTCCCGCTAGGATTTCTATTCTTCCCCGAGGGATGAAGCTTGTTTTTCCACATCTTTGAAGATATGCTTCCAATCGATTGCCGAAGAAGAGTAAAAGAGCCTTTAGCAGAAGAAGGGGGAGAGAGTGATGGAGTCTGCGATTAGCAACAGAGAGAGAGAGGGATGAGCCCCCTCTTCTTAAGCCACAGATCATATCAGGTCCGATGAATCAGACCCGATCCACCCCACTTAACCCACTGTTTGGTTCATATGTTGAGTCTACCGGTGCAATGCTTGCTGTAAGCTCCATTTCTTTACTTGTAAGCAACCTAAATATTTAGTATATCGATTGGTTGACCTCTTTTTATGAGAGTAGACTGTTTGTTAGACAACAAGTTGTATCTTTATGTGATTGAGATCTTCGTATTGTGGAGATTAACTATCCTTGGAACCACCAAAAGCTTTTGATGGTTGGAGCTTAACCTTAAAGCTTTCGATGGTTCGAGTTTAGCCTTAAAGCTCAGTTGAAGCTTGGTATTAAAGCTTTAGATGGTTCGAACTTAGCCGTAAAAGCTCGGTTGGTGCTTATTGAATCATTGATACATATTGGCCTCTTATATCCGAAATTTGTTATGACTCATGAACTTATTTGTCATATTAGAGAATCCTACTTCGGTGATTAATGTTTTTAGAACCTTTTCTCGTGCTTTTAGCAAAATATCTCGAAAACTTCTTTAGTTTTAGGTTTGTATTATTTTCAAGATCTTAATTGCTTTCGTTGAAGTTTTTCTTCTAGGTATTAAAATCAAGGATTGAAAAACAAATGTAAACTTAGGCAAAGAAACAAAAAGAAAAGCATTGGATAGAGATATAAGGCTCCAATCACTCTCTAACAAACTGTCATTTTCAAGAACTTAAAGCTTTTGATGGTTAGAGCTAAACCTTAAAGCTTTCGATGGTTCGCGTTTAGCCTTAAAGCTCAGTTGAAGCTTGGTATTAAAGCTTTAGATGGTTCGAGCTTAGCCGTAAAAGCTCGGTTGGTGCTTATTGAATCATTGATACATGTCATATTAGAGAATCCTACTTAGGTGATTAATGTTTTTAGAACCTTTTCTCATGCTTTTAGCAAAATATCTCGAAAACTTCTTAAGTTTTAGGTTTGTATTATTTTCAAGATCTTAATTGCTTTCGTTGAAGTTTTTCTTCTAGGTATTAAAATCAAGGATTGAAAAACAAATGTAAACTTAGGCAAAGAAACAAAAAGAAAAGCATTGGATAGAGATATAAGGCTCCAATCACTCTCTAACATACTGTCATTTGACATAACCAATTTGAGGGTGTGTTAAGAAGGGACAATTGAGGCCACTTGACATCCGGGTCTTCAGGGGGTGCCCCTCTCAAGGTCTCTGAGATCTTACTGCTTCTCCTCTTGTTGCTCTAATTCATCTATAAATACCACTCTTGTATACAATAAATTGTGAACAAGTCTTATGGCTTGATTTTCTCTAAAATTCCTCTCTCACGAGGTTCATTCAATAAAGTTTGATTTCATTTACTAACAATATCCACCAAACACCTTCGCAAGACGGTGCTATTTCAAATTCCTCTTTCAAGGATCAATCATCAAAATATCCTACTTAAGTCCAATGGGCAACGGGGCATTAACCGCCAATAGTTAAAGCATGGGATTTATTCCTTCCATACAAATAGGTCGAGGTGCCTAAAAACCATGTTGATAATGAATAAACAGAGTTTTACTCTAAATACAACATAATTTGTATGCCATGCCACCCATACGCAAGTATGGCTATGAGTGGTGAATCTACATAATCTTTTCCAGTGAAGTGAAGTTAGTTCATTCCCCATTACCATTAATAAAATGACAATAATATATACTCCAATTACATAACAATTATCAATGTCATATGGCCAGTGGCTCTCTCCACCACCAATATATCATACAATAAAAATGTATTAAAAATGATAATCAAAGATTCACAAAATAATTTTATGAATCGCATTGCATAAATAAAAGTTGAATTGAGGCAAACCTAAATTAACATCAATAGACAAAAGGGACCTTGGAAAGCTAAGAAGTATGAAATCGTTGCACTGAATCTTGGTAAGCTCACACAATATTGTAATAAAAATATGAAAATATCAAAAGAGAGAAATTTGAAGTATTAGGATGCTTGCCAGCAATTAGTTGGTGGTGACTGGATGCAGCTTACAGAGATCAAAAGATCAGATCCTAAAAACCCTTTGGACTTTTTCTTCTGTTTGCATTGGCTGATAGATCCAATCCTTTAGATCAGTCGAAAGACTCTGCCAATTGGTTCTTGGACAGACACCTGCAGAAAGAAATCAATTTTCGGTGTTCCGCTCAAATTTTACCCTTGGAGTTAAGTAATAACAGGAGAAAAGACAGAGCCCAACGGTTGGATAAGAATCCGCAACTAGTTAAGAGTAAGTCTTGGTTTTTCAAATCCATAGGATCGTTTTTTAATTTTTTAGTAACCAAAGGGGCTGTATATATTCCCAAGAATATCTCAAACATCTCAATGCGTGTGTTATCAAGCAAAGGGACCATGTCTATCATCATTTTGCGACATCTTACAGTAACAAAGGGAACTTAATTCACCGTCCTTGTTTCTCAATTTGAGTTACAGTAGTTCCTATCATGCATCCGAAAATAACATGGGTTTCAAACATATCAAATCAATTACAAGTTCCGCTTTCTTGTTGTTCCACTGTATATGGTTCACGAAAGAGCATCTGACTAGCAATCAGGGAAAGGGGGCTGCAGGAAAAAATACCATAAAAAATTGCATGAAATTTCTCTTCCTCTTTAGCGATCTCAATCTCAAAATAAGCCATAAATACCATCATTTTCGTTATTGAGTATAAAAACAAAAAAAACAAGATAGAGAAAGAGAGAAAATCTTACTGTGCTGGGCACGGGAGTTACCATGATATGAGAGAGAGAGGGAGAAACCAGTGGGAAGCTGGGCGCAGAAATCCCTAACCCCAAATGGGAAAAATGGGAAGAATGACAATATCAAACATTTTTTACAGGCAAAACATAGCAACAAAAAAGGGTACCTCCTTGTTGGATTCTAGACCTGAGAACAAGCAGGAAATTCTAGGCTTGCTTTTAACTCTATGCTTCAATTTAAGCCATTCGCGGTTTGGGCACGCAGTGACTCCCGAGTTAAGAAAGAAAACATCTCTCTCTCTCTCTCTGGAAGAAGAAGATGAGCGAGAAGGAAGGGGAGATGGATGATAGGTGATTGTGGGAGGGCGCTTTTGAGATACGGGTTTAAGGGTTTATGAACGCCGGGTGAAGGGAGGTTGAGGGAAAATCGAAAGGGGGCGGGGGCGGGAGGTGTTTTGGGTTGTTTCATGAATGCCAGGTCGGGTTCGCGGGGCGGGGGCCCAATCAACATCGCTTTACCTGCTCTCTGTCTCTCTCTCACACACACACGAAAGAGTACAAATGAAGATGGCCGGCTCTGGTTCAAGTCCTAAGCCACTCAAAACAGGTAAAAATCACTAAAAAATTGTGAATTTTGAAAAAAATTAAAAGATGAATTCGACAGTTTGAAAATACCGGCTTCGGTTCCATGAAAGGTAGACCTGAACTGAATCAAGTGGTCGAGGTCCAATTTAATCTTTCCAGTTCCAGTCAATTCCTGGCCCAGTTCGATTTCGATGGAAACTACTAATCAGAATCGAACCCAGCCGGTTTCAGACCAGCCACCGGCTTCAGTTCCATGAAAGGTAGATCTGAACTGAATCAAGTGGTCGAGGTCCAATTTAATCGTTCCAGTTCCAGTCAATCCCTGGCCCAGTTCAATTTCGATGGAAACTACTAATCAGAATCGAACCCGGCCGGTTTCAGACCAGCCACGTCTAAGTGACATACACGCACACCATGCAAGAAAGAGTATGGAGACACCGCCATAATTAAAATCAGTTGCCTGGTCGCCTGAATCAATTCCGGCAACCAGTTCTAGTATCTACTAGCAGTAGTAGCTACCAATGAAAAAGTCGACAAAAAAAACATGTTTTTCAGTTCGTGGGACATGAACAAGTCGGATATGAGTTTAACTGAGTTAACCAATGAGCGTTTTGGTTATCCTTAGGGATCTAAAATAATCATAAATGCCAAAGTTTTTTGAAATTGGGTCGGATATTACCATTTTTGAATTCAACTAAGTGGGTATGACATTTGGGTTTGAATTGGATCGGAAAGAGAAAAACCATGTACGTGACAAAACACAATGTGATCAAGTCTGATATTCCCCTTTGATATCGATATGATATATCCCATTTCTTTAAAGACCATAGTTAATCTTCCGGATAAGGTCTCCCGAGACCATATCCACGGATCTAGACCCAAACTCGTTTCCAGGTGACCAAGATTTGTGTCAGTGCAAGTACGTGACTCGGTGTATGCGACACCAATGTGCAGAACTAGATATGGCCGGTTCCAATTAACCCAGAACTATCGGTTCTGGTTTGAATAAACTGCCCAAACTGGATTTTAAAAATTAAAATTTTAAAGAAACCGGAGGTGGTTTAGGACCGCGGGTTCCAATTCCACGAAAAGTGGAATGGGTACCAAACCTGGTGGTCGCCCGTCCCGGCTCCAGCCGATTCCTAGCGCAGTTCAGTTCCCGTTGGAACCTCGGAGCCAATTCCAAACCGACCACGCTGCTTGAAAACAATGAAACATAGTTTTGCAATCTATCCATTAAAAATTGATATGGTGACTAAGAAACTATCATTTAAAGTAAACATCACACAATTAACAAAATTAAACTAAATCTTATTAAATAATGCTCAGACACCAAAAATGGCGTATCTAGTTGACAATGTATACACCCCTCTCTTTCAAGCACACACACGCACACTCTTTCATGAATGCATGCATAGACACAATATAGCATGCATTCATATACAACAGGAACAAGAGAAACACATACCCTGCAGTGCTAGGGAGCTTTGATCCACTCATTTCCTTGTATAAAATCATCAACTGAGTACATGCCAACGTTTTGACTAGGAATCGAACTGCTCCAAGGAACCCGGCCGGAAGTATTCGAACCCAGCCCGGAATTTCCAAACTCCCCATAGTACATAGTTGAGAGATTAAAGTCACCGCCCAAGGGAGCCACCCTCCGGACTTATGATCCTTTCCAAGTATCAATGCAAGAACACGGTCCGCGCGTACTCTCTCCATGGCCGGCCCAGATAGTTCTTGTGAACAACGGGTCTCGAGTAGTAGTAATTCATGTACTCATCTGTCCCATTTATTATGCAATTCTCAAAGACGAACCCAGTGGACTCGGCTGGATCCATCCGGCCGTGCGCCGCCGATCACATTGACCTCACCTTAATCGGGTGAAACTTGACGAGGGGCGATCAGGATCACACAGTCATGAAAGACCGAGGCTGAGCGTCCAAATATGAAATCGACGGTGCCTTGAATTCGGCATGTTCTATTGAATTGGCGCAATGAGTGTGCATATAGTATGTCTTGGTGGCCGAGGAATTCGCACGTCTCGACGAGGGGGAGTCACTTTCCGACCGGAACGCGACCGCTGGGTAGCTCCCTGGACCGGCCGTGTTCTGGAATGTGATGTCTCTAGCCATGAATCCATCACCAATTACTCCTGCAAAAAAACAAACATGACATGCATAATATTACTTTCTAAGACTTTTGGTCCTAAAAAGAGTTGGTTCCACACCATCAACAACCCAATCAGGATCACATGTAATGTATGGCGAAAAGCGTTCCATCATATTGAATATGATGACATCCTACAGCAGATCCTCACCGTCTAAATTAGATTCCCTTGCACCGATTCAAATAATTTCTTTTTCAAAAGCAAGGTGGGTTAGGCAGATTCCTATCAGCTTCAGTGACAGAATCCATATCAGATCAATCCTTCGACCCTTTCGCTATACAGCTCGGGTCTTGCTATATAGCCAAACCATGCCAGTGGTCGACCCAGATGCAATCAATTGGTTTACAGTCATTTAATGTACCATAACATGTTAATTACAATTTTTTTTTACAAAATCTTTATCTTTCAGTAGGATATTGTATCTCGCACCAATCTAAATTGGTTTTGAGATAGCAACCGCAAATTAAAGAATTTTCAAATTGATGTGACATCAAAAAAGTCCAAACGAGTGCGATCGTTTGAGATCCAGATCCGACTTTTAGGAACCAGGACTCCAGCTCAAAAACCCGATATCTCAATGCGATGAGGATCTGCATTGAATTTCTGGCATTAGAATCAATACCCTCAGTTGCACGGCATATGTCAATTACAACTAACCATTATTAGATATGAAAAAGCCTCATGAATTGGGGTTATTTCCACTCTTAACCAAGCCGAACAACAACATGGTCGCGCTATGCAAAAACGGAATTTCGCCATTTTTGCGAGAAAATCAACATCAAACAGGTATCTTTCACTTGTTTCTTCTCAAATTAAATGTTAATATAGCATAAGATCAAGCACAATAATTAAGAAATTATGTGGGTCATCCTATTTAGTGTGAGAAAATGCTTGTTTTATGAATAAGGAGGAGGGATACCGACAGTGTCCGAATCATAGGCTGATACACCCGATCCAGTTCTCATCGAGCTGGTAATTACAGTTTTACCCATCCCATCTCCCAAAAAGGCCACATTGCGTTTGTTGAATGGAACCCTCACAGTCTCCTCATATACCCTTGGTTTATCTTAATGACAAACAAATCCAAGCCGGTTTCTGGAGCCAAATCCACTGCCTGCTGAACCGTCCCGAGACACCCACCGTTCCCATTCTTGCAAACCACTACATTCGGCACCAGCCCCTCGAATCCGTGCTGCAAACGTGCAAGTAGGCCCGGGTCTGGGCTGCCTAGGAGACCATTGCGCTCTGTCTGGGGCGGGATCCACAATCCGCTATCATTCCCAAACCGGTCAAATGCAAAAGTCATGCTCAATGCATTGTTGGTCAACACTGTCAATGAGCCCCGGAGCTCAATTGCTGAGCTCACTTCTTTAATGGTGTTGACTCCCTTGTATGCCGACCAGCACCCAGACTGGTACCCGAAGGCTGCGCTCAGCCAGGCTCTAACGTATCGGGATCGGATGAGAGGCCGATCCGGTAAGCAGAGTAGCCGAGTATCTCAATACACCGAGTCGCTACGTATGACAGGTTGTGGTTGTTCGCGCCAAGGCAAGGATGGATTGGGAGAGCGATGTGGCGGAGCGGATCGGGTCGGAAGTGGAATCAATTGCAGCCTTGACAAGGTCGGCAGGGGCTGGGTTCGAGCCCGGAAGTTTGGACCCAGTGAGGGTCTGCTCACATATGCTGGGAAAGCGAGTGGCATTGCATGCCTGGCAGACTGCCGCATAAATGGTGGTGTTTGTGGCTGTTGGTTCATCCTGTGAAGCTAAAGCTGCCGTGAAGAAGAAGAAGAGGAAGATTGAAGGCATGTGTAGGGTCGGTGGAGAGAGAGAGAGAGAGATAGTTTGTTGAGCATCGTTTATTGGTTGAGTCAATTTATAGAGAAACAGCAAAGAGTAGAAGATCCGGATCCAAGAGGGGTCAGATAGTACGGCCCACGGTTTGGATCCAAAAGTACGGTTAACCAACAAACCTGTTATGTCAGAAACAAATCCATAGGTTCTCTCTTTCTCTCTCTCTCTGTACAATAGGGAGGCTTAAGCCACATAACGCATCTCGAGTATTGAACTCATGATCTTCATCTTGTGAGCGACCGCCCTAACCAGGTGAGCTATTGGTCATTGTGCCTCTGTAATTTTAATAAGGTATTTTGCTGAAAATATTTCAAGTTAAAATGAATAATATCATAACAGGGTCTACTTACCTGTTTGGTAACGTGCTCTAAATCCAATTCAAATATGAGACTCTTGCACCAGAAGAATGGAGCCACCATAGCCTATCAGAAGAATGGAGCCACCATCCACCAAGAACCTCCCCGGTCTTGCTCTGTCGTTCTATCTGCAAGTCTTTCCCATTCCAAACAGCCGCCATGCTCATCACTGCCTGCATACAAATACGGTTTACTTCCGAGCCTGTCGTTCCTCGCCTACCGATCAATCACCGGCTTCTTGCTTCTTTGTGTTTGAGAGTTACTTCATTGTGCTAAAACCCATGTCAAACATGGATCTTGGTAGCAAAGGCCACCCGTGGCTCAACACAAGTTGAGGCCTAAAGCTAAATCCTGAAATGGAGCCTTTGTAAGTATGTCATAAAATTTAGAGTCCTCTGCTTAAATATTGTAGCCTAAAACTTTGGGGCCTAAAATTTTTGGGAGCCTAAAGTGGCTGCTTTTGTCGCTTGATCGATGCGAGCCGGCTTGCAAAAGGCTTTGTGAAATGGGTGGTTGGATCTTAATGTTATAACTAATACAAGAATATGGGTTGATGGGGACAAGTAGTTATCTGATATCAAAAGTGAGATGGATCTGACTGGATACGGTATTTGGCTTATATCCAAGTTCGAGTCCCACAGGAGCAAGTGTGTTTGAGTCCAACAAGTTATGTAGGTCAAATTCGGGTCTACATCCGTAAGATTAGAGGTGCACTCATTCTTGCGGTCCGACTAGAACCAATATGGGACCTCACCTACCAATACATTTGTGGATCCCAAGTCCGACCCGAAGAACTTTCAAAGATGGATCAAATCTTGGACGTTCAGGCTCTTTTCATTGCCAACTGCTTCACTGCTACCCGTGATGGTGGTCACGGGTAGGAATCTGTTGGAAGGTAGCTTAGATGAGAATATTACATTTTTGTCATATAGCCTGCATGAACCTTTCTCATTACACTTTATATATATATATATATAGATAGATAGATAGAGAGAGAGAGAGAGAGAGAGAGAGAGAGAGAGAGAGAGAGAGAGAGAGAGAGAGAGAGAGAGAGAGAGAGAGAGAGAGATGGTTCTAGCAGAACAACCAGAAAGGGGCTCGGTGGTGGGTTACTGTAGATAATGAACTTAAAATAAATGAGCTAGCACATGCACAGGCAACCCGAATCACGGGGAGATCGGTTCATTTGCCAGCCCCAAAGGTGAAAAGAATCTTGAACTATATCATCTAGCATATACTAGCACGCAACAGTGAATATTTTTTCCCCAGAAATAAAGGGAAAAAGAATTTTGAACCATATCATAGCCAGCAACAGAACTCTCTCTATGACATGTCCTAATGAGAAGAGATCCACTCATTGCCTTGAATGAAGCTTTCAAGCGAGTACATGCAAGCATTTTGTGCCGGAATCTGGCTGCTCCACGACACCCGTCCGGAAACATTCGCCCCAGGCCCATAATTTTCAAATTCCCCATAGTAAAGCGTGTTGAGTGCAAAATCACCATCCCAGACAAGCCATCCCTCTGGCCGGATGATTGTGTCTAAGTATGAACGCAGGAAGACGGTCCGCGAGTACAGTTTCCATGGCCGGCCAAGGTAAACCTTGTGAGCGGCTGGCTTAGAATTGTAGTAGCCCAAGTACTCACTTGTGCCGTTGATCGCACATTTATCAAACACAAACCCAGTCGCCTGAGCTGGGTCTGTCCGGCCATGAGCGGTTACGGTGTTCGTCTCCCCCTTTTCTGGATTGAGCTGGCGCGGCGCTACCAGAATGGTGCAGTTCTGGAAGACAGAAGCAGAGTTGCCGAATATGAAATCAACAGTGCCTTGAATTCGGCATGATCTGTAGAGTTGGCGAAGAGTGTGAGCATATAGTGTGTCTTGGTGGCCGAGAAATTCGCAGTTTTCGATCAGACTCATGTCGCTTTCCGACCGGAATGCCACGGCTTGATGGCTGTCCGGCCCGGCCGTGTTCTGGAATGTAATTCCGGACGCCATGAAACCATCACCATTGACCGCTGCCAAGCAAGGTAAAGAGTTCAGCCAAACCATGTCTTTGTGTCTCTCAGATGGCATACAGTGTGGGGAATGGCCAACTGAGTGCACATGCTTTTTCTTCAGAAAATAAAGAGATTAAATTTGCTTGTATTCAACAATTAAACAGACCAAATAATGGTATAAAACCTTTATTTCTAAAAAATCGGTAACCCTTACAAGGGTGGCAACTTCTTCGGGTCGTACCATTAACAAAAACAGGTCAATTCAAACATATATAGGTTTTCTTCCATGTTGCATTGGATGGTCATAAATTAAATTTTGGGTTAGGTACTATATTGCGGAATTTCATGTTTCAGGTAGTGTTTGTGTTGTATCATTAACAGAAAAAAAGCCAACTTGAAGACAAGCCAAATTTCTTTTTTTGCTGCTTGTTGCAGATCTAATCAAAGCTACGTTGCATGGAAACGGGTACAGTACCGGGTACGGGGAATGATAATTTTGAAAAAAAAAAGGTACACGTACACCACAGCATAAGAATAAAAAATTATAAATATATAATTAAAATGACTATAATAATGTGAGACTTACTAAATGAAACGTATTATTTTTGACATAAATATAACTTAAAGAAAGTATGATTTCATAACATATTTGTCCTCCATCTCATATCATATAGTTTTAACATCAAAACCTAACACTTTAGGGAATCAAAATCAGGTTCACCCATAAGGTTATTTGTCTTGACTTATTATGGCTTAGACCTATTCATAACAAAAGTTTGAAAAAAGCGGATTTTTTAATTTCCAGCTCACATGCTATTTCTAGTGAGGACCGATTTTCGTATATACTATATATGTGTGCGTGCGTGCGGGCATGCTCTTCAGTTTGATATCCAACACATGGTGCCTAAATCCCAACCAAACCCAGATCCTTTTAGTCATAGTTCGGGTTGGTTTGTGGGTATTAGGTCTCAGACTGCCACCCCTACTCCTTAGGGATGCTACTAATTATAAAGGATCACATTGGATCTGGACTCAGAACCTCAATTGTGACCCGAGCGGTCAAAGAAGATAGCTTTTTCGTCCTTGACCGACCGGAAAAGGGTAATTTTGTAAAAGTAAGCGAGACTCGCAACGAGCGGAAGGACAGAATGTTACCGACGGTGGCGGTGTTGTAGGTGGAGACAGCGACCATTTGCGCGTTGAGAGAGCCCGTAATGACCGTTTTACCCATGCCATCTCCCAAAAAGACAATGTTGCGTTTGCTCAGAGGCACCTTCACGAGTTCCTCGTACACCCCTTCATTTATCTTAATGACGAACGTGCCCGTGCCGTTATCTGGCGCCGAATCAACCGCCTTTTGAATCGTCCCGAGACAACCACCCGACCCGTCCTTGCAGACCACCACGTCGGGCTTGAGCCCCTCAAACCCACCGCGGGCGAACTTCGCCGAGCTGGAGGAACACGACCCGGATGGAGCGGGGAGCCCGTCTCGCTCGGTCTGCGGCGCGCGCCACAAGCTGGTGTCGTCGCCGAAGCGGTCGAGCGCGAAAACCATGCTGAGCGCATTGCTGGTCAAATTCTGCAAATCGGCCAAGAAAGCCATGGCGGAGTCGATCTGCTGAGTCGTGTTAACGTACTTGAGCGCGGACCAGCAGTCATACTGGTAGGTCAAGCCCGCGCTCAGCCAAGAGCGGGCGTCCTTCGTCCGGGACCGTATCGTCTCGGTATCGGAGGCGAGGCCGAGACGGTAGGCGGAGAACGAGAGGAGCTCGATGCAGTTGCGGGCGGCGTTCGTCCGGTTCGCGTCCGAACCGGGAGACCCTAGGATCGAATTGGCCATGGACTGGGCGGTGGCAAGCGAGGTGGCGGAGGCGTCGATGGCAAACTTAATGAGATCGACAGCGGAGGTGCTCGGTGCTCGAGAAAGGGTTTGCACACACGTGTCCGGGAAGCGAGTGGCGGAGCAGGTCTGGTTGACGACGGCGGATGGGGACGAAGAGGTGGAGGGGATGGAAGGATTCGGCCTCAACGGCCGGCGGTGATGGCCAGAAAAACGAAAGGACACAGGCACTGGCTCGGAGGAAGACGAGTGACAGAGAGAAGAAACAGAGAGAAGCAGGAAGAGAAGAAAAGGAGCCATTTTCGTTGTGGAATGGGACGAAGGCGATCTTGCGAGGCTTTTATCGAGGGGCGGACGGACCAAAGGACGGGGAAGGGAGTTTATCGATTGTTTTGGGGTGATTTAGAATTTTCGTAGGATTCACGGGAA
This sequence comes from Brasenia schreberi, assembly GCA_036023115.1. Classification (NCBI taxonomy): domain Eukaryota; kingdom Viridiplantae; phylum Streptophyta; class Magnoliopsida; order Nymphaeales; family Cabombaceae; genus Brasenia; species Brasenia schreberi. The sequence goes on along the minus strand of JAYKKT010000089.1, from coordinate 3,195,348 downwards.
CGCTTGGGACAAGGGGCTTGGGCGTCAAGTGACGGTTTGGCCACTATCTATGTGTACTTTGACACTATTACCCTTATGGATGGTTTAAATTGCTTTCGATGTCCGGTGCCGTGTCAGTTTCTCTCTCTAAATTGGAGAGAGCGTGTTTGGAGGAAGAAGATTTCGTATGGCTGGATTTCCTTGATTTTAGTGGAAGATTTTCCCAAGTTTGGCAAGTTCCATTTTTAGACAATGCTATAAATATTACAAATATTTGATACTGTCAACATTTTTTATTTTTAACGAGTAAACAAGGGTTATTTTTATTTTAACTTCAACAAAGAAAATGAAGGACTATTTTAAGAACATCTTAACCGGAGGTTGGTTTAGCTCGGTTCATAAGAAGGATGACGAGTGGCTCATTGACATGTTTGAGCAGAGGTTGTTGGCTGACTCGTAGCTCGTCTTATAGACTTCTCCTTTTTCTTGATAATCCGGTCACTGAATCCGGATTGGGAAGCGTGTGTTATTTTGCGCGTTTCTTGTTTGTGTTGAGATCCTCGTGGACTCAGGGGGTCTGAACCACTCTCGCTGAGAGTGTTAGCTCAACCGGTGTTGCTGGTGGGGAGTTCGATTCCCACAGGGTTCCTTTGTGGGTGTATTAGGCTTCGGGCCTCTTCCTGTAACAAAACAAAAGGGTCTGAACCTCTCGACTTCGTCGTTTATTGGTTTCCGATGAAAACAATGTAGCGCTTCCATGCAAATATAACGATTCAAATTCATCTTCGCAGGACTCTCTTGGCAGTATAAAAGAAAGAATCTTTCTCTTTATATATATATAAAGCAGATCTAATTCATTTTTGACATGCTTATTTATTGTTTTTCAATAATATAATTTAAAAATATATGAAAGACAATGCTATTATACTTATATATCTTAAAAAAATAATGATCGACCATCAATAGTCATGAACAAGATCCAATCACAATATCTATAGCCGTTTAATATGCTTGCCTCTTAGGATGCATGATTATCCTTACAAAATCTCAGCCCTTTTGACAAAAAAAGGATGTTTGAGATAAAAAGAGCAATAAACTAAAAATATCTATTTAAATCAATTTAATGCTTACTTTTATTCTTTGCTTTTTAACCTTATCTTTTTGTCTCCTCAGTTGGATAGTTGATATTTTTAAAATTATGACAACTATATTAGACTCTCTGTGTGTGGGTGGTGAAGCTATTAGCTTTTCATGGTTTAAGTTCTCAGGTTTTCATGGAAAACAAGCTCTCATTATACGCAAGGAAACCGTGTTGAATTTGCCATCAACCAAATAAGATGGTCAAACCAACTTACCATTACAATACAGTTCAAGTTAAATACTGCACCTCTCTCTCTCTCTCACACACACACACATACACACATATAAACACAAACGTTTGCCCCCCCCTCCTCCTAGTGACTTTCTGGGACATATATAAACTGCTAATCACATAAAACCCATTAGGTTTGTTTTTATCTATCTACACACATACATATATATATATATATATGTATGTATATATGTATGTGTGTGTTCTGGTTGGGCTTAAGTTATATATATATATATATATGTATGTGTGTGTGTTCGGGTTGGGCTTAAGTTTGAAAATTTGTTTGAGCATCACATCAATTTTCTCGTGTAGAAGAGTGATACACGAAGCGACTACGATATGACGGCATTGTTGGTCACATATTATTGCGTTATTTTGAGCTTGGCAGGCAGGCCCACAAAAAAAGACTCTTTCTTAAGTGTAACGTGAATCAAGTCTTGGCGTCTAAGCGTGTTAAGAATAATGAGGAGTTGCACATTCAACGGTCGCAGACTGCACACCATTTTATACCAGATCTAATTAAGCCATGAATCACGCGGAGCAATTGAGTTTGCTTTGGACCGGAAAACCTGTTGGAAAGAATCATAGAATTATATCCATATAAAACCAATATGTAAAAATAGAATCATAGAATTATATCCATACAAAACTAATATGTAAAAATAAACATACTCCAATCAATAACAGTCGTGGATCCAAAGTAAATCATAAATAAATCATACGAAAAACACAAGCAAATAGTAATCCGAAAAGAAAACTTATTTGTATGAGTCATCCTTGTAGACTTACCTTAGAGAAATTAGCATTTCGCTAAAGGGTACGTACGATCGAGGATGACTCAAAACAAGGTATGTGGCTTTGAATTGTGTATGCGTTTTTATCCTGAGAAGAAAGTAAAGGTATAAATTAGAATGAGGAAAATAAAGATTAGAGAGTCAAATCTCTTATTTATAGATTATGTGGTGGATCACGGATTCGATCCAACCGACTCACCTCTCCGTCGTTCTTGACATTAGATCAAAACATTTCTATGCAAAAATAATAGACCAAAGACAATTCTCAAGCCCTTGGAACAACCTAAACGTGTGGTATAACATGTCCTCTCCAAGCTCTTTGAACTAAGTTTTATGAGCTAACAACTATATAAAAAGAGACATCGATTTGTTTTATTGTTCAATATGGGACTAAAATTTGTTTCCCTTGGTCTTCACAGGTACACTTTAAGACTTTCACTATATCAATACAGCATCAATTGAATATTAAGGAATACCAAACATGAATCAAAGGTTATTAATGCACATGAGTTTAATTAACCCAACAAAAACTTGTTCGCCACTTGATTGGTTTGGCTCCATCACTGGCAGCCAACTCTTAGTTAGGTATGCTAAATGAACCAAGCAGCTCATAGTTTGCCTCGTTCTGTGATCGGTCTATTAAACTATATGAGTTGAACATGAATGGTTGCCTCGTTCTGTGATTGGTTTTATGCCATTCGACTCCCTTCTCTCTCTTCACTCTTTTCTTCCTCCTCCTCTCTTCTCTCTTTACAAGGTGGAAGAGAAAGCAGCGAGTATGAAGTAATGGTTGGAGCAATTTTGGATTATAAGATGGCTTCTTATGTGCTAGTGGATTATGTCATGCTAGTAGAGGTTTTTGGGAAGTTGTTCATATATCAATTACCGATGATAGAGACCTAATTTATGACAATGCATCTTATTTATTATTTAAAATGAATGATTTTTTATATTTCATATTAAGAGATCCATTTTTCTCATTGTATGCTGTTTTATGGAGCCAAGTTTTTGCTTTTTTCTGTAGAAATCAAAATTCTATTTTTGATCAAAAAGAAAAACTATAAATAAAATTAAATGAGCTAACGTCGGTAAAGTAGCCAAAACCTGAACTGTACATCAATTGATGCATGTGGTCGACCTCAATGAGGTGTAAGAGGTGAGTGGCTTACATATTGCTTCTACTTTTATGATGGGCTCCCCATTAGCTGGGTGAACCTTTCGCCCCACGCTCGTGCAGTTGGTTTTCATCCTTTTGTGGCCCACGCTCTCACACGACTGCACTTCGCATGAGAATGGCAGGTAAGATGCATCATCATCATTCTTATTATTATTCATACTAAAAAAAACATATAATTTCTTGCTTTTCAATTATGAAGGTACACACATAAAAGAGAGAGATAGGAGTTCATACCTAATCTCTATTCATGCTTAAATCTTCCCAAATATATACTGTCTATTGACACAATCAACGAAAAAGATTTAAATTTAAAAAACAATTTATATCATTATATTTTTTTTACTCATATTTAATACATAATATTACAATTTTTTTTTTATCTTAAATCTCTACGGTTGATCATGGTGATCAAACTATAGAAATGTTTGAGTAGTTTAAGCATGAATTAGATTGACAATATATGTCACTATCTATGCATATATATATATATATGTGTGTGTGTGTGTGTGTATGTAGAGTGACTTGATCCTGGTGATTACTGATACTACTTACTCATGCATGATCATTTTTTAATGATGGTCTTTTATCATTTTTCAAATACCTTTACAATCTTTAAAATTATATTCATGTCACTAAAAAACAATGATTGAACATTAGTGAACATCCTATATATATATTACCAATTTTTTGTACACTTAATTATCATGTTGTTTTCGTTCATAGTTTCATGTTACTTGTGTCAATGAGTCGATCATCGCCGGCTGGTTCTCGTAGAGTGTCTTTGCATATGCAGGCGCACCCTGCGAGCCCATAGGGTTTAGTGCAAAAGCCACACACGGTGCTCATGTGGCCGGGCTGGCCCTCGCTTCCATCATCAAGGCGCAGGCTTGCGCAATGCCAAAATCACAGTTCCACCCTGCACAGGCCGTAGTTGCAAACACCCCAGAGGATAATCCTATTTGTGGTCTCAAGACACCCTTACTCATGTTGCATCTAATCCTTTCTTTTTTTCGTTACAAGAGAGGCTGAAGCCGGGTGTGCACGCCAAGGACTCGAACTTACTCCCAGTCATCATGCTAGTCAAGAGCCCTACCAAGTGGGTTAATGGCATGTTGCATCGAATCTTGTTATTAAATGTTATTATTATTATTATTTAATACTATTACTGTTGTTGTTTGTTGTTGCCATTATAATTACTGTTATTATTTCACAATTATTATTATTATTGCCATTGATGTTCACTGACCTGCCTGGTCACGTAGAAAAGAATTGATAAGCGTGATTGTATGCACCTAATGCAACTTTTTGTTGGGTATGAAGGGAAAAGAGTTGTTCCACAAGATGTAAAACTAAGTTTATATTAATGTTCCAAGTGTTATGCGTATATAAAGTATTTATTGATTCTAATATATCCTATTCAAGCTAAGTTTATATATTTACATGCTTTTCTAATAAAAACATAACATTCAAACATCTCGAGAGAAGTAATCAACTCATGAACACATTGCTAATCTCACAAAGAGTCATTGATATCCACATATAACAAAAAGGAAGCGAACAAAGGCTGATGTGTGGCTGACGCCTACCCGATACCGGCGTAGGCCAACCTTCACCAGGGTTGTTAACGTAGTTGTAAAGGCAAGAATGTGAGTTTGCAAAAAAGAGAGCTTCATGAGAGTTAACCGAGTACTTTTGAATGAAAGCAAAATAATCACTTTAATGAGAAAAGGAAGAGTGTTGCATGTCCCCTTACACGAAGGAGACAGCTTTATGAAAGTACTAAGGAGTTGTCTCTAAACTGACAAAGGCCCCAAACCAAGCACTGAAACTATCAGGTTATTCCATGAAGGTGATGTTGCTAGAAAGTTTATGATGAACAGAGGGTTACATCCTTCAATACTTGAACGGTTGATGCCTGCAACAATGTTGACACTCTTCGATGGTACTCTTCAATAGCTTCCGGAAATTGTCGAAGCAATCACTTAATGAGTTGTACCATTAAACTATGAAAGCACAATCTTTTAAATGGGGTCTCGAGTCTTCAACTTCAAACTAATTAGTTACTTGGGTCATAATTATATGTGAATTCATTCGCTTTATACTGTCTAAAGATAGAATCGCCTCAAATACAGTACCTCAGATGCAATTTGTTGTTTTTTCCCATTGTTGCCGTCTGAATAGAACCTACGCTTTTGCATTTTCTAGCATTAACGCGATGGGGTATACCACCAGTATCCATAGGCCAAAAAGGACACGGACGAATCTCACTTGAGTGGGGTTGGCCAACTAGGATGAAGCTCTCCCTGTGTTGGTTCTCTCCGTTCACAAGGTTCAAATTTGAGATATTTGCTCAAGGGGAGCAAGTGCCAAACCAGTTTGAAACTTGGATCAGGAAATCCATTGAACGAAATTTACAAGTCAACTCGGTTAGTTACTATGAACATGAGACTATTTGGATTCGAGTACATAAATAATCACCGTTTTGGTTATGGTTCGGGGAACCGGTTTCGCCCCAGACCAGTAAGTTGAACCACCTGTTCCGAACCGTGTAGGAACCAACAGTTCCAACCTATTAGCCCGACAACTGGAAATAATGGCCGATCATTTCAATTTTTTAAATATATATTGCTTTAGAAAATACATGGATAAAATAATAATATTGCTTTAGAAAAAACAATCTTAATTAACTTAAAATATGATTTATAAAATCAAATTAACATTAAAGCATAATATTAAGGACGGAATTAAAATAAATGATAGGTTTATTTTAATCTAAAGTTTGTGAAATCTAGAAATTCTCTATTTTTCTAATGATTTTCATCATTTTGTTTATGGTCATGACAACAACAACAACAACAACAACAACAACTAAGCCTTTTCCCATACTAGACGGGGTCGGCTACATGGATTCTTTGTTTCCACAGATCCCTATCGTGTGCCATGTTAGCAGTTAACTCCCAATAAGCTAGATCATTCTTTATTGTTTCTTTCCAACACTTTTGTGGTCGTCCTCTACCTCTTTTAATACTTTCCAAATTTAGTTTTTCTAACCTTCTTACAGGTTCTTCTTTTGATATTCTTTCTATATGTCCAAACCATCTTAAACGATGTTCTCTCATTTTATCCTCTATTGGTGTCACTCCTAATTTGTTTCTAATAACCTCATTATGTATACGGTCTTTTCTTGTATGACCACTCATCCATCTCAACATCTTCATTTCTGTCACATACATCTTTTGTACATGTTGATGATTAACTGCCCAACACTCAGAACCATAAAACATGGCAGGCCTAATTGGTACTCTATAATATTTACCTTTTAATTTTAATGATATCTTCTTATCACAAAGAATACTTGATGCTTCTCTCCATTTTAACCAACCTATGTGTAACATCTCCATCAATTCTTCATCACTTTGAAAAATTGACCCTAGGTATTTAAAACTTTCCTTTTGGGGAATGCAATGTATGCCAATTTTAATTTCTATGTCCTCTGAAGTAGCCAAATGATCAAACTTACATTTCATATATTCTGTCTTTGTTCTACTAAGTCGGAGGCCTTTGCTTTCTAATGTTTCTCTCCATAGTTCTAATTTTCTATTAACTTTTTCCTTAGACTCCTCCACTAATACAATGTCATTTGCAAATAACATACACGAAGGTACTTCATCTTGAATATGTTTTGTTAACTCATCCATCACCATTATAAATAAGTATGGACTTAAAGTTGATCCTTGATGAAACCCAATATTAACTTCAAAGATGTCTGTCGTTCCTTCATGAGTCCTCACACATGTTTTTGCATCATCATACATGTCTCTTATAAGGTTAATATATGTCAATGGGATACCTCTTTTTTCCAAAGTTCTCCAAAGAACCTCCCTTGGTACCCTATCATAAGCTTTTTCTAGATCAATAAATATTATGTGAAGGTCTTTCTTTTTTGCTCTAAAATGTTCCATAAGACGTCTTAAAAGGTGAATCGCTTTAATAGTAGATCTACCTGCCAATTTTAATTTTGTTTATGGTCATGATAAAAAAAATATCTCATATATAAACAAATTGATCTTATTAATGAGAAATCCCATAGAAAAATTCATTCAAGAAAATAAATTAAAATCAATGATAAGAACCTGCTATGATGACACTTCATGAAGTGTATGAGATACCTTGATATGCCATATTGTTGATCCTTGATGTGGAAGTGTGCCTTTTTTTTCAATCCCACAATAATTACCTCTACTCTTATGGAGAAAGTTTCTTATATGATAGAACTTGAAGAGTTATGTGATGAAACCTTAGAAAAGGATACCCTTTTATACTACATGTTCCATAAATATGGTATGGTGTTCTCGAAGCACCATTGTCTCAAGAATTAGAAAAACTTCTCGAGAATTGAGACTTTTTCGAAAACTAAAAGAGTTCCTCGAGATTTGAGAGAGTTTTTCAAGAAACAAAAAGGGTTATCTTAAGAAATGGAAAGCTTAATTAAGTTAGATAAGTCATCTCATATTTGGGATCCTACTCTCTTTGTCCTAGGTAAAGCAAATTTCATGTCAACCTATCAAAGTATCTTCACCTCCTCTATTTCCTAAGTTCCCAAGCTTTGAACACTTGTTACAAACTTTAGGATCTCCTTTTATGTGTCTAGACATTTATGTGTCTAGACCAACCTCTGGTGGCATCTCTGTCCTCTCTATACTATAGTCTAGGTTCCCATCTCTCTTCTCTAGATACATGTACCTTGTTCTTTTTGATACATTCATCAAAAACTCCTCTATTACTCCCATAGAATGTCCTCTAGAGTATTCTAGTCTCGGTGAGGACTCTTCTCATGTAGGAGCCAACATAGAGTCTCTACCCAATGAGTCATTGTCTCTCTCTATTGAGGATTTGTCCTTAGGTTTAGTGTCTATGGATACATCAATGCTTTCTTCTTCGGTATATCATCATCCTTTATTGTTATTGTTACCAGGGTTTAGACTCATTCTTGACCCACCTATACTATAGTCTAGGTTCCCATCTCTCTTCTCTAGATACATGTACCCTGTTCTTTTTGATATATTCATCAAAAACTCCTCTATTACTCTCTCCCATGGAATGTCCTCTTGAGCATCACCCTGATAGTCCACCCTCAAGTCCTAGACTTTATCCCTATAGTTTCGGTGAGGACTCTTCTCATGTAGGAGCTAACATAAAGTCTCTACCCAATGAGTCATTGTCTCTCTCTATTGAGGATTTGTCCTTAGGTTTAGTGTCTATGGATACATTAATGCTTTCTTCTTTCGGTATATCATCATCCTTCATTGTTATTGTTACTAGGGTGTAGACTCATTCTTGACCCACCTAAGTTTATAGTCTTTTTATCTTCTAGTCAAATATCTACTAATGTTCAATCTATTATAGTATTATCTCTATGAGTAATCAAAAATGGACCAAAGTGTCCTCTCAACCCTATTGATGATGCACCCATCCTTCAATGATGTTACCACATAATCGGCCATCACTAATCTTTCCCATAATCCTATTACTTCACAAAAGACCTTAGCTGAGTTGAGTCAGGACAAACACATAGAACTTCATGATGTTTACCTCAACAACCACCATACACTCACTCAATCATCTAGAATAGATGGACCTAGCTCCATTCTCCCTTCTTCAGCTAGTCGCCATATCTCAGTAGATGGACCTAGTCATCTTCTTCCACACATACCTTTCTCATATCAAGATGTATCCTTAGGTTATTGACTTTTTCACTCTACCTTTCAATCTGTCACCCCCCTTTGATCAAGTCCTACCTCTAGGATCTCTACCTTATGAGAGTTTACCTCTAATACCTTCAACTGGCCAATTATGCATCTAGGGTCTTCACCTTCGTAGAACCCACCTTGTAATATGTCATCTCTCTCTACTCTATCTTTCTAATTCATAAGTCCCATGAGTATATCGGCACCATTTGATGACATGGATGTAGACATCATATCTCTCACTCTAGGGGTAGATTCTGATCATCCTCTAATTATACCTAATAGGACAAACATTGATTTTTATTCTATCCCTCCTACTAGGACAAATAGATCTGACCCCACTCTCCCAACTATCCTCTCTAGTTAGGTTTCCTATCTTCAGAGTTGACTATTAAACTCCACTCTTTCCTTAAACTTGTCCATCTCTTGTCTTCTCACCTCAGTGTTGGGACAAACCTAAGTCTCAATTGATCTGCCTTTAGTTACCACGACTGTTGTAGGTGTGAAAATTTTATTCCAAAGTCTATGTAGAGATTTCAAATAAGTTTTCAGTCTATATTGTTTGTGCAAGCGTGCCAGCTAGTTTGCTTAAGCTAGCAAAGAGTGATTTTGTGACTTCGTGTAGCGATTGTGGGGAAGCGAAATCTTTTTATCTTAGGCCTTTTTGAATCGACACTCAAGGGTCAGCATAGACGCTTTGAGGATTGATTTGAACAAGGTGTGTTTTCAAAATTTACTTTGAAATCAACTTGGATCGACCAAAAAAATGTGCACTTGGCCAATGGAAGGAAAACTTTCAAAGTTTTGAAAAACATAAATTGGTTTTCTTTTCATAACTTGTTTTTAGATTTTTTTTGAATAGTTTCGGAATCTCCAAAATTCATGAAAATTTTAAAGTGAGTAAACACAAATATGAAGATTATGCAACTATTTTTATTCTATTTTTTTGTGTTGTTGTTGTATAAAATTAAATAAAAAGTGTCTTTGCTCAGGCGCTCAGAACTAATCTATAACAAAAATACAGAGGTTTAAAGAAATATCTATATCTCGGTGCACAAAGCTCCGATCTTTATGAACTTGGTCTTGTTGGAAAGTTATGGATGTCAGATTTCCAATAACACAAGATTCACTAAAATTAGTTCACTACAGACAAAGTTATGAAATGATAACCCAAACTCTATTACAGTAATCACAAGTTTTACAGATTCAACTCTCATTTTATCCGGTTTTTCCTAATTTTAATTACGTAGCTGCACAACCCTAAAACTCTTAAAAATTTTATTATATGTGGGTTTGTGTGAAGATTCGGTATACCAAATTTTAGATCATTCGGAGTGGAGGGTAGAGAATTAAAAATAAATCATCAAGCGGATGAATGATGCTTAAAGTGATTTTCATATTTAGAAAATACATGAATGCATCACACCTGAAATTAAGGAGACAAATCACAACTATTTGAATGTAAATGACTGAAAGAAATGAATTGAAATATATCTATAGCTTAAGCATAAAGGAGATTCAGAGATACAAGGGAGTATAATGTATAGAGAAGTAGAAGAAACTTGAAATCAAACAAGTAATGAGCGTAAATGTAACGAAAGGAAATTGACAACATATCTATTCTATTACATTATAAGGGGAGATAATTGCTCCATTAATACAACCCCTTTTAATGAATGAAAGCAAGGAAGATGAAATTAAAGAAGGGAGAAGAGTATCGACCTTACAATATGAGTCTCCTTGGTACCGATCGTGGAAGAAATGGAGAGGATCGACCTCTCTTTCTTCCTCTTTATTTTATTCTCCCTCTCCCTCTCTCTTTTTCTCTCTCTCTTTCTCTCTCTCTTATTGCAGCTCTCCCTCTCATAGGCTCTTTCCCCTCTTCCTTCAATACTGGAAACCAGCCCCCAATGTGCCCTTTTATTGGCTTTTGGTGGATCTCAAATTGGATTTCATTGGGTCTCTTGGAGCCCAACTCTTGATCCGATCTCATTGTTGGCAACATGACTTCATGTAGGCCTCTTGGTGGTCCCCTTAACCAAGGTGAGTCCAGCCCCATGTGGTGAGGATTGGGCATGGCCTGGTCTTGATGTGATCAAGGCGCGGTTTGGTCATGATCGGCTAAGGGAGTTCAGTCGGCTAGGTGCAATCGTGTGTGGCCCGACTAGGTAATTCCATTTGGTGCCATACTTGATGAAGTCATGGCTTAGCTTGGTCTGACCCTTGGTCCTCCTTTAGTCCATGACCTAATCTTTTTGAACCTTTGCCTTAGGCTAGTCCATGTTTTAGTTTAAATCAACTTGTTCATCATTGTGTAACTCGAGTCTTAGCCATTGGTCTTAGGCTCTTGATTTGGCCTACCCCATCTTGGTTTCAACTTCCCTAACCCGTTCGAGATTAGGCCCTTCATCTTGGTCCACATTTTGTGAATGAACTCGATCCTTGCCTTGCTTCATGGGTGCGTGTTTGACTTGATCGTTGCCTTGATCCTCGCTTCCATCCTCAATCTTTGACGAACAAATTCATTCTTATCATTTCTAGATTTGATTCCTAGCTTTGTCCCTAAATCGGACTTGAATCATGCGCTTCATTTCAGATGAATGGTTTGAAATATTTCTTTTGATTATTTAAAACCATTTTGTTTGAGATATATTTGAAAACGAGTTCTATCGAAATTTTCAAATATTTTTGAAAACAACTGAGTTCTATTCTCAATGTTTGTTTGCATGGGAGACCTACTTTCGTTTCGTGAGTTAGTCTTTATCGTTTCAACCACTTTAACCCTTTTGATGGGTGTAAGGTATCGAATCTCTTTAACCCTTGGATGTAGGGTTTCAGACCGCTTTAACCCTTTGATATGTGTAGGGTCTCGGAGTAGGACTATCCTCAATCGGGCGAGTTTTTAAGGCCTGATTTGAATTTGATTTGTATTTCAAAGGTTTTTGTAAATTTGATATTTTGCAAAGATTTTTGGGTTTGGTTCCCAATGTATCATTCTCATGTATCTCTTTGAGGAAACTTGTTTAAAACCATCATTTCTTTGAATGAAATCATTTGAAAAGTATAATCCTGCCAATTTGAGCTTGAGGGCAAAACAGTTATTTTTTTGACTCTTTGTCAAATTTGGTTTTTTTTAGAGGAGCACAATTTACCCTTATTTTGTGGTTGTCATGATATTTTGGTGCGCAAATGAGTTCGTTTAAGGTGTCTTTATTTGAAAACCCTTAAAAGATCGAAAACCATAATTTTTTTCTTAAAAAACAAAATTTATAAAAGATCAAATCTTTTGAAAAAAAAATTGTGTCTACAACTGCCACTCTCTCAGTCTAGGGCATAGACCATGTCCCTCAAGAATACACTTCTAATTCTCTCATTCCTCGTAAACCACTTTAGTACTTGTAGATATGAAAATTTTACTCCAAAGTCTATGTAGAGACTTGAAATAAGTTTTCAATCTACTTCGTTTTGCGCGAGCATACCAACTAGTTTGCTTAAACTAGGAAAGTTATATTTCTCACTTTGTATAGCGATTGTGGAGAAGCGAGAGCTTTTCGTCTTAGGCTTTCTTGAACCGGTGCTAAAGGGTCAACATAGACGCTTTGATGATTTATTTAAACTAGTTGTGTGTTTCTAAAATTTACTTTTCAATCAATTTTTATAAACCAAAACGTGCACTTTATCTAAGGAATGAAAAACTTTCTACGTTCTAAAAAACAAAAACTGGTTTTATTTTCGGAGCTTGTTTCCAGATTTTTTTAAACAACTTTAGAATCTCCAAAATTTATGAAACTTTTACAGTATGAAAAGCATAATATGAAGATCTTGAAATTAATTTTATTTTATTTTTATGTGTTGTGATTTTGCATAATTAAATCTCAAAAAGGCCTTTGCTCAGTCGTTCGAAACTAATCTTTTATAAAAATATAGAGGTCTAAAGAAACTTCTGTATTTCGGTGCATAGAGTTGTAATTTTTATGAATTTAGTTTATTGAAAAATATGAATATTAGCTTTCTAATGAAACTAGGTTGAAGAGATTTGACTCACTGCAGACAAAGTTATAGAATGATTATCCAATCTCTGTTATAGGAAACACAGACTGGACAAACTTGGTTATGAATTTGTCCAATCTTCTTCTATTTTATTTACATTGCTACACGACCCTAAAATTCTTGAAAATTTTATTATATGTGGACTTGTGTGTAAGGATTCGGTGTACAAAATTTTAGATTATTTGGAGCAGAGATACAAAAATGAAAATTGCAATACCTAGCATATGTGGGATGTTGAAAACAAAATTTTGGTTTTTAAAGCATACATGAATGCATTGTTTCGAACTTAAAAACTAATCACAACAAATTTAACTAAAGGAAAATGAATTGAAATATATTTATAACTTAAGCATATAGGGGATTAAGAGATATAAGAGGATATATCATATAAAGAGGTAAAGAGACTTGAAATCAAACAAATATAATGCGTAAATGTAAAGGAATGAAATGGACAACATTACTACTATATTACATCATAGGGAGAGACTAATGATCCATTAATACAACCTCTTTTGAATTGAATAAGAATAAAGAGAGATTGAAATAAGCAAGGGAGAGGAATTAAATCTTGAAATCGAACCATAATGGGCATCGGGTTGTAAATGAGGTAGGAAGGACTCGTTCCTTCCTTCTCTTCTCTCTTTCTCCCTCTCTTTCTCTCTCTCTCTTGCTACAACTCCCTTTCTCTCTCTTAGGCTCCCTCTACACGTCCTTCAATGCTTAAAATCAACCCCCAAGAGTTCCTTTTATAGGCTTCAAGGGGAAAGCCCTAGAGCCTTCCATGAATTGGACATGGGTGGGTCTTTAGAGCCCAACCCATGATCCGATCTTGGGTTGAACACATGGCCTTTACGTGGCCCCTTGGTAGCCCTCTTTAGTCAATGCTAGCCCAACCAAGGTAAGTTCGATCAGCTAGGTGCACTTGGGCATGGTCGGTTGGCCTTGGTGCAAACCGTCGGCTTGATTTAGCATGATGCGGTCTTACCTTGGTGAAGTCGGTTGGATGCACTTCGATATGGTTCGGCTAAGTCCAACTTGGGGCAGCCTTGTGTCATGTTTGATGAAGTCCTTGGTTTGGTTTATGGCATAATAGCCTTACTTCGTCTGGGTTCACATGGGCTCGGTCCTTACTTGATGTAAGCTTGACCTCACCGTTGCCTTGATCTTCGCTAAATCTTCGGTGGGGATAATTCATCTTTATCCTTACTTGACCTAGCTTTAATCCCTTTTCATATTTTCCAATTTGATTCCATAACTTTAATTTTGAAGATATTTTATTTTGAAATCTTCGTTTTTAGGAATTTTATGAAATTCGCAAGTTTGTCCCTGAATTATACTTGAATTCTGCGCTTGATTTCATATTCATGATTTCAAATATTTCTTTTGATTATTTAAAACCATTTTGTTTGATATATATTTGAAAAGAACGAGTTCTATCAAAATTTTCAAATACTTTTGAAAATAACTGAGTTCCATTCTCAATGTTTGTTTGCACGGGCGACCTGCTTTTGCTCTGTGAGTAGTATTTACCGTTTCAACCACTTTAACCCTTTGTTTGGTGTAGAGTATCAGACCACTTTAACCCTTTTGATAGGTGTAGCGTCTCGGACCTCTTTAACCCTTTGATGGGTGTAGGGTCACAAAGTAGGACTATCCTCAATTAGGCGAGTTTTTGAGGCCTGATTTGAATTTGATTTATCTTTCAAAGGTTTTTGCAAATTTGATATTTTGCAAACATTTTTGGGTTTGGTTTTAAATGTCTCATTTTTATTTGTTTTTTGAAGAAAATTGTTTGAAACCATCATTTCTTTCAAAGAAATTATTTGAAAAGGTAAAATTCTGCCAATTTGGGCTTGAGGGCAAAGCAGTCATTTTTTTGAATCTTTATCAAGATTGAATTTTTTGAGAGGGGTGCAATCTACCCTTATTTTGAGGCTGTCACAAAATTTTGGTGCGGAAATGAGTTCGTTTAAGGTGTCTTTATTTGAAAACCCTTAAGAGACCCAAAACTGCAATTTTTTTCTTAAAAAGGCAAAATTTCTAAAAGATCAAATCTTTTAAGAAAATTTTTAGGTGTCTACAGTTCTAACCTTTTTTCTAGACATAATTTGGTACATCATCTAATTTTACCTCATCATCCACATTATTATTCCAAAAATCATAAAAACCAAACACTATAAAAAATTAGAAAATCAAAAAAATATACAAGTCTTCTTTGTCTTAGAGTCCCAAGGTTGTCTACGAGGCCCATAATCACATCATGAACTTGGTTAAAATTTAGAGTATAAAGACAAAACTTCTACTCTAGTAGAAGGAAACCACATAAGATTTATGGTCATGTCATCCGTGTTCATTCATCTTCTCATGTTCAACATCTTTTCCTTGTATTCATCTATATCTTCTCTTACTCATACATTTCTCTTTATGCATTTTCTTATGTAGTGTACTCCCTTCATGTTTATCAAATGCATTGAGTTCAACAATGATGCCGACCAAGTCATTGATAATCTAAGATAATGAATATAGAGGAAGTTCATCCACTTGCTCTCTTAGAGCCGAGGGTACGAGAAGCCTCCTTGAGTCTTCAAACTCTATGTGGCTCGATGTATCTAGCAGATATCTTGTCTTGAACACGAAAAGTGATGTAAAGTGTAGAAGAAAGGGAGTTCACCTACTCCTAAAAGGCAAGGATTGGCTCGAGCTGAGAAATGGTGGAAAACTTATGTTTCCAAGTGCCTAGCTAATTACATATAAGGACACACCCCCATTTTAAGAGGTATGGGTAAAAGATCTATGTCCATAGTATTAAGAGAATCTCAAATGCTTGGTGTAGTATAGTAAAGGCCATTAAACTGAAATGAATGTCTCCATCAAGGAGTGAATGCACACTCATAATCAATTTATATGTATGTTCAAGGGCATCGTGTTTCGACATTGGAATAGGATCCAAGGTGTGAGAGGATATTGATAGATGATAGGTCTCTATTATAGTAACCTTGACAATTCTTTTTGCAGTCATCTAGGGAGGTAGGCAGCTTGTTGTTCTTCATACTAGAAAAAGTAGGGACATCAAGCTCAATGCTCTAAGCTATTGCTTCAATAGTTGTATATTATTAGTATTTGTGAAGAAGATTAGGAAGCTAACCAGAAATAATATCACATCTTCGAGAGTCTCCAATGACCTCCATCCTTAACCTCTTCACTCTCAAGTCCTTGTTGAACAAGTTTCGTTCATGCTCTTCCTTTTGAGAGTGAGTACAAGCATGTCCTCTACATGGTGCAAAGCAAAATGCCATAGCCAAGGACTACTAGCATGAAAACCATTTTTGTGCACCACCCAATTATGGGTTATTGTTAATGGCCAATTCATTTCTGTAATCTCCAAAACTTAGACTTTATAATTGTATAAATCACAAAAACATATTCAAACTCAAGGAAATCCATAGGAGGCAGGCCTTGTTGATGACCAAAACATCAATGAGGATAGTATAGCTTGGCATTAATTAGATTTAATATTGATGATTATAGTGCCCACGTAGTAACTCCCTTGGGAGGAAGATTTTCTTCGTTGGAGATTGTCGATTATATGTAGTATAATTGGTAATGCCAACTTTTTGAAATATAAAAGGAACAGTTCTTGATCGTCCCAAAATTGAATCAAGAAAAGCCTCAATTGTCAAATGAGAATGACATAAAGTTCCTCAAGGCAGATTCCACTTGCAGGTTGGGAGTGCTTGGCAATCCAAATTCTGGAAAATACAAATAAATCTAGAGTTAGAGGAACCACAATAACCCAACTACCAAATGAGAAAGATCCTTCATTATGAAGTAGCCTTCATTCACTTTGTTCTAGGAATGCAATTTATGGATCGCACAACCATAGTAGAAGAAAGGCATGACACTCTTCATGAGACATAGGTCCCTTGCCTAAATAAATCATTCCAAGATAAATGTACGCTAAAGTTAAGAACCTAAAACCTTTGGTTAAACCGTGATAATAGTAGCTCCACACAACCATGATAGTAGCTCCACACAAAATAATGATAACGAGTATCAAAAAGTGGCAATGTGGATCATGTTCATGATATGGGTAATTAAGGAATAAGTAGTTGAAATAAAAAAGTTTGAAATGCCATGGAGAGAATTGAATAGTCAGAATTCGCAGAGCCTTCTCTATAACGACCTCTATGGCTCTATAAAAGAGAAGCTTGAGGAGGCCAACGGCATTAATCAATCGATCAATAGTTTACTTCGTATTTTTTCCTTTTTTTATTTAGGTTTGCCTTTCTTTATAGTCTTCTTTTATAAGATCTTACTTGGGAAACAATATTTTCATTTTTTTGAACTTTTGCTAACTTTTGTTTTCATTCTTGGTCCTTACTAATCGAATAGGGTCTACATTCCCAAAACCTTGTGCGCTATCCCCAATTCTTCTCCAAAATGAACTTGGATATTTGTTTGAAAATGACCTCAGTATTATAAATAACCTTCAAAAGATAGAGGTCAATGTGCAATGACATGCTTGCAAATCGTACACCCAAATTTCACAAATGAGGTAATCCAAGTGGATTTACATTCCTCACGTGAATGTACTTCCCGAGCATGAACCGTTGTGAATTATATGAAAAATTTTACTAAACAAATGGCTTTAGGAATGAGAGTGATTCGTGCTCAGGAAACACTTTTGAATGCATTTGAATGCGGGATGGGAACCCACTCGGATTACCTTATTTATGGAATTTAGGTGAAGGATTTGCAAGCATGTCATAGCTCATTGACCTCTAACTTTGAAGGTTATTTATAATACTGAGACGATTTTTAAATATATATCTAAGTTTATTCCTTAGAATACAGAGAAGAATTATGGATGGAGCACAAGGTTTCGAAAATGTAGACTTTACTTGAATAGTAAGGATTAAGAATGAAAAAACGTTTGTGGATAGTGTATGGTTTATCCTCTCATACTCATTTGTTGCAAAAACTTTAGAATTAATAACAAAAAGCGTATTGTTTATTGTATGTGAAATAGAATTCCAACATAGTGTATTCTTGGTAAAGATGACTATTATGAAACTCTTAAAATTGCAAAGGAAAACACAAAACCTTTGAGCATATATAACATTCTAAAAGTAACATTCCATAATCAAAACCTCAGTCATATATTGCTTAAAGAATTTTAATGTACTATTAGAAGAGATGAATGACTTGTCTTTTGATATGGTCTCCTTTAAATCATGTGTGACCTCTATATACTTCACTACTTTCTTATAGTAATATGGAAAAGCAAAATCTCATTTGAACCCTTTAATTATGAGAAGACATGAAATGACTTGCTTTCATGTTTCAACAAAGAGTTCATGACCTCTTTCAACCTATCTACAGATTCAATAAATATACTAAAAAGCAAGGGCTTTCTTTAAAATAGTAAACAGAAAGATGTCTTCATTTAGCCTCCTAGTTCAAGCTTGCTTCAGTTTGAAATAGATTTGTATTTCATCATTTAGGAGGAAGTCCCATGCTTAGTAGAGCAACTGAGGAAAATTTCAAATCTGGGGGGGTGGGGGTGGGGGGGGTTGACATTGCACTTAGGGAACTATTTGGTTGGTGTGCTCATGTTTGTAGTACTAGGAACTCAGTTGCACCCCCCCGCTTTTTTGAATATAGGTCATACCTCATTTTGAAGGAAATAAGTCCCATGGTCCACTTTTGCACACAAACAACAGTCCACACACCTTGTGCGAGCTATTGCAATTGGGTTGATCAGGTCCAAACAATGTAATTAAACAGTAGCTAGAGGCGTCCCTTGCATCCGTTAACCGAGTTTATGTATTTTGATTTTGCATGATCAAATTTGTTTTAGTATAATTGAGATGTTTGTAAGAGTCTTTTAGATCTCTTATCCATTTGTAATAATACTGTAAGTGTATTATATGATATTTATAATCTAACTTTTTATTTATTTGTTTAGCAAGTTGTAGAAGTAGTTTCTATGTTATCATATTTTGGAGATAATTGAATAAAGCTCTTATCTTATGGCTTTGCACTTTACATGTTTTTATTGTTCTTGCCTTATACTTTGCACTTAACGTGTCTTTATTGCTTTTACTCTTCAACATTTGCCATATTGCGTGGTATGAGTTAAACAGATGTCAAGTCCCATTCGAAGCACTTAGCATTTGGGAGAGGAATACAACTCACATTCCCTATCGGAGGCCATCTCAACTACTTATTCCGTTGCACACTTGAAAAATTAGCTAAGGCTGATCCGACCCAAGGGTCAGGTATCGATCACGTTGCGAGCTCCCTCGGCTCTTCCGATGATCAGGACGTGACAGTTTATAAATGATTGGACAAGCGCATAGTAATAAGACACATAAATACCAAGAAGTACCAATTGATATATATTATATATATGTTAGGTGTTTGTAGTATTGAAGAACCAACTGATATATGTACTACTAGCACTAATATAGCGCAGCTATGGAGCAATATTGATAATCATGTTCAATATTTATAACTTTAAGTAAAGAGTGTCCATCTAAATGTAAGTAAGAACTATGTAGCTTTGATTCCTTCTTATTGAAGAGAATACATAATAGTCTTATTCAAACGTAAATGAATTAAGATCAAGCCTATTATTTGTGTTATTCTTTTAGTATTTATATATATATATATATTATTATATTTATATATATATATAAATATAATAATATAAGTTTGTAATGTTAAAAACTCAAGTTAAATTAGTTATATATAATATAATATTTGTATTTAAAGCTAATATAAATATATAATTTCGTAACTTAGCTTATATATTCATATAATTTAATGACAGAAGAACCGTGGCGAAACCGGCAACTGACCCCGGGTCGATTCGATTTCGAGCAAACCAGAGTCGGCTAGGTTTGGCTTTGCGTACCAGTCCCAATGAAACGGGTTCGGACGACTGGATGTCCCTACCCAAACACGTACGATCGACTTCGTAGAAGAAGTGCTCTCTCTCTCTCTCTCTCGCTCGCTCGAAACGCTCAGGAAGGAAACGGTGCATCTCGGAGCGTCTATTTCTCTGAAATCTGGTTCGGTTATCATCTCTTTCTGAGATTTAGAGGGGAAGATGCAGTTTTATATGTTTATTTAGATGATTTTGAATCGAAGTAGTTGAGTTTCCGGGTTAATGGGGCTTGGGGTGATTGCTCGATTTTCATTTGCAATTCCGTTTCTTATAATTCGTTTTGCTAGCATCTTCTTCGGAAATTCGTTACTTTTTGCCGTACTTCAGCCTCGAGTTGTTGAAGGCGGCATGTTTTTCAAGTGGGAATTCTATCTTTTGGTAAAATTAGCGAATTCATGTCTCGCGAAAGCAAAATTCTTATGCCAACATTTCCATGCTTTTCTGTGACCAGCAGAGCGTGGTGAAATCGAAGAGGTTCGCCGATGGCGGGCAGAGAAGTTCGAGAGTATACGAATCTGAGCGATCCGAAAGGTGCGTGTGGGATATGCCCAAATTGATGGGGAAGTACTTTCCCTCTTCTTATTGTTCTCATGGTTGACAGATTTTACTTGTGTTCGTATTAACAGATAGGAAATGGGGAAAGGGTAAAGATAGGATTGACGACGAAGATATCACATTCCAACGGATGGTTGCCAAGGTTAGTGACTCCGACCTGCTACTGCTTCCAAAGTCTTCCTCTTCTGATATATATATATTTGCACACACCGAGGCACACAGGTCGTTGCCTTTCTGTTACCATTGATAGTAGCACTGTTTCTCCTTATGTATTCGGTTTGCTAACGATCAATGTGTTCCTAATGAGCTGGGTTTCTCTTAAGATCTCGACATTTTGCACTCTCGACCAACACAATTTATTACAAGAAGTTTATATTTGTTAAATTTTGATTTGAGGTTATTTATAAAATCAAACATTCGTTTCCTTCAGAATCGATTTTCCTAATGAGTCAGGTTGCTCTTAAGATGTCAACTTTTGGAGTGTGGGCCAACACAATTTTTAGGAGTGAAGACTATATTCTAGATTTCTTATTCTAGGCTGTTTCTTGGGGATGTTTTATATTGCTGTAAATACATTTTTTTTGAACTGCTGTTTTGTCTTAATTCAGCCTGTTTTAGTGATGTTTACTTGAAATTATGGATTCAAGCATGAATTTGAATGCTTTGGGTTTAAATTTTTTAGATAGGATTTCAGGACTCATTTCAGTGCCTCGAAAGTGAGGACTTCTGGTTCAGGGGATGACATTACATGTCTTGATAGCAACGGCTCATTTCAACGAGTTTTTCTATGCATTACGTGCTTTGTTTTTCTTCAGGAGTTTCTTTTTCTGGTTGTTTTCTATTTGTATCCTGATAACATGCCCTCGCAGGGATTTTGGCTATCCACCCCGGGCGGTTGATCTAATCAGATGCAGGAGGTTGCCGGCGAACGAGGTGGTTATCTTCATGGCCGGGGGGGTATTTACATCTGCCTTGTACCTTCTCTGAAATATTTGCTTTCTCACTGACCTAGGAAACAGGAAAAATTCTCTAGGAGAATCCATATTTCTGAGAAAGAAATGAGACAAATGGGCACTTTCTAATCATTCCAATTCGCATACCACCAGACTGAATAAGATGTTACATTCACATACCAACCTTTTTTCTGTATGAAATATGGGAACAAGTAATTTCCATAATACTATATACATGTACACACACGATGTTACATTCACATACCAACCTTTTTTCTGTATGAAATATGGGAACAAGTAATTTCCATAATACTATATACATGTACACACACACACACACACACACACACACACAGAGAATGAATTCCATAATACTATATACATGTACACAGAGAGAGAGAAAGAGAGAGAGAGAGAGAAGCCATTTCTAGCAAACCAACCATGTGATCATGTTTTGAATGTTGAGTAGACATCAAATCTTCTTTTGAATCACCAAAGTTATTGTGTAAAGTTGATCTTAAAGGGTTTGAAATTGATGACATTTTTGAGCCCCTGATTTGAAGGTCTTATAAGATCTTCTAAGTTTATTGAAATGGGAATCCAAGAGATGATTTGTATCAAATTGAGGGTATCACTATTTCCATTAATTATATCTGGATTTTAAACCATAACTCTCAGAATTCATGATACCTATTTCATATATTTTCATGGACGAGTTAGACTTATTCAGTGTGAAATATAAAAAGATGTGGTAGAAAATAGACAACTGTCATTCTCATGAGAAACTGAAAAAGGGTAAGATTTTGATCATGTCACTTAATTTTTGGTATTGTTGTTTTCTAATTTCTTTGCAAACAATGCAAGAATTGAATTTGTGAGCGAGATCTGTGATGCATAAAGCAGCATTCCTATATTTGTAAAATAACACCCTAGCTATCTAAATGATCAAAACCAGCAGAATTGTTAGAGCCTATGACAAGCCAAAGGATCTTTTTGAAGTTCCTTCTTATGCAGGACTAATTGGTCTTCTATCTTTTCTACATTTTCCTTTGCTTTTATTGATGGATACTGAGTTCTGTAAACTATTAACCATCATTGAGTATAGGTAGGTGCATGCGAGAGAGAGAGAGAGAGTAATATCATCCTAGATTACCTTTTTCTTCCTGTGGAAGTAGACAGATTTGGGTTCTCTAGTATCAGAACCTATTTTCTGTTGCAGCGTTGGATAGTGACGACCTGCTTTATCTCAAGGAGCAGATGGAAGCTGAGGAAGATGCTGAACGTCTCATGCGACGTACAGAGAAGCGAGCGTTTGCTGCCTTTAAAATATCCTTATATGATTTGATTGCTGCCCATTTGTTACTATCTTTGGTAGCGTGTCCTTACGTTGTGAGCCTTAATTATTTCGTACAAAGCTGCTAATTTGGCAGATTCATCACCTGCTTCATTGCCACTGTCCTTGCGTGTAGAACCGAAACCTAAGAGTGGGATCAGGTGATCTCTTGCACTTCCAGATTCTTTGGTTACTCTGTCATGACGATTATGCTGCTGCTACTGCAAGTTTCTTGTTAATGCTGATTGTATTTTTGTGTCAAATCAGACAGCAAGATCTTCTGAAGAATATTGTGGAAATTAAACCAAAGCGCCCAAGGGTTTCCAGCCCCTCCTCCAACAGTACTTTGGCCAAGCAATCGAGCCCCTCCCAGGTAACTCCTGGCCCGATCAAGGATAATGTAGACCAAGGAACTGGCACTGGCTCTCTTGCATCTGTCAGAGAAGGGCAAACCGGCGAAAAGCCCAAGGTCGCTGTCAAAAGCTTGCTAGGTTTGGTTTATGAAAGTTCTGACGACGACGACTGAATTGACTGTAAAATTAGGACTAGATAGGCGGCGCCTGAGTTATAGAGTGTGATCTTGTCTTTGGTAATTTTCTTCTCCTGTAGCTTGTTACCTTCCCATTTGATGTTATGTTCATATTGGTGCAGGCACCCATCTCTTTGAGAGGTTCAGTTAGTGCGTTTATGTGTTCTTGAATAACAAATTTAATGGAACGTCAAGCTGCCATCATGTCCACAGCCTTTACGAGTCAATTAATTGCCCTCGCGTCGCCTTATTTAAGCTTGACACAAACTAAATGAAAGCCTGAACAGGCATATATTGAACTCATTAAAGCTCAAACGTTGGGTTCATGAAACACATAAGTCAATAATCTCAGCTTTCTCTAGTTTAGTTTAAATAGCATAGTGTTATGTCACTACGGCTGAGAACGTTAAGAATTTATCCCCTTGATCTCCATCTAGGGGATGATATAGTTTAAATAGCATAATACTGTATGCATAAGTGACAATTAGGCTGACCAGGATGAAATCTAGCTATGCTGAGTCTGGGTGTAAAGCGAATTATCCAAATAAAAACGTGTTCAACTTACCTTTGATCTGACATGAATCAGCCCAAATTGTCACCCCTAAGCAACATACTTTTGTTTTGGGGGTGAGGCGGTTCAGAAAACCCACATATATTTATGTGTATGTGTGTGTGTACGTTTGTTGGAAGTCAGTATGAAAAAAGATCCTTTCATAATTTCTATGCGCTAATTTTGCTAAGTTTTCTGCTACTGTATTTGGTTTTTTCAATTGTGTACATGCAAAAGAACACTAGAAAAGACTGGAACGTAGTATGGATGAAATATATTTGGCAATTCCCTGGTCGGGTCATTCATGCACCAGCAAGCGATTTTCAAGACTTAATTGAAGGTAAAATCTGCTTCGGAAATTTGGAAACCAAGTGACATAGTTTTGCAGTTAATTGTCTTGGATTGCTTCAAGTATCCATAGAGTTAGTTGTAGCAATTTAGTGTTTCAAGTGGTACTTGTTTTATGTCATTTTGTACGTGGCAAGAACTAACCCAACAGCAACACAGCCCATATTTTCGTGTCACGTTCATAACACAATGGCAGAGCCTTCACGCTCATGTTCTACCGCCTTGCCCTAGGTATGAGGGGCTAGTAGTTTACCATTATATATAATGATAATTTTAGAACGTTGAGAGGATATTTGCCTCCGGTAGGAGTGTGCTTTGGTTAGTTTGGTTCATCAACCAAACTGAAGAGAGTTAACCAGAAACCGAATTCTCAAAATTTGAAAACCGAACCGAGCAGTACTAGTAACCAAATTAGATGGATCCAGTTTGGTATGATTATTTGGTTTGGTCTCTATAAGTGAACTTTATGTTTTGACACAAGCAATATATATATATATATATATAGAGAGAGAGAGAGAGAGAGAAATTAGTCCATGCGTGCATAAATTAATGCTCTAATCTTTTTAAAGATTTCAACCTTCAAATCTTAAAGGTCAATGATAGAGATTTTTAAGCAAAAAAGTAAAATGTACCGATGTCATTTATTGTACTTTTGATATTGTTGATTGAACGGTTGAGATTATTAAGTATGTTTAAGCATGGATTGACGTATGTAAGAACTATGCTCTCTCTATATATATATACACATATAGGTATGTGATCAGTTTGGTTAATTTTTTGGTTTTGAATTTCAAACATGGAACCAAACTGAAGTAGCCACTTGTTTTAGAATTTTCAAACCGAAATTGAACAGAACAAACAAAAAAATTATCTAAAATAAAAAATCCTGTTGGTTGAGTTCAGTTAATGGAACCCCTTGTCAACACAGCTTATGCTAGACATGGCTGGTCTTCGTTACCTGGTACCTGAAACTGTAATAGAACCGGTTGGGAGTCCTAAACTGCTCAGAATCAGCAAGAAAAAACATTAAATAATTTAAAATAGAAAAACACTACGAAAGTGATGTGGTTTGGCAGTTGCAGTTTCAGATCGATTTTGAATCCATGGATCCAAGTCTGACTTCAGATCAGATTCTGGTTTTTTGTGGTTCCTGGCCCCATGCAGTCCCAGTTGAAACCGTCCAGTCGGTTACAAAACGGCTATGTGTAGCTTATGCTATAAAATAAAGAGGAACTTTAGAGGTGCTTATCGACCAATTAGGCATGCAATATTGTCCATCTCTATCCATATCGCTCCCAGTTTTCGGCCTGTGGTTTGGAGCCTCAAGTATTATTGGGGCCCTGGCCCCAGGTGCCTTTATTCCTTTTTCTCATATTTATCCACCCTTCCATTTCGTTATATATATATCCTTGTTGCCCCTGTTTCATAAACTTTCAGAAAAAGAGCAGGCCCTACCTTCCGGGCTCCAGGTGCTTTTACTCTTTTTCTGACGGCCCCATTTCATTTTCTCATATTTATTCATATATATATATATATATATACCATGTTCGTCCATGTTTTATAAGCTTTCGGAGAAAGAACATGATCAATCTATTGTAATAACAGATACGGCCGGTACTTAACCCTGCCACTCGTAGCTCGGCCAGACACCTTGGTTGTTTGTGTTTGGTTCATGAAACATAAGTATGCTGTCTAGCTCGGTTCTAGTCGAGAGAACTTGTCTAATTCCATTTAGAAGATTGAATGAAGAGATAGATTGAGGCTGAAGCCCATAAAGCAGGGATTTATTTGTAAATAAAAGCAAGAAACAACCATAATCGTTTTTACACGTAAAAGAAAATCTCATTAGATGGGTTCATTAGAAAACTGTTCTGTTGGTATCATGGAAATGGAAACGAGAGAATTGGAACCAGAACCGAATTTGAAACTGAAGAATGGTGGCAGTTCGGTTTCATGAACTTTTAGAAAAAAATTGTCATGAAAACCAAACCCAGAAAGGCTCCCAGAACCTGTGAAACTGGCACTGAAACTGAAGGAAGGACGACTGATTTTGGTTCAAGGTTCCGGTTGAACTGAAATTTTTGGCCTGCAACACCGGTCTCCGTTTACCGGTACCGGCCAGGTCTTCTTATTGTTATGCTAATAAAAAATTACTAAAATATAAAATTAAAATATAAAATCTGAATAAGATGGTTTTAAACTGGCTGTCGGCTCGACCTTCCTCTTCTATGTGGAAGGGATATGTTACATGCGGGTGTGAGACTAACTCTGGATAACAATCTTCTTAATAAATTTAAGATGAGAAGGATTTTAAAGCTTACAAGGCAAGGTGATTGACTCTGGATAACAATCTCCTTAACGAAGTTGACATGAGAAGGCTCTTAAAGCTGACAATAAAAGACTGAGCAGCATACAAAGATAAGATTAACACAGCCATCATAGACACGACTGGTTCCGGTACCAAGAACCTGAATCAAGACCAATGGCAGATCGACATTGAGGCGAAACGGTTCAACCTCCTCACTTAAAATTCCGAAAACTGAAAAATTACATGACACGATTGAATTCATGACTAATATAGATGGTTCGCCAGACAAAAAATTCTAGATATGCCACTGATCAAGACCGAGTTCGTTTCAGTTCTCGATAATTTCAAGTTCCAGTGGAGTCCCAGGCAGCTCGAAACCAAAACTATCGTTCCGGTTTCCAGTTCAATTCCAGCTCTGATTTGATCGGTTTCGAGTCCTGCAGACTCCTGAACCGATTCGGGTTCGATTGAAAGAACGTAACTGGTTTGAAAAGGGCCACCACGTCTAGGCCATTGTAAGGCTGGATCGAGAGAGAGTAACGCTTATCTTCGCAATTCCCATAATAGAAGTCATGTCACATCAATCGCGGTATTATCTTCCAAAATTTCAATACAATAACCCGAAAAGTTGATGGCCGCTCATATATTGATTCATTGCACCTAAAACAATAAAAAAATGCTAAAAACCTAGTGGTTATCGTTTTGCTCAAGTCACACCTGTAAAAAATTAGAAACGACAGTAACACGATTAACACAAAGCTAACAAGAAAGGGAAGGAAAAAAGGCCACAAAGAAACTCTAGGCAAAATTTGTTGTTGAACCACCTCTTAGAAGCAGCATCAGTCCTGCTGATTCAACAAAACCGCAGTTTTTCACCTCTAACTAGATCAACTGATCAAGCAACAGTTGGGCATCTCAAAATTGACTGTGAGAACCCCAATTGCCTCCTCTTAGGCATCAAATTTGGTTGTGCACAGTTGCTAACTTTAGCTGAATTTCTCTCTGTATCTCTACCCAAAAGATTGACAACTTTAGGAGAAGGTGTCTTTGTATCTCTGGCAAAGTACTTGCTGAATCTAGAAGAAGCTGTTAGCGTCCCGATAGCAGAAGGTCTCTCTGTATTTCTGCTAAGGATGGGAAACGACATCAATGGGACTCGCTGACGCGGTGACAACCACTTGGATTGCATGTAGTTGGCTTTCCTCCATGGTGGAATGTGGAGTCCTCTCTCTTTTAGTGACTTCTCTGCAGCAGTGCATGTCAGGGAAATGATCTTCTTCAGTTTTATCTCTCCCCCAACAAAGACTGAAGGGATAGTGTTAGTTAATAGAGCATAGGATTTAGTTGGCCTTGCAATTTCAAATTGGGACCTAAAATCTATGTCAATTATCAGCCTCTTCGGGTGCTGTTGGTGCTGCTCATCCACTGCCATGATCTCTATGTACTCGTAGGCACCTGTATAGCAAATCAGAATCACATATGTGTGTGTGTGTGTGTGAGAGAGAGAGAGAGAGAGTTATTACCTCCTGGACAATCTACAGAAGAAACCCAAGATGATCGGCACAGATTAGCTTCATAACCATCCGTTCTCATACTTAGCACTAATCCTTTCTTTGAACTATACTTTCCTTCATTACCACTCAGCCTGAAATACCTCATCACACTCCCATATGCTTCCTTCTCTGCTTTTGTTGAAGAATCAATGATCCTCTGAAACCAAATAAAAACTAATCAGCCAAGGACAACAAAGATGTAAAAGATGGCAGTTTCAAGTTTAAAATAGATAGATTGTACACAACAATAGAGATCAACCAAGTCGAACAAAAATTTGAAAATGGATTACAGGAAGCAGAAATGCTAGAGAGAGAGGATATGGACCTCTAGAGAGAGAAGTGTGTCATCTAGTGGATCATTTTCTGGTGAAGTCGGGAAGGAGGCAAACGTTGCTTCGGACTCGAGGAAGTCATTAACCATCCTCGTGAGCCTCTCTTCTTCTTCTTCTTCTTCTCCTTCCTTTCTCGTTTCTACAAATCTCAACCCCATATCTCTCTCTCTCTCTCTCGGGGTCAGGGAGTTGATCTATAGATGGGTTTATATCGGATCTGTCATGGTGGCGTTGGGTGCATGGACCATGAGGACTGTCCCCCTTTCTCTTTCATTGACACACAAACAGGGCCACATGTCAACATTAACGGGAAAGTTTGCGATGGGAAGCGCATCGTGTCCTTGAACTCGATGTTACCGATTTTGGTACCTCGGGTACTAGTTCCAGTAGTTCTGTGCGTATTATATGGTCTGAACTCTGAATAGAACCAAATGTCTCCTTTCAAGTCATGCCGGTGACATTTTCCAGTTATTGTTATGCTTTTTAGCTTCCTTAATTTATTTTTCTCTTTCCAGTTATTTTTATGCTTTTTAGCTTCCTTAATTTATTTTTCTCTTAGTTTCATCTTGTATGGTATATTATTTCATAAACTTACTTTGTTTATATACGAGTGATTGGATTATCCCATTAGTGATGTTCATTCACGTTGCTTTTCACATACACGAGTATAATAGCATTATTTTTTATTTTTTTAGAGTAAAATTTTTCAAAATAGATTAATGCCACAAAAAGCAATTGATAGGATCTGATTTTCCCTCGTTATATATATACACTAATAGGTTTGTGCATGTATGTGTATATATGTGTGTGCCTGCATGTTAATGTGAAACACTGCGTATCATGAAAGTAAAACTAAAGAAATGAATGCATTTACTGAATTGGTTAGAGAAGTAGTCAACATCCATTCTTTGTTTTTAATCAAGTCTTCTCCTTCATATTACGTGTGTTAGATTATATTCGTATTATCCGGTACGTGGTTTGTCTTCTCTTTTACATTATCTTTAGTGCGTCAAACCAAACGTCTTTGTCACAAATTCGAATATCCGAACCTTCTTGGAATTATGTATGCACTTCTATCCCTGTTTCCTTTCACAATTCGAATCCAACATTTTTTTTTTCTTTTGGAAAATTGGCACACATTGCATTCCCCAAAAGAAAAGTTTTAAATACCTAGGGTCAATTTTTCAAAGTGATTTAAGAATTGATGGAGATATTACACATAAAATTAATGCTGTTTGGTTAAAATGGAGAGGAGCATCGGGTATTCTTTGTGATAAGAAGATACTATTAAAATTAAAAGGTAAATATTATAGAGCAGCAATTAGGCTTGCCATGTTTTATGGGCAGTTAATCATCAACATGTACAAAAGATGTCTGTGACAGAAATGAAGATGTTGAGATGGATGAGTGGTCATACAAGAATAATGAGGTTATTAGAAACAAATTAGGAGTGGCACCAATAGAGGATAAAATGAGAGAACATCGTTTAAGATGGTTTGGACATATAGAAAGAAGATCAAAAGAAGAACTTGTAAGAAGGTTAGAAAAATTAAAATTGAAAGGTATTAAAAGAGATAGAGCACAACCACAAAAGTGTTGGAAAGAAACAATAAAGAATGATCTTGTTTATTGTGAGTTAACTGCTAACATAACATACGATAGGGATGTGTGGAAACAAAGAATCCATGTAGCCGACCCCATCTAGTATGGGAAAAGGCTTAGTTGTTGTTGTTTGTGGAAATTTCGGATCTTTGGTTCTTAATCTTTTAGCATAAATATTGGGAAATCTAATTTATACGGCTTAACCTTAATAGGACTCTGACTCCCACAATTATTGGTAGCATTAATGGGACTTGAACCCTTGACTGTCAACTAGAAGCATGAGGCCCTTACCGGCCTGGCAGCATCTATGAGAAATTTGAGTTTTTCATAAATAAGGACAACACATCATGCCAAGAGAGCTTCGTCCATTGATACTTTGTGGGCCTGGTAGACATATCATCAATATGATCTTCCTAGTGACAGAGAAGGTTGTGTTTACTTGAAAGAATGTGAGATAGGGGGTTCATGCTTTAAATGAATTTTCCCTTCTTTTAGTGTGATTTTCTGTGTATAATATATATATATATATATATATATATATATATATAGAGAGAGAGAGAGAGAGAGAGAGAGAGAGAGAGAGAAAAGGGGGAGTTGCTAGACACTGATCTATATAAAAAAAGAAAAAAGTGAACAAATATATCATATACTTTATATTTCTTTCCTTTTCTTATAAAACAATTTTTTATATTTTGCTTACGTCCAAGCCCAATAATTGAATGAATGACAACGGAAGTGTTCTGTTAGCAAAACACCCTGTCGAATACAAGTCCTAGCATAATGAGCCAAGGTATCTTCTAACCTTATTTGATGATCTAGGCTTAAAACCATCACAAAAGCATAAAAAAAGATGCATGCAAAAATGTATCTCCGAGGGTGGAACCATTGACCTTTGTTTTTATGGGATTCTTGTTTGCTGTTTCCTCGTAGTTCAAAACTTCTGTCATACCGGTCTTCTGTGTTTCTTTGGGCAGCAGGCTCGTCGAGTTAACCTTCAGTGATCTTGTTCCATTGATTTTATCGTTCAAGCTGAGCAAAACACGAGCTTGCTCTCTAAACTTAAACACTAGCATTTGGTAGGATAATTTTCATAAGTAAAACAAATTTTTGCTGGTTTAAGTCAAGAATCAAATGTTAATGCCAGTGAAAATGTCGAAAGAAAGACTCTTGACCCAAGGAGGGCATGGATGTTCACTCAGTCGATCTAGTACGTTTTTCTAAGACACAAACAATGTACATATTAGCTAAACAAGCCTAATACAAGCTGTAATCTCATTTTGTCTTGCAAAGGTCCAAGTGAACTCGAGGATTTCCACCAATCAACTTCTTCACTATTACTGACTTCTTTACGATGTGATATAAGATGAAGATGACAGCAATTTTGAGTTGAAGTTCTCTGCTTACTTACTAACGGGTGACTTTCATTAATGCAGCAGACAATTCGTCTCTTACTGCTATCCTAGTGCATCATCAGCCAGAGAGAGAGAGGACAAACAAGTCACAACTAGAGAGGGAGGGATACTGTGTGCAGAGAAGGTACAGCAGTTGTAGTTGGATTATCTGTCGAATTGGTGTCACCCCGATGCCACAACATGTTTCCCCAGAAGCAGAAATTCTCGAAACAAATCTTTAAGGGTGGATCGTTAATGTTCCTTTTTCAATGCCCATCAGCATAATTTGCTTTCTCTCAGCTTGTCTCCTATCCCACTGTAGTCCCGCCTTTAACTTCGACTGCAGCAAACAAAGTCTGTAAATTTTCCGGCATCAAGTCATGAACTTTTCGACCACGTCCGGTGTGCTACATCACTTGCAAATTCATGAAACATATCATCGTTCCAATTGTAGCCGTTATCCAGGAAGTACAACCAAGGCTTTAAACCATGATAATGTATTATTACATAGAGAAGTTCATATTGCTTTAAACCATAATAGGCTTTAAACCAACAAAAAAGACGAGCCTTAAATCTTTTTCTTCCTGATCATCTGCCCAAAGGTGCTTCAAGAAGTTCATATGCTTCGGCATTCAGTGCTACCACGTGAATATTTCATTAAGATAGACCTGGTGACCCCATTATAAGATTCAATATCGTTGATGTGATCATTAGCAGTTGAAAGGTGCAGTTTGAAGGAACCACCATCACCCCAGAGTTGAAAAGGGTAGAATTGTTTCCAATGGTCATCATCTCAGTCATTTCAAAGAGGAAATTGTTGTTTCTTAAGATGGTGAGGTCGGCATCGATAAAGATGATCTTGTCATAGTCTGTCGACCGACAAAGTGGGAACTTACTGTAGTTCCACGTCGTTGTAAGCATCCTTCTCTGCTTGACGATTTATAGTCCTCTTGATTGTCCTAATTCTCGCAACCAGCAACCTTTGCACCACTCCTATGATAGCTGCTGATGGTTTCGTCCACAAGCATCACAAGGTCTCTTGTAGAACCAGTTAACCGGATGCTCTGAGCAGCAGCCATTGTGCAGAATGAAGGATCGCTGCATATGCTTATCGGTGCTTGTTTCCAGCAATCTCTCTATGCAAGAGCGCAACAAATCAAGACCATGAATATTAACAACGATTTAAGGCCATGGATTGTATAAACGAATGTCTTTCACTTTTGATATGGATGATGCTTGTTTTGATGTTGTGGATGGGCAGAGCTGAAAACGAAGTGATATTCCACTGAACCGGGTTGCCTACCGAAGAAGGGGCGAGTTTTGCAGCGGCAAGTTACAGATGTAACCGAGCTACATCTCTTGACCAATTCCTAATTGATCTTCGACATGGAAGCTTTACGGGGATAAGATTGAATGATAAGTTAATAACCTTTTCGGAGGGCAAGGCATCGTTAATTTTAGACAAACTGGTACTTCAGACTCCCCTTCTTCGTCGATCTATTCCAGGTACAGATCCTCCCATGTAACATCATGTCTTACATGATTCACTGATAATATGATAGTTTCTACTCCTGTTAGGATAGTTCGTCATTGAGCATTCACAATGCTATTAAAATTCACTACGCTACAGAGAGACGAAGCATGTGCTTTGCAGAAATTATCATGACTTTATTATTTTAATTATATGAAAATATTGACTAATCTGCAAACCATGGAATTATATGAGGATGTATGAACAGCTAATTAAAGCTCGATTGGAGTAATCAAATTATCGACGATGGCTGCCGACCGTGGCAAAACCTCTCTTTTCTCCTCTCCTCTCTCTGCCCGCAAGTTCTCTCTCTCTCTCTCTCTCTCTCTCTCTCTCTCTCTCTCTCTCTCTCTCTCTCTCTCTCTCTCTCTCTCTCTCTCTCTCTCTCTCTCTCTCTCTGTGTATATTTTGTGCGCGCATTTTGTGATATATTTGGGATCAGTGCGTAGTATCCTGTCAGGTGCTCATGAATGCCTTTTAGACAGCCAACCAAGACTAAAGAATTCTCCATCGGATTGAATTGAATTCACCACCCTCCCAAAAAATATATACCCAATAGCAAATGTCTCTTTCCTTTATTTCCAATTTATTGTTCCCTACTCGAGCATAGTTCTTCTCTAGTCTTTGAATCTGAGTGGAACTTTCAAAAAGCCGAATTGATAGTCCATTATCATCATCGCCCTCTATGCAAAAGACCAATACTAATCATGTAAACAGAAATAAACGATAAAAGCCATAATGACATGATACTGCACTATATTAAGCGAAACCTCTATCCTGGCGAATAATAAATATTCACATTCAAACTTTAAACATAGCAAAAGATGATTTTTTTGTGAAGAGCGAGGTAAAAATAACTCATAAGGGATCCTGATTGTCTATGCATCTGCTCATTGAAATTGATTGGTGAACTGGGAATAGTCAAATTTACAGAACGGATCTGGTTCATGATAGGAGTAAGAATCCCAGAACAAATAGTCAAATTTCGAGTGAACAGATAATACACTATATGAACGACAGAGAGAGAATAAGACAACCCGGTTCAGTGGTACACTATGTGAAGAGGGAACCAACCAAAAATAAGACAAGCACCCAAGCACAAAAACAGTCAAATTACGCAGAGACCACTCTTCTTATAAACACCAAATTAAATAGTATTTAGAAAAAAGTTAAATCTAAGGCTTAGAAGGAAGAATAGAGATACACATGGAAAATAATCCTGAGATGATGAAAGACTAGCCTCCAGTGCGAACAGAATCAATGGTACCATCCTGAATCTCGGGAACTGAATATAAGATGAATCAATGAACGCCCACCATCCTGCAAGTCAGCAATTGGAGATATTTTACAGAATTTGCCACTATGAGAACCAAGTTGCTGAAGAGAGATATGAAGAGATGAGGATGACAACGGAAACATGAAATAGAGAAGAAATCTGAAGTACCATCTCATAATGAAACAATTAATCTCAAAGTAAAGTTGGTGAAGGTATTACTGAACAGTAGACATACATGTGTGAGTGTGTGTGTGTGTGAGAGAGAGAGATAGGTTGATGGTTGAACCAATTGGGACTTGGTTGAGAGCATCAGTTCAAAGAAGCAAGGGCGCCAATTCAGAAACAGCATCGAATCAGTAAAAGCTTGAAGGCATAATTGGAAGGTTTGTTGGTGTAACGCAGAGAAGGAACATTCATATCGGAAAGCTGATTAAATGAGTGCACTCAAACAGTTGAGAGTTAAAAGGAAAAGATCACTCTTAAACTTCACCAAAGCTGCGCTACGGCTCTCCCAGCTAGGGAGCCTACGGGATCGACTTAGAAGAACCACCTGTCAAGCTTTTCGATAAGAAATTAAGAAAGAAACTCTTACAACTAGACATAATTCGATGCCATCAGAGGGTCACTCAAGTGACAAACGATGGGCGTAGAGCACTGACTGCGCTTGAAATTCGGTGTGTATATCCCACGTCCTCTCTCTCTCTATGTGTGTGTATATATATATATATTATTTTCTTTTTGGTTGGTTCATTTCTTACTTATAAGTTGAATTATAATTGTAAAGGTGAATGATGTTAGAGCATCGATGACTACTAAACTATGTGATAATAATTGTAAAGGCATCCAACAACCCTTTCTTGTTTCTAAAGAAAGCAGTATTAAATGGTGACCATAATAAATTGGCAGTTCTAAGTTAAAGGTTGCTTAATGCTGCCAATTTTGCAGATACTGAACTGCTGTGTATTTTCGCACGCTCGTACCTTTGCAAGGAAAGAAGGGTTCAGGCGGCTTGATTACTGCGAAAGCTAAAGTTGTTATTCATTGAACATTCACGTAAAGGAGTTAGCTTGTTGGTGTCCAGTACATTCATAATTTGTTCTTATAGTGACCCCTTTTTAAAACTAATTATTATTTAGTGATGAATTTACTTCCTTTCCTTGTTTTCTGCTTCATGTTTTATACATTTGGATTGAAAACCAAAAACTCAGGTATATGTAGATCTTTGTTGTTTGTTGGTTTTGATATCTTTAAGTGCCAAATTATACTGCATCTATATTGAGCATCCTAGGTACTGGCAGTACCTAACCAAGCCTCCTCTTTATTAGCAAATTAATATCTGCATGAGCAGGCACTACCGATGGCCGATTACAAGCACATTGCCTCATGCATGCATCTAAACGAGCGTTGTCCAACAGAGTGTCGTACAGTGTGATATTACCCGTATCACATGATATAAGTCCAAGACATGAGTCAAACCTTATTTTTTGTCTTTTAAATTCTTTTTTCCTTCATTTCTCTTCCAATTATACACTTGTGTGGAGGAAGATTTTACCATTTTGGCTACAAAACTATACCTTTTCGGCCGCGTGGGTGCCATTTATTCATTTTTTGAAATATAAACTTTTATTTTCATTTATTTTTGTAACTTTTATTGCATTGCTTGTATGAACCAGTGTTTTTCACTTTTCCTTTATTTCACACTCATACACATATATACAACAACAACTAAGCATTTTCTCATATTCATACACAAATATACATACCTTTATTTTCCTTTGCTTTGATTTAATAACAAACTAGACTAATTGCTTGATTACTTTTCACTATCAGTTACGTCATTTATTTGTTTATATTACGACCTTATGAATAGTATTAGTTCAATGACAACTTAATATAGTTTATGTAGGCGTTTACTATCTTATTAAATAAGTCATATACTATTATTTTGATACAATTTTTAAAAAATTCCTACTTATTTTTTATTTAAAACAATTATTTAAAATTGTTCTTGATTTTTTTCTATTTTTTTATTTTCTAAAGTACTTTTTAAATTTTTATGATACATAATGATACCATATAATATAATATGGTTGTATCGTATCATACAAGAAAATGATAACTACGACAAGCTACAAACAGCACTGATCTAAACAGATCCTTTAAAAAACATAAGTATTAGAAAAAAGACTGATAGTTTAAAACGATTTGTGGCTTTCTGAGAATAGCTGATTAGTGGGCACGTAATTATTCCCTTTGCAAATATTGAGGAAACAGTTCTTGTTGTTTATAATGCAGTTCTTCCAAACAGGCTTCGATTACTTATTGTTTGTTTGCTTCAAACGACGGGCCCAGATCTTGAGTGCAATAAATGGCTGTTTACATCAAAAAAGGAGTATGATTCTCAGTAATAGAAAACAGGGAATTAATAAATAAACCCTTAAGAAATTTAAAATATGGTTCATAATTTTGATAACAAATTCATAAACTGCAGGAAATAATATCGAATTAAGAAGGTGACGCAACAGGTTATGTAGGGCATTTTATTTTTACAAGTGGGAAAGCTTTGTTTTGATTAGCACCTCTTAAGCAGGATGCGCTTTCACTGGTAGTTGCTTTGTTAGCAATCTAAAGAAGTAAGGCAATGATGGTTAGGTTGTCATTCCTTTCATTATCATTGAGAGAGAGAGAGGCTTTTTTTTTATTGACAAACTAAGTAAGGCAGATTGACTCAGTAGCGGATCTAGCATTTTTTTAGGATGGAGCGACCGTTTAAAGTGGGATGAATTGTGTATAATAATCATGTGTTAAATCATGCCCTATAAATTTTTTATTGGTTTTTCAAATTTCAGGTGAAGAAATTATCCCGCCTCACTTCAATGCAGATCCGTCACTGGATCGAGCAACTCGAACTCGTGACCTTCTATTTGATGTTCAAGCCAGTAACTTTTTTAGCCTCCTCTTTTGTATCTTTCAGAGTATTCGAACGACGTTCTTAGCTTGTTTTAAAGCATACAAATATGGTAGTTAAGAAAATTTAGCTTTAGCTCACCGGAAGGACTCTTGGGTGCTCCGGCTCACAACGAGTTTGATTCTGGAAGGGGTGCATGTACGTGTCTTAGGCTTCAGCTCAGAATTGTAGAGAGAGAAAGAGAAAGAGAATTTAGCTTCCCCAATTATTAGGAATGAAAGATTGAGTATCAAACTCACCCAATATTAGAAAAAAACAATAAAGAATGATCTAGCTTATTGTGAGTTAACGGCTAACATGACACATGATATGACTCCGTGGAAACAAATAATCTATGTAGCCGACCCCATCTACTATGGGAAAAGATTGGGTGCCAAAGAAAGGGTGTAGCTTAAAATACCAAAACACACCATCCACCCCTTGGGAATTGAACTTGTGATTGTGGTGTGAAAGTCGAGAGCCCTACGGTTGAGGTAATGCTCTGGGTGCATTGTGAAGAGTACCTATTGGACAAATTTTAAGAGCATCGAATGCCGGATTCGATGCTTGTATATATGGATAAATTTGCGGGCTAGAAATGTATTCTTATTTTTTGATAATTTCCTTGATTTCATTCTGTCATTTTAAGTCAATTGAGCATACTTTCTTGTTTCTAGAGGAACCATAAAATATTTGGGTTGACTTGAGCATGAATCATTGTCAAACCCATAAAACCCGACCCATTTTCATCCTTGAAGGGGGGTGAAGGTTGCTCAATCCTCGCCGTCTGTATGTGGCAGGCACGGTCAGGATCTAACCCGATAGGCGGTTTGGCAGAGATCCAAACCGACCTATTAAGAGGAGAACCCAACAGTCCATACCCAAGTTTCTGAAAGTCTCATTCCCCAACGCATGTAGATCCGATCCACTTCCTGGTAGTGCTGACACGTCAGCATATCCGACGTGGCACAGCCTGGAGAGTCCCTCGACGACGAGGACAGAGAAGAACTCTAAAGAAATAATAGAAACGAAAAGTGAAAGCGGAAGCGTCGGACGACTACCTTAAAAACAAGCCCTCAGCTTTAGCCAGTTTGAAGTTGATGAATATGGATCGAGTCACTACTGATTCTGGATCTGATGTCTGCATCAAGATCAAAGTCCTTACACTATGGAGTTATTGGGTCTTTTCTGGATCAAACCTACATAAGGGATATCGACCAGTTGGATTCAAGTCGGGTTGGATCGCAATACCACTAAATCTGACAATATCTAATTCTGCAAGTTGGAATTCAAATTCATATTGGGTGCAAAAGTCATACTATGGATCATAGCAGAACAACTTATTAGGTTATAATTTATATATGTAATATAGTTGGGTTAAGAATGCACTTTCAGTTTGGATCTTAAAATTGACTACTTGTCCGAATCCAATTGGGTCGTGTTTCACATATCAAATCCAACTACAGACATGTAGAAGATCTCATTTATAGGGATGGCAATACTGACACTGTTCGACCCAACTGAAATGGGTAGGAAAACCCAAATGCAAAATTGCTTGAATTGGGTGTCGATATGGATCTTATCCCCATACTTGACCTGATATTTGTCCCAACCTACACTTGATATATATAAAGAGAGAGATAGGGATAGTGGTAAGTGCATAATGTCTTTTATTGCAAAATCTTGCATAAATATCTCAGCAATTCGATCTTTGAGATGAACTGTTGTGGTGATAAGATAAATAATATTTAATAGATATAATGCATTAAATGTAAAGTACAAAAGTATAATGATATTTTTAATTTAACTCTATTGTTAATCATGCTAATCAAATGATATAGATGTTTATAAACATTATGCATCGAAAGACATTATGTATTTATCTATCTATCTATCTATCTATATATACATAAAGAGAGAATGGGCATAGTCCATGTACACACTCATTCATGCTAAAATTTACTTAAACATCTCTATTATTTTTATCAAAGTATATAAAGTATAATAATATTTTCTATTTTAAATTCAAATTTTCATTGTTATCATGTCTGTCAAATGGTAGAGATGTTTAAATGGGTTTAAACATGGTCAAGTATGTGCATTTATAATATTATCTCTCCCTCTCTCTCTATATATTCCTAAGTGTATAATATCTTTCAATGTATAATCATGCATGAATATTTTCACCTTTCAATTTGCTACATCAACGGTAGATAATTGAATTACTTTGCATTTAATACATAGAAAGTACAATAATACTTTTAATTGAAATATCTACTGTTAATCTCAAGGATTGACCAATAAAGGTGTCACACCTGCTCGGGCCGTGACCACGGCCTGGCTCGAGCCGATGCCATGTAGTCGCTTCTCGCGTGGGTGTGATGGTGAGCGGTAACCGAATACAATACTAATTTCATTCAAACTCAATGAAATAAATATTCATATCAAAGTTCTAAACAATAAGCTCAAAGTAGTGCGGGGTCTACCTAACAATAACCTCGAATAAAAAGACTTTCTAAATCGTTCAACACTTATCATACCATCTAAAACAAAAATGCAACTCTATCCAACTCCTACTCTACTCCGTGTGCCTTCGAAGTACTAGCTTTAGGATGAGTTGTAAAATAATAAGGTAAGCTCCTATACACAGCTTAATAGGGAGATTAAACATCTTTAAATAGAAAACATACTAAAAGCATGCATAATTTCACAATCATTTCATAACAAAGCACAGTCACCTTTAAATCATCATCTCAAATTCATACGCACACACACATACACACATCATTAGTTATGATAATTACAGCCTATGCTCTATCTACCCCAAAGGCCACAAGAGTCTTCTGACCCTCCCTAATGTGACCTCGGTAACTCCGTCCATGACGGTAACCACGACGACTCTCACGGCATAGTGCCTAGGAACACACCCTATATTCGTCCCAAGTCGGATCGCTCGAGGCACCTACAAGTCTCTACCCACACAACCCACACAAGTATGACTCGTATATTCACACATCGTTACATTTCTAAAACAAATTACAGTTCATCACATTCACAAATCATATTCAGATCCACAAATATCCAAAACCAAATCCATATCCATACAACATTTAAACAACATTGAAATACTATGTTCATATAACACATGCATATCAAAACATGCTCTTTATCAATCAATGTCATAAACATGTTCTATTTGAAAAGCATATCAAATAACCCATAATTGCGAATAATATTTTAGAAACATCAATAAAATATTTATGAATCATGCATATTTAAATTTATCTAAAATAAGTAAAATCACTTCTAGTATAGTTCTCTAAAAGAATGTATAACTCCCTACCTAAAAGAGCACTAAGATCTAGTCCCCAAGCTGTTGGGTCACTCTTATCACCACAAAATTCTTCAATTTTAATCTCTAAACAATTACAAATAATTAAATATTAAAATTTATTTAACTACGTATCTAACGCAATAAACTGTATCCAAATCGGATCCCAAATGACCCTAAAATCACCCAAAATCTAATCTGAATCCGTTTAAGCTATCCGAGATTCAAACTGATACCTAGATCCATATATGATCCAAATTGAGTGACACAGTAGGTAGCCTGTGTCACTGTGTCAACACAGAATCTATAACTACTGACATGAATCCTGTTTCTAACCCAAAAACCTATTTCAAGATATGACCCAAACCTTACCCATTTCCAACATAAAACATAACACATAACCTGTTTTGACACAAAACCAGTTCTTAACATGCGACATGAGGACATGACACAAATCAGTGTCGATTCATGGTATTTCAGACATGACATGACACGAAAACCAGGGACATGCCCAAAAGGGCCGGTTCCAATGGTTTTGCGGCGTCGATTTCGCTGGTTTTCGGTGACGATTAAGGCTGGCGATGGTCTCCCAACTGATCACCTACTCCTCCTCTTCCAATCTAACCCATGATTAGTCGCCGGCGGTGTCATTTTTGTCATTTTGGCCGAAAAATTCATGAAAAAGCAGTAACTCAAATTTGAGAAAAATTCATGAATGTACGCTTGTTTTGAATCGATTTTCGCATATTAAGGAATGTTTTCAAAAGGTTTAGCATGAACCAAACAAAAGCCTTATGATCTAACACGGTTTTAGCAACTAAAAATGAAAATTTTTACAAAAACAAAAATGAGGATTTTCTTATCGAATTTCGGCGATCGTTCCTCTTTTCCAGCTCATGCGGCTCCTCCCGAAACTTCTCCCCAACAGGCCACCCCTCCTCTACCTCTTATACAGCCTGGTCAGGCTGGTAACCGGCCTTAATGGCCGTTACTCGCCTTGGCCAGCCAAGGATTGCAATGCCCAAATCGGGGGTTGTTGTAAACCACCTATTTCGGGCGAGTCTGATCCAGACCCGCATCGTTCATTACAAAAGGTGTTTATGTAAGATTATCAATCAAAAAACATTATGTATTTAAGATATATATATATATATATATATATATATATATATATATATATATATATATATATATATATATATATATATATATATATATATATAACCTGATTTTGCCCCATAACCATTGGGTCAAAGAGAACCCAAACTGGTGCCCCCTGGTTAAGGTTTGGGTCACGGTCGGGTATAGGTATATATCCGTTTTCAACCCGACCCATTACCATCCTTACTCATTTGCGTCTTCCAATGAGTTTGGCTCGGTCAAAACGTGGCGGCAGTTGAAAAGTTGGCTTTATTTGTAGATCGAACGGATTATCGTTCGTAACAAATAAGAAGTAATTAGTTACAAAATGAATAAAAAAAGTTTGCTTCTCCTGCCGTTTTGCAAACCTACCGTTCTCCCTCCTCTCTCTTACGTTTTCTGGGTTTCTAATCCTTTTGTTTCTGCTTATAGTTGGTTCTAGAAGACAGGATTTCTTCTAGCTGATAGTTTGGAGTATGAATTCTTAGCTCCAATATTTCTCTCTCGAGTTAACAGTAAACAAATTTGGTTTCGGTATTCGAAGTTGGATATCTTTGTATTGAACATCAAATTTTGGGTGGTTTCTATGATTTCATTCGGCATGATGATCGTATATTTGGCGATTTGTGTTCCTTTGTCGAGCATTGTCTAATCAGTAAGATTGGTGGTATGTTGTGCTTAGGGTGAATTTAGGGTTTATTTCCTTATTTATGTTCTTTACGTTGATCTTAAATTCTCTTATTTTTTCTTGTTACGGTTAGATTGGTTTGAACTTTGAATTTGTTTTCTTGTTCGTGGTGACTGTCCGTTAAGGGTTTGTTGGTGTTGCTCAAATAGTCAATCTCGCTATCTTTTTCTTTTTTATGAATTAGAATTGCAACCTTGTTGAGCCCTTGTTAAGAACTTGTTTGCCCGCGTTTCTCTTTGGCTCATGGGAGGATCTTCCTTTTGAATTGAATCATTTCTACGTCACAGTGTGCAATATAGTTTGAAATTACGGTATCCTAGATTACATACGAGACAATGGAGGCGTCTTTGAAATAGATGGTGACAATTGTCTTTTTTTTGGAGGGGTAGAATGATTCTGAACTCTGTATTTTCATCGAGAAAAGATCAGGTCAGATACAAATTGGGAGAAAGTCTGTCCCTGAGGAATATGCTTATTGGATTTGAATTTGCAGTTATCTTGTGTTTCACATAAAGGAGAGTAATAGTATATGTTTTATACTGCTGGCTAGATGTGATTTTGACAGTATTTATTTCCGCAATGAGTGGCGAATTTGAAGAGTCAAACTATACTTTGCTCTTTCTGATAGGAAATACCAGATTGGTAACTGATAGAATCTAAACATTCATCACACCTGAAAGTGATTCTTAACTTTGGAGCACGCTCTTTTTTTGTTTATGTAGAAAAGTTGGCAATTATCAAGTGGTAATGGGATAAGGAGCTGATGTTGATTATGATTTCTGATCGTGGGGGATGTGTATGAGAACCTGATGATATCTGCATCATTCTTCAGGCTATGTTTTTAATTTTGTGTATATGTTTCAAGAATACTTTGATGTACACTGTATTTATCTTATGTATGTGATCTTCAGGCATTTTACTATTGTCATATTTGTGGTGTGCCATGACCCTGTTACCTAGAACCTTACGATTCCAAAGCACAAGTTCCTCCATGTGATTTTAAATCACAAGTTTCAAGGGTTATATACTCTTGAGGGAGATCAGGAATCAAAGCATGTATTTTTCCAGATCTGTTTGGGTTAGAAATAAGTCCTGCATCAAAAACAGAGATGCCTGTTAGTGTTGGTGAATCACAGAGAAAAGCAGACTTGTTATAGCCTAATGGATGACCCACACTGTTTTGTTTAGCCTGTGATTACCATGGTTGCAAGGTTGCCTGGGATGGGTTACCATTTGTGCCTTTCAGGTTGGTAGCTTTCCAGTAATCATTAGTTCATAACAGGCTAGCTTCATTATTTAATATAATACCTACTGTGATTATGTAACACATACTAAATTCAGTATGTTTTTTGTTTATCTAAAAGAAAGGTACTGTTTTGTGATGTCATCTCATAGCCATGCTGCTCTGAAATCCCATGTTGTTCATATACAGAGCAATTTTGGGAGGTTTGGGAGGACACTAATTTTGAAGTGTTGTAGTTTCTCCACCGTAAATATCATTGAAAACAGTTTTCTTTTCTTGTTTTAAAACATTAGATACATTGCATATGGTCCAAACTAACACTTTTGTTTTCCGGGTGCAGGTTTCCTGTGCCATTGTAGGTGCAGAATTCAGAATTTTTCTTCATCTACTTTCACGAAAAACCATAGTGGGAAGGCAAAGGATAGATTTTCCTGTGTTCATTTTCTCCTTTTCTTCTCTTGATGGTTTGGGCTCGATGCAAACAAAACATTTCTACCAAGATTTTCATGCCACTGGAGTTAGGTTTTGAGCAAATTGAATGTTGATAATCATAAACAGCGTTCTGTATGCTGTTCTACTCTTAGTTGAATTATTTTCATCTGATTGTCAAATGGTGATTTACTTTGGAGGATTCTAAGGATTTATGTTAACCTTTTTGCATGTGATTGCAAATTGTGCTTCAGAGTCAAATTGGAGCGGGATTAAGGATGCAAAGTTTTCATGATATTGGCAATTAATTTTTTGATTGGTTATCCTGAATCCTGATAATGGCATGGAGGGGTGCATTGTTATTCTTCTTTCTTCTTCATCTTGCTTTAGCCGAGTCATCAAGCAGATTAAAAGAGCTATGGTCTTCAAGCATAGATGGATCCTCAGAGCTGCTACACAGCTGGCCAATTGTTAGTGCAGGAATATTTGTGCTTATTGCCCTTACATTGTCTTTGTTCCTTATCATTGAACACCTGAATGTCTACAATCAGCCTGAGGTACTCCTTTGTTCTTTGCTTTATTTCCTAATGTGAACATGAGACAGAGCCTTTATTCTTTGCTTTTATCCAATTGTGAATGTGTGTGCAGGCG
The DNA here is from genome assembly GCA_036023115.1 of Brasenia schreberi. Classification (NCBI taxonomy): domain Eukaryota; kingdom Viridiplantae; phylum Streptophyta; class Magnoliopsida; order Nymphaeales; family Cabombaceae; genus Brasenia; species Brasenia schreberi. The sequence goes on along the minus strand of JAYKKT010000089.1, from coordinate 3,150,587 downwards.
TGTGTGTGTGTGAGAGAGAGTTCCATTTCCCATCATTTTAGTTTACTGCAATCATTTTGATTAGGAGAACCTTCTAGATGTAATTTACAAGGCAAGCTTAAATTGGTAGAAGATCGTGTTTCACATTATCCTGATGCAGCAGATAATGTGGTCTTTGGGTTTTAAGAGCTTAAAATAAATCCCATTTTCCAATCATTGTTGTGTTATTAGTAACTCATTTGTAGATACATACATATTTGTGTGTGTATATATATGTGTATATGTATTATATATGTATATGCAAATACATGTATATTTATGTATATGCATATGCATGCATACAATATGTAATGCTACAAAAATTGTATGGATACAATACGATACACGTACAAGTACTTGTATCGCAAAAGGTCATTTATCGTGTGTATTGAATGATACACTTGGATAGAGGTACCATATCGTTCAAAAATCATGTTTTTTATAAATCAAAGCTTAGGTGTGTTTAAACTAGTGTTATGTATGTAACCTCTATCGTATGATACAGGTTATCATGCCGTATCGTACGATACGGGCGATACGGTAAAAAAAATTCATTTTTTTCATTTTTTTTGCGGGTTTCTGGCCTTTGTTTGCCTCTCTTCACTAACAATATCACATCAATGGAGTGTCATAGACTCAATAATCAAAGAAATGGAGCTCCTTGTTTTGCCTACATATGAAAATGAGCAAATGTGCCAATTGACTGTACAAAGATAACAGTTTGTTAATTTTGATATATTAGAGAAGTGAATTATGGAAGATAATGAAGAAAATACACTCCTAACCGAAGAAGACATTGTATGGATTAATTTGGAAGAAGTGCAACAACATCATCAAGGAGATGAAGATTTTGATTTTGAAGAAGAAGGTGGTGAGAACCTTCAACAAGGAGAAGATGAAGATTATTTAGTTGATAATCCTTATTACAATATGTAAATGTAAATATATTTCATTTTTTGCTTCAAAATATATATATTTTTTTAATTGTTCAATGGTGAATGATTAATATGTACTAAACTTTGCATTATATGAATTCCTTGCAATTATCATGTTTTTGCTAATTTTTTCTGATTTTTTTAGATTTTTACTAATTTTTTAATATTAAAGTACGATACGCCACTCTACGATACGCCCGTATCGTGGACCAAAACGATACATGATATGATACACGTCGAACAACATTGGTTTAAACCCCCTCTACACCTACTTCTTTGGCTTCCCTTACATGTCTATTATTTTCTCTCTTCAAGATCAATTTCTTTATCTCTAAAAATCCCATATGTATTTTGCATTCATTAATAGTCATCAATCCTAAGTGTCAAAATGAGGCTAGAGAGCAATGTATACCTGTGATTTAGTTTGTTTTGATGTTGAATTAGTTGTATTTGGGTTTGGTGCATATTGTAGAATTTTCCATGAAAAGGCAAAGAGTGCATATTACAAATTGCATTATGCCAATAACACTAAATCTAATGAAACTTGAGAGGCTTATAAGAAAGCAAAGCAACAAGCAAAAAGACCATTAGTGAAGCAAAAACTAAAATTTGGGATATTTATATAAAGGCTCAAACTCAAAAGAAGGTGAAAGAGATAATTTTAGGATAATTAAGGCTAGAAATAAGAAAACTGAGGATCTTACTTTTGTTAAATGCATCAAATATGAGGATGAAAAAATTATAGTGACAAATAATTATATAAAAAATTGATAGAAAATTTATTTTCATAAGCATTTTAACCAAAATATAGGTGTTAATATTAAGGAGAGCTAACAAAATTAGAAAAGTATATAAATCGCAATTTCTAATTCAAAAGAATGAAGTCAAAGAGGTTTTTAAACTTATGAGGGTTAGTAAATCTTTAGGATCAAACAATATTTCTATAAAATTATAGAAAATCCTAAGAGAGATGGGTATTACTTGATTTAGAAGAATATTTAATGAAATATGAAAAAACAAAAAGATGCCTTAAGAATGGAGGAGGAGTATCATTATACTCATATGCAAAAATAAGTGAGACATTCATAATTGTGCAAATTATCGAGGTATTAAGTTCATGTCATGCTATAAAATTACAAGAAAGAATTATTGAACGTAGGTTGAGACAAATATCGAGTACAATATAGAACCGATTTGGATTCATATTAGAGGATCTATTATTGAGACATATTATGTAATATTTAAAAAAAAAATCTAGAAAAAGCTTACAACTGGGTGTTAAGAGATATTCTTTGAAAAACTTTAGAAAAGAGAGATATCTCATTGACATTCATTAATTTTATAAGGAATATGTATGATAGTGCACAAACATATATTAGGACCTATGAAGGAATCACATATTTCTTTAAGATTAATTTTGGATAACATTGAGGGTCAACTTTAAGTTCATATTTATTTGTATTAGTCAATTTAAGTCCATATTTATTTGTATTGGTCATTGAGGAGCTAACAAAACATATTCAAGATAAATTTTTTGGTGTATGTTATTTGTGAATGACATTATATTAGTGGACGAGTTTAAGGAAAAAGTCAATAGGAAATTGGAACAATGGAGAGAAACATTAGAAAGTAAATGCTTTCGTCTTAGTAAAACAAAGACAAAATTGCTACAAATTAAGGCAAAGAGGGAATGCTACAAATTACATTATGCTAAGAAAACTAGTGAAACTTTAGAGCCTTATAAGAAAGCAAAGAAGGAAGCGAAAAAGGTCGTCAGTGAAGCAAAAGCTAAAATTTGGGAGGATTTATATAAAAAACTCAACTCAAAAGAGGGTGAAAGAGATATTTTTAGGATAGCTAAGGCTAGAGATAAGAAAACTAAAGATTTTAATTTTGTTAGATGCATCAAAGATGAGGATGAAAAAATTCTAGTGGTAAATGATGATATAAGAAATAGATGGAAAAACTATTTTATAAGTTTTTTAATGAAAATAAAGATGTTAGAATTAACTTAGGAGAGTTAGCCAAATCAGAAAAGTATATAAACCACAATTTCTACTGACGTATTCAAAAGAACGAAATCAAAGAGGCTCTTAAACATATAAAGAGTGGTAGAACCAAACAATATTCCTATTGAAGTTTGGAAAATCCTAGGAAAAACAAGAATCACTTGGTTCACAAGACTATTTAATGAAATATGAAGAAACCAAAAGATGCACGAGGAATGGAGAACGAGTACACTTATACCCATATACAAGAACAACGGAGACATTCATAATTGTGCGAATTATCGGGATATCAATTTAATGAACCATACTATGAAATTGTGAGAAAGAATTATCGAACGTAGGTTAAGATAAGTATCGAGTACAATAGAAAACCAATTTGGGTTCATGCCAAGCAGATGTACTGTTGAAGCGATTCACCTTTTGAAACGTCTTATGGAACATTTTAGAGCAAAACAGAAAGTCCTTCACGTGATATTTATTGATCTAGAAAAAGCTTACGATAGGGTATCGAAGGAAGTTCTTTGGAGAACCTTGGAAAAAGAGGTATCCCTTTGACATACATAAACCTTATAAGAGACATGTACGATGGTGCAAAAACATGTGTGAGGACTCATGAAGGAATGACAAACTTCTTTGAAGTTAATATTGGGTTACATCAATGATCAACTTTAAGTCCATACATATTTATAATGGTGATTGATGAGTTAACAAAACACACTCAAGATGAAGTACCTTGGTGTATGTTATTTGCAGATGATATTGTGTGTTAGTGTAGGAGTCTAAGGAAAAAGTTAATAGAAAATTGGAATTATGGAGAGAAACATTAGAAAGTAAAGGCTTCCAACTTAGTAGAACAAAGACAGAATATATGGAATGTAAGTTTGATCATTTGGTTACTTTAGAGTACATAGAAATTAAAATTGGCACACTTTGCATCTCCCAAAAGGAAAGTTTTAAATGCCTAGGGTCAATTTTTCAGAGTGATGGAAGAATTGATGGAGATGCTATGCATAGAATTAATGCTGGTTGGTTAAAATGGAGAGGAGCATAATGTATTCTTCGTGATAAGAAGATACCATTAAAGTTAAAAGGTAAATATTATAGAGCAACAATTAGACTTGCCATGTTTTATGGTTATGAGTGTTCGGGCAGTTAATCATCAACATGTACAAAAGATGTTTGTGACAGAAATAAAGAAGTTGGGAGATGAGTGGTCATACAAGAAAAGACCGTATACATAATGAGGTTATTAGAAACAAATTAGGAGTGGCACCAATAGAGGATAAAATGAGAGAATATCGTTTAAGATAGTTTGGACATATAGAAAAAGATCAAAAGAAGAACCTATAAGAAGATATGAAAAACTAGATTTTGAAAGTATTAAAAGAGGTAGAGGACAACCACAAAAGTGTTGGAAAGAAACAATAAAGAATGATCTAGCTTATTGTGAGTTAACTGCTAACATGGCACATGATAGGGCTATGTGGAAACAAAGAATCCATGTAGCTGACCCCGTCTAGTATGGGAAAAGGCTTAGTTGTTGTTGTTGTTGTAAATTACATAGAAATTAAAATGGATACACATTGTATTCTTTGTAAGGAAAATTTTAAATACTTAGGGTTAGGTTTTTAGAGTGATAGAAAAATTGATGGAGATGTTACACAAAGAATTAATGAAAGTTGGTTAAAATGGAGAGGAGCATCATGTACTTTATGTGATAAAAAGATATCATTAAGGTTGAAAGGTAAATATTATGGAGCATTAATTCAACCTCTATACTTTGTGGTCCTAGGTATTGGGTAATTAATTATCAACATGTAAAAAAGATGTCCGTGATAGAAATGAAGATTGTGAAATGTTAAAAGAGGAATAGGAAAACCGTAAAAGTGTTGGAAGGAAACAATAAATCATGATTTAACTTATGATGAGTTAACAGTTAGTGTGGCACGTGATTGAGCTCCATAGAAACAAGGATCCATGTAGCCTATTCCATCTAGTACGAAAAAAAGGTTCAGTTGTTGTTTTAATTTTACTTTTATATTTTTTTAATGATTTTTTGAACACATGCACACTCACACACACACACACACACACACACACACACATATATATATATATGTATACATATGTGTGTGAGGGTGCTTATGGGTGTGTTCATACTTGTTTGACTGTATGCCTGCCGCCTTTGATTCCTGTCTTTGTAGTTTACACCGCTTGAGATAGAAATTAACTAATTATTCTGTAGGTGTTTCTTTTAGTCAAAATCAAGTATCTTATTTTAGCTGTGATTTTCAATTTCAGGAGCAGAAGTTTCTTATTGGAATCATTGTGATGGTTCCAGTTTATGCCACACAATCGGTAAAACAAATTTTGTGTTGACATAATGCTGTTCAATTTTTGACATCTTGTACTATGCTGCACAGTATGAGTTATGAATGTTTTCCTGATTAAAGTAGCATTCGGTTTAAAGATACACATAAGAAGGGTTTTGTTTGTGATATCTGCATATTTCCAGCATGTTGGCATCAGATAAATGTCTGACCGGACTTGTCAAGTATTGACTCTGTAAATTCTCCAAGACTAACAAGATTTGGATAGTATCTGTGCAGCAAGCTTGTATAAGAGTTGGATCACTTTATTTTGCTGTGATATGGAACTTATTTTTAAAGAGTGAGTCTGCATCTTGAGTTCGGATAGAGTTTCTGGGGTACCTATGTTACGTAAACTTCTTTCAAGCAGGGATTCTGTCATGGTTGTTATAGTTTCCAAGTTTCCATATTTCTCGTCTCTTTATTAAACAATTGGTGTAAAATTGTGTTGTATTTCTCTTATGAAAATTTGGAAACTTGAACACCTCATACTTTTCTCAGGTTTCGTAGTTACGTCTATCTACGGTCCATGAACTGCTCTCACATATTTTGCATATGATTTTGTTATAAACCTTGTTGTGCTGAAGGTTATCCGATCATGAGAACCTCATGGTCTAGTTTTTTGGCGTAGGAGTTTTGCAAGGCAGGAGTCCATGTCTTACCTATTCTCTATTTTATCTGTGTTATGGCTTTCTAGGTTGTCTATTTAAATGCGTCAAAATGATCTGGCTTTTCTACAATTCCAATTTTATCCCTTTTAAGGTTTTGCTGTTGACATTTTTCTCTTGTCGTTGATTGAATTTCAAAACTTTTATGCTTACATTTAGAACAAAATGTTCTGTTATGTCCAACAATATTACATGATAAAAAGAGGTGGGATTTCAGTGCCCCCAGGCTTTGGTTAGTGATCTCCTGGCTCCACTGAGGCAAGCTCAACCTCCAAGTGCCAATCAACTCGTTTGTGCACTGCTTGGCTTGAGTGGGACTGCATCAAAATAGGTATCGTGTAGATAGTTAACGTGCACAGCCCATAACTATAATAAAAGATTGTTATTAGGTCTCAGAAATAGTTATGGGTGGGGCCTGTTGGATAGGTCGGATTTCAGGCTATCTGATTCAAACCAAAAAGTGAGATCTTATTCAGGTCAAATCTGATTCAAGTTGGGGTGAAGATGTAGCAGGGCAGGCCTAACTTCAGATATAATCAATTCAGTTCTGGACTCTGGTCAAGGACCTGATTCAGATTTTGGATCAGGCTTGCTTCAGTCTTAACCTGGTTTCATTCTTCAGATAAGATTTACTTTTTGGATCTAGGTGAAGTAGGATTCAGAGTTCTCTTTGGGTTAAGGAAATAGTTACGGGTTGGGGTCTGCAGAATATAGGCTTTCGTTCAGGTAGGGAACTATTTTGTTTTTGGATTTCAGGCTACATGATTCAAACCAGGCTGAGATTTTATTCAGGTCATCTGATTTAATTTGGGGCAGATGTGCAGTTGGGACAGACCTAACTTCAGATCTGATCAGTTCAGTTCTAGACTCTGGTCAAGGATCTAATTCAGATTTTGGGTCAGATACGGGTCAGGTTTTCTTCAATGTTGACCTGGTTTCAGTCTTCAGATAAGATTCACTTCTGATTAAGGTCTTGATCAATTCAGATGGTGTTGATGGTTACGGATGTTGAGTAGTTGAGGGATTGTGTATATGTTGGATGAGTGTTTGTGGTTGACTCTGATGGTGCCATCAATGAGTGGTGGACAACTGGTGAATTTTCCTTCAGCAAAACGGTGAAGTCAAGCTCCTACATCTATCTGAGATTCCGAATATCTTTCAGATGATCGATGAGTTGTCTTCTTGAAGCACTTAGTGAGAAAGGAATGACTTGATGTGGCTTGACACCTCTGATGAGTCATGCAGGAAGTGTGGGAATAGCCTTCAAGATGAGGCAGGAAAGATGGTTAAATTAATCAAATGCGTTTATCCATCACATCTTGTCAAGTGACAGTGAGCATCAACATTGGAAGTTTTCATGTTGCATGATCTTTATGTTGCAGAAAAACCTGTTATAATATTGACAGTTTAATTCCTCCCAGTTTGTTCTCTTTTCTTGCTAAGCCTCTTTGGATATTGGTGGAGACTACCCTGAATTGAAGAAGGTTTCCTTGGGTGAAAGAATGATTTTCTTGCATTTTCTTGATCGTGTCCCATCCTATCTCAATGCACAGAGAAATTGATGACAAATATTTCAATGAATGCTCGTTTTCAAAAAAAATCAGAGTTTCTGTGGAAAATTTGATGTTGAAGCTATCAACAACAACCTAAGTCACATAGACACTTCTAAGGGGTGGAGTGTCGACCCCGACACTGCTGCGACACCGACACCGACACCGTGTCGGTGTGGCATGGCCAAAAAAAAAATTGCAAAACAAAAAGAAAGATTCTTTTTTTTTTAACTCACGGATCAATTGTTCCGGATAATGAAGATTGATTTGTGTATTATGATGAAATTAGTAGTTGTTTACCATTTATATGTTTTGCTTTAATATAAAGTTGTGTACTTGCTATTGTAACTGTATACAATATAAAGTTGCTTGAATGATTTTGGGTGCGAACAATTGGTTTCTTATTACTCAATCTGATTGGATTCTTAACTCCATACTGTATGCCTTTGCACAGAATAACATATGTCACCAAACACATTTAAAGACTTGCCAGATCAATAGAAAAGAAGAGTATGACATCACTAGTGGATCCTAGCACAAATACTAGTATATGTTATATCCTACAAAAGATCTCGAAACTCTTTGAATACTTGGATATTTTGCAGCTCGTTCATAAAATCATTGTAAGTTTCAGATCATTATGAGGGAACTTGCTAATCGGTACCTACGTGCACCCAAAATTAGCAAATACTAGTTGTATTATGATTGATTTATATAGCTTGAATATTATATATAATATATAATATTATATACCCTAACCGTGTCGCCGCACCCAAAATTTTTGAAATTTGAAGTATCCCGCACCCGCACCCACATGACATAGACAACAACAACTAAGCCTTTTCCCATACTAGACGGGGTGGAAAATTTGATGTTGAAGCTATGTTGAGAATAATTCTCGTAAAAATTGAGGTATTCACGAAATTATAGGGAGAAGAGGACTTATCCAGATATAAAATTAGTGAAGGAGTCTTCAACAATATTCAGTTGCTAAAATCCGTTTATGAACATATGTACTAATCAGTAAAAGTGCATTTGTGACGTATTAAAACCACATGTTACATTTATACAAAAAGCAACTACTGTTTCTTTTAGGTTTGGTTGAACGTATTTGTAACTTTTAAGTATCCTTATTTTGGTCATTGTTTTATGAATGCAGTTTATTTCATTGTTGGACTCAAAGATGGCATTTAATTGTGAAATACTGCGGGACTGCTATGAAGCTTTTGCGCTGTATTGTTTCATGAGATATTTAATCGCTTGTTTAGGTACACCACTAATTTCTACTCATCGATTTTTTTGTTATAATATATCGTGATATTCTTTTTTATTTTCATTCAAATAGTTTAACTTGCTGTCGTACAGGTGGTGAGGAAAGGACCATCAAGTTCATGGAGGGACAAGAGGCAATAGGTTCTATGACCCCTCTTCTGGACGAATCATATGCAGATGGAACTGTAAAACATCCATTCCCCTTGAATTGGTTTATGAAGCATTGGTACCTTGGCCCTGATTTCTATCAAGCTGTAAAAATTGGCACGGTTCAATATGTATGTCTTTGTTGTTCTCTTGTTCTTTCATCAGCATCCTTGTATCTGATTTATTATTTATTTCCTGCTAGATTTTTTTGTTTGTAATTTTATATGTAACAATTTTTTTCTCAGATGATACTAAAAACTATTTGTGCACTTCTGGCAATTGTCTTCGAGTTTTTTGGGATATATGGAGATGGAAAATTCGATTGGCATTATGGGTATGTTGCTGCATTCCTTCCTTATTTTGTCGTTTATAGTGATTGGGATCTCATGATATTCTACGCCTTTGCTTTTCATGTGTCATTGTTTCAATGTGTTCTTTCTGCTTTGCTAGTTGATTATGACTGGTTGCTATTTTCACATTACCGGCAGTTATCCCTACCTTGCGGTTGTGCTAAACTTCAGTCAGACCTGGGCGTTGTATTGTCTTGTACAATTTTACTCGGTTACAAAAGACAAACTGGAAGCCATCAAACCTTTGGCGAAGTTTCTCGTGTTCAAATCTATTGTATTCTTGACATGGTGGCAAGGTGTTGCTGTTGCCTTCCTGTTTTCGATTGGTGCTTTTAAGGGTTCGTTGGCTAAAGAATTGGAGACAAAGATTCAGGACTATATCATATGCATCGAGGTGCGTATATTTAATTGACATGCTTTGAATATCATATGCATCCCTGGCTGAACTAGAAAATAGTGTTGGAGGGGGTGACATACATATTTCATCGTATTAGGGGGGTGAAGTATGAATCTCAACCATATATTCACTCTAAAACATAGGTTTTACTGTAAAATTTCAAAATTTCGGCCCCACACCCTCCCGGTCCATGTAGATCCACCACATTCTTTACTTATGAACGTTATCATGTTGTAGAGAAGAATGGGAAGCTAGTATTTCACTGGGATGAAGAATTAGCGGAGCTGTTATTGGTTTAGCTGCGCATAATCATAAAAGAACACAAAATATTACAATTAATCACAAAAACTAACATGATCTATTTATCTAACAGATTATATACACACACATGCATATAGACATTGAAAATTCATCCTAGAGTGGCTCCACCTAGGTTGAGTGAAACCATATTTGGTTTCTCTCTCCTGCACGTTCACCCCAACAAGCTCTCATGCTCTCTCTTTTGTTTGTATGAATGATCAATACCAACGACTTTATTTGAAAGTCTATTTTACCGAACCAACTGCAATGAATTGGCTATCAAGGAACTTGTTTTTTAGTTGACCCCTTTTTCTTTTTATCTGAATTGATTCAATCCACGTATGTGCTTGGAGGCAAACTAATCAACAAATGATCATCTGCTTCATGAAGTTATCCACGCATCTGTTCTTCACTCTTATGCTTGGTTTCAGCGACTCAAAGGCAGTGTCTGAACCTGGAAAGGTTGTTTGCATCCCAAATAATCCATGATGTTAGAAAAGAAAAGGGGTGGGGGAGAGGAAGAGAGAGAGAGACCTCCTTTCAGGGAGTGGGGGAGAGAGAGACCTGGGGTCAGCGATGTTGGGCCGCAGGAGAAATCGCTCCTTGCTGATCAGCTCATCATGGAGAAAGCTTGGGAGATTGCCCAGTAAGTGTGAGATGAGAGAGAGAGAGAGAGAGAGAGAGAGAGAGAGAGAGAGAGAGAGAGAGAGAGAGAGAGAGAGAGAGAGACCCTGGGGGGAGCGATGTTGGGCTGCAGGAGCAATCGCTCCTTGCTGATCTGCTCATCATGGAGAAAGCTAGGGAGATTGCCAAGTAAGTGTGAGATGAGGGAGAGAGCGTGAGGCCAGGGCACAACTCACATTCTCAAAAGGGTAAGCTTTGTTTATGATATGGCCAATCATGTCCACTGATTAAGAGTATCCAATGGCTAAAAACCAGAACCCTATAATAGTTTCACTAAATCTATACACTATACAAACATACACACATATATGTATAGAACACCTTATAAAATTGAAATAAAACAGATCATGACAAACAAAAGTGAAATATTTGACAGTTAACTTTAAGCATACAAAAAATATGCATGTAATATTTATGCATGCTAGACTATAAGAATTTAGTGTGTGTGTTCAGAGAGAGTATGTGCATCATAAGTTAGAGTTTTGGAGTCATAAATAAGATTGATTTATTCCAAGTATCATTTAAGGATTATACATAACCCAAGAAATTAACATGACAAGTTGTACAACTAAAAGATATTCATCAGACAGCAGATGACGCTCGTCCATAAGAAAATTTAAAAGGTATCTAAAGTCATAGGTATGTTACGTCATTACAAAGTCAAAGTGCACGATCGAATGTATGTAATTTATATATCGTATTACGTAAAAATGCACATTGAATTAGTGATGGAGTTTTGCGTTTCCCAAATGAACAACACCTATCATTCTCGAACATGTTTAGCCAAATGGCAGAATAAAATTTTGAAATATTTGAAACAAGTAACCACAAGAAAGAAGAATAAGGGGAAACAGGAAAATAAAAAATAAAGAATAAAGAACATGTTAAACAGAAAAACCAAAGAAGATAGTGCTGATGATAATGGTTGATATACTGGAGTTAGCTGTTGATATAGTGGGATTGGTAGTCAATATAGCGGGCAAGCCTGTTTTGTGGGAAAACTTAGTTGACCGCAAAATATCGTATTTTTTGTGGAGTTCTGCGTATATAATAATGGATATGGTTGCAGTGATGTTCTGCTATAGATAACTTACAGGTTTTCCTCGATTTTTTTTAGTCCATTATGTTCTGTCCTTCAAGAAAATATCGTTATAGATGGATGAGTGGTCATACAAGAAAAGACCGTATACATAATGAGATTATTAGAAACAAATTAGGAGTGACACCAATAGAGGATAAAATGAGAGAATATCATTTAAGATGGTTTGGACATATAGAAAGAAGATCAAAAGAAGAACCTGTAAGAAGGTATGAGAAACTAAATTTGGAAAGTATTGAAAGAGGTAGAGGACGACCACAAAAGTGTTGGAAAGATACGATAAAGAATGATCTAGCTTATTGTGAGTTAACTGCTAACATGACACATGATAGGGCCCTGTGGAAACAAAGAATCCATGTAGCCGACCCCGTCTAGTATGGGAAAAGGCTTAGTTGTTGTTGTATGTTCTGTCCTTCAAGTTGCTCGTGTAGATTTTCAAGACCAGATTTGTTGGGTTTTGAACTGACTATGCGATTCATGCTGGTTTATTCAGTGTAGTCATCTTGTTAGAAGTTTATGTTTTAGTTGGAAATGGTCACCTATTTCAAGCTAATCAAAGATCTGTCAGTATGTATGCTTTTGATTCTGTCTAATCTACTTGTTTTATATGCTGTTTAATATGCCTTTACTTTCTTAATACTTGTTTTTTGTGTGCTCAATTTATTCCAGATGTGTGTAGCTGCGGTTGTCCACCTTTATGTTTTCCCTGCAAAGCCATACGTACGTGGGGAAAGGTGTGTGCGTAATGTTTCTGTGATGGCCGATTATGCAAGCCTCGAGACTCCACCAGATCTAGAGGAGCTTAGAGACTGTGAAAGGTTAACTAGGGTGCAGTTTTCTCGGCCTGAAGACAGAGAAAAGCAATTGAATTTTGGACAAAGTCTGCGGGATGTTGTGATGGGAAGTGGTGAAATAGTATGTGATCTTTTTTGCCATGCTAAGAAATTTATAGCTGCTGGAACAAGCTTGAACTTTCAAATCCATGATTTTCATGAGCCTTTGTAACGTGGTAGTTTTGCTAGGTTTTCAAATGTATAGAACTTGGATTATCACTAAGTTCTGCATCAAGGAGTGGCCTTGAACATTCGGACATGATTCTGTCTAATACGCTCTGTTTATTGTGATTGATAGTGCATGTTCTCTGCACGCAGGTAGTTAGCGATGTGAAGTTTACTGTTTCACATGTGGTAGAGCCAGTTGAGCGAGGCATCACACGGATGAATGAAACTTTTTCTCAGATATCCGAGAACATCAAACGCCTTGAGAGGCGAAAGAAAAGCTCTAAGGACGACAGTTACCTTGTTCCTATGCATTCATGGAGTGGGGAGTTCTCTGAAGCGAACAATCACACCTACGAAAGCTTCAGTGACAGCAGTGTAGCAGCAAGGCACAAAAGCCCGAACCTTAGAGATAGTTGGTCTTCCTCGGCAAAGGTACAAGGCAATGCGCGTGACCACACAAACAGCAGATCCCAGCATAGTAGGTGGATGTAGCGGTTGATCATTAGATGCATATACCAACAATCTCGTCGGGATGCCATGGTGTTTCAGGTGGGTGATTACTTTCTCGTATGTCTTTCAGATCCGCTTAAGAGTTCATATTCAATTGCATCTCACATCTCTTGATCACTTTCTTCCTTTCTCTGAATGATTATGTTGTTTATCTATCTTTGCTTAGAACACCACGTCAGTGAAATCTTGATTGCAATGTGATATCACCATGCTGAATATGAATTAGAAGGCAATGAAAATCTCTCCAGGCTTATGCACAAATGGTTCTGTACTGATTTCTTCTATTTTCTTGTATTACATGATTTTTCTCTCTTTTTTTCTTTTTATCTATTTGGGGAATTGTTGAATTCAGAACCGACACCGACGACATTATTATGTGCACTTGTGAATTGCGAGTACCATTACCATTTACTGTTTATTCTAATAATTTTGGTTGTACTTTATTTACAGGTTTACATACATAAACAGTTCCAAACATGAAATGATTGGCAGAAAGAGCGAGAGATGTGCCGCACCTAGGTAGTTCTTCACTCCAGAGACTACTGGCTGGGCTAAAGACACCAGTCACACAACACCTTCCAGCAGTTGCATCATACACTAACAACCATACAATGGCTCTCATCATCTGTTAACTGCAACGTAATAAATTCTCATACAAATTGTGTATAATCATCATAGGGATATACATTTGAAATGGGAATTAAATTGGAATGAAAGCTTTTTGATTCCTTAAGAATGGTCTTGATTCTTCGAGTTGCGGCATGGATGTGCACTACATACATTGGTGCGGCGTGCGTACTCCAAAGGGTGTGCATGGTGTTGAATATAGCACATGAAAAGATTGCTGCACTCAAGATGGGGGTTTTCATGGTTCGGTTTGGTTCTGTTCTAATCTTAGCCTCGAACTGTACCGCTGTTTGTGGTTCCTAGTTTTTAAATAACCGAAACCAAGCCGTTGGATGGTCAGAGCCAGTTGGTTTGGTTAAGTTATGAATCACAGTTTTATTTATTTTAGAGTTTCGTTAATTACCGAGTATTATGCCATCATATTATTTGGACTGTTGGTTTTACAGTCCAAATTTAATGTATATGATGTTGAAAACTCCTAAGCTTATGTTCAGCTGGGAGAATCCTCGAATGAACTTACAATAGTAGTTGGTAAAGCTTAGAAAACTCCGAAGCTTGGTTATTTTCCTTGGTGCCTCGAATGAACCGAAGATAATCTTCTATTTAACAGTTTGTAGGGTCGGGTATGCTGCCGTTAGTGTCATAAGCCCTTCTGTGAGGGACATCGTCGCGTATGCATCTATTGTATTGTATTGTATCCCTTGAGATCAATTTGAGCTCATGGTTGGAGACCATGTGCAAATAAAAATAATTGATTGTTTGGGTGCACATCTTGTACTTGTAGTAACCTTTAGTAAGAAAGTACTAAATTTATGAAGATGCTCATGTACTAATATGTTGGCTTGTAAGAGTGTTTGACGAGTCTTCCACTATGCAAATGCTTGCATAAATTGTCATTACAATTACTTCTTCAATTCTTTCTATGTTGTGACTAAAGGTCCTATGTCGACTTTTGTTTTATTCTTCACCAAAGTTTAGTATCTCTATCAAGATAAAATATGGCTTAGATGAGTTGATCTCCTTTCAGCATCTTTACGACTTCAAAGTATGTATCTACATAATAAATCCAATTTTCAAGTATCTTATTATCTCGGGATTGAGGTTGGGGTGTTTTTAGTCATCAAGATGTACTTGCCACCTGAATCCAACCGAAGCCTCCATGGATGGACGAAAAAGAGATTGCCTGTTAGCACTACTGGAAGAATCGAGTTGACAGTGGAGGTATTGGCCCTTGAAGCATCCAATTCTCATTAAAGTCGCCAAATATCATCCTCAAGGATGATCATCCTTGTACATGAAGGATCGTGGGTGGACTCTCATCTTCGGATGAAGGTGCGATGTGAGATCTTGTTTACATCATGTTTTCACTCTCTTACGAATAGAAAAAGGAGGATAGATTCTCTCTCCCCTTATCTAACTCGAGGACACACACACACACACACACACACACACACACACACACACACACACACACACACACACATATATATATATATATATATTCTTGTACCTGGCTGGATCCTTGAATCAAGGAGGGATCCTTAACTTTAGGAGTGGTCTTTTCAAAATTCTGAGAACCTATCATGCGGACGGGCTCCTCCCATGGTCTCACCTATTAGAATTTGAATTTAACATTTGAATTACCATTTTTGTTGGACCTTCCTAAAATTTGGAATCGGGTGAGCCACCATATGCTTGCCTTTTTGTTTGAATTTTAAATTTCAAACTTCGGCGGAAACATGAGTCAGCCTCGCCCTTTGTTCGTGTAGCTCCACCGCATTGTAAACTGCCACCGATTCCACTTGATTCACCCAGCTGGGACCATCATGGGTTGGGTCTGACGAGCAATGCAAGGGTCACCTGAGCTGAGCATGGTGTGTCTCGGCTCCACTGAACCGCACTCATGCTTGGGGCTTCGTTGGTTCCTAGCCACTTGTTCATTCCGAACACTCGTACGGAAAGGCCACCACGACCACCATAGGCCGCAGTCTCCTGAGTCTACCTCCGCCTAGTATAGGACCACCAATTGGTGGTGAAATTTTGCCGCTCAAAAGCAAGGTTTGGCAGTCAAGAAAGCGGCTGAAATCTCCGCTGCTAAGAACTAGATTTCCTAGCAAAACTGCGTGAGTTCTCTGTGGTGGATCTGATTGTAATTCGGTCAGCCTCTAGCGCCTCTTAGATAGCGATTCCTTCAGGCCCAAATCACGAACACGACGAGATCAGATCAGCTGTCTAATTGGTAGTGAAGAGTTTCAAACGATTCTCCTCCGCAGAGCACAATGAACCTAGCTCCGCTTACGTGTTCTAGTTCAATCCATTGGATTCTGAATCCACAAGACGTTTATGTTGGTGCCCATGGAAGTCTCCGCGTCTACTTAAGAGGTCTCAGTGTCGAGGGGAAGTTGTATGCCGGTAGATGAGAAAGAAGATTATAGAAAAAGAAAGAGAGAGGAGGGATAGGGTTTTCTCATAAATCAGGGATGTAAAATCTTTTTTATTTTCTGTATTTTATCATATATATATATATATATATATATATATATATATATATATATATATATATATATATCGGCTTTTTCTTTTCTTAGTTTTCTTCTATTTGCTTTCTGTTAAAAGCGATTTCATGTTCATTCGGGAGATGCCTAATATTTTAAAAAAGCAAAAGTTTTCCGAACAAAGTTTTTTTTTTGTAAAAGCAAACTCATGAAATCCAAGAAGAGGGTACTTATTCCTACATTTCATGGTTGACGTTAGTATTGGTACCGATAGTAGCCAACTACTTACATCTCCCACTTTGCCACTTGAGCCAATCTATGATACACTGGTTTTTCCTCCCACTAATTGGGGTTTTACCAAGTATCATTTATCTAGTTGCAAGTAAATTGCAACTTTTATCTCTTATGCGGTTTTTCACGATCGATGTTTTTTTCTTACATAACAATCAACAAAGTATATTTTTTACACTTATGCTCTAGACATATCTCAAACTCATGTGGGTTACATGTTTAGTAAAAAGTTCTTTTGAGATGACTTTTGTTAAGGGGGCCGCCAATATATCACTAGTTGATATATATCATATAGTTATTTTTTTTCTTTCGAGCATATCATGAACATAGTAATATTTAATCATTATATGTTTGTTTCTTGAGTTATCAACTCTACTCTTACTAAGAGCAATTATGGTATTTTTGTCACAATAAATGACAATTGGCTCGTTGGTTATATCCAACTTGAGATCATGTATGAAGCGACTTATCCAAATGACATTCGTAGCAGTCATACTGCAAGCAACGTACTCAGTTTCTTGTGTATGCAATACTATACAACATTGTTTTTTGAAGTTTAAGAAATAACAACACCTCCAACAACAACAATAACAACAACAACTAAGCCTTTTCCCATACTAGACGGGGTCACCTATATGGATTCTTTGTTTCCACAAATCCCTATCGTGTGCCATGTTAGCAGTTAACTCACAATAAGCTAGATCATTCTTTATTGTTTCTTTCCAACACTTTTGTGGTCGTCTTCTACCTCTTTTAATACTTTCCAATTTTAGTTTTTCTAACCTTCTTATAGGTTCTTCTTTTGATCTTCTTTTTATATGTCCAAACCATCTTAAACGATGTTCTCTCATTTTATCCTCTATTGGTGTCACCCCTAATTTGTTTCTAATAACCTCATTATGTATACGGTCTTTTCTTTTATGACCACACATCCAGCTCAACATCTTCATTTCTGTCATAGACATCTTTTGTACATGTTGATGATTAACTGCCCAACACTCAGAACCATAAAACATGGCAGGCCTAATTGCTGCTCTATAATATTTACCTTTTAATTTTAAATGGTATCTTCTTATCACAAAGAATACCTGATGCTCCTCTCCATTTTAACCAACCAGCATTAATTCTATGTGTAACATCTTCATCTATTCTTCCATCACTCTGAAAAAATTACCCAAGGTATTTAAAACTTTTCTTTTGGGGAATGCAATGTGTGCCAATTTTAATTTCTATGTCCTCTGAAGTAACCAAATGATCAAACTTACATTCCATATATTCTGTCTTTGTTCTACTAAGTCGGAGGCCTTTGCTTTCTAATGTTTCTCTCCATAGTTCCAATTTTCTATTAACTTTTTCCTTAGACTCCTCCACTAATACAATGTCATCTGCAAATAACATACACTAAGGTACTTCATCTTGAATATGTTTTGTTAACTCATCCATCACCATTATAAATAAGTATGAACTTAAAGTTGATCCTTGATGTAACCCAATATTAACTTCAAAGAAGTCTGTCATTCCTTCATGAGTCCTCACACATGTTTTTGCACCATCATACATGTCTGTTATAAGGTTAATATATGTAAATGGGATACCTCTTTTTTCCAAAGTTCTCCAAAGAACCTCTCTCGGTACTCTATCATAAGCTTTTTCTAGATCAATAAATATCATGTGAAGGTCTTTTTTTTGCTCTAAAATGTTCCATAAGACGTCTCAAAAGGTGAATCGCTTCAATAGTAGATCTGCCTGACATGAATCCAAATTGTTTCTCTGTTGTACTTGATAAAATATTTAATCAGTGGATGATTTGTTGTCATCTTTGCTCCCAACAAAGTAAGCATCAGAATATCCAATCATTTTCAAGCATATGCTTGAAAGCAAAGTTTCAACTCTTTTGTTCCTTTAAGATATCTTAGAATCCTTTTCACACCTATCCAATAATGTCATATAGGATTACTTTGATATCTACTCATAAGACCAACAAAGCTGATATAAGGTTTTGTACACAATATAGTATACATCAAGCTACCCACAACTTATACATAAAGAACATTAGGCTTATAGTCTCCTTCACTGGTACAATCAACGTTACTCAATTTGACCCCTTTTACAATACGTGTATATGCAAACTTGCATTCGCCTATTTTAAACTTTTTGAGGATATAATCAATATCTCTCTCCTAACTTAGGCATAAGAGTTTAGATTCTTTGTTTCGATCAATCTTTATATCTAGGATATATGTTATTTCCCCATATCTTTCATTTTAAACCTTAGTTTAATCATGACTTGGTTTTGACAATCATTTTATTGTCATTACCACAATATGTCATCTACGTATAATGATAAAATGAGAAAGTTGCTCTCACTGTTCGAGACATATATACAATAGACAAGTTCATTAGCCACAATATGTCATAATTATGACATTTTGAAAAGTCAAATACCATTGACAAGGTGATTGTTTAAGGTCATATAGGAATTTTTTCAATCTATACACTTTATTTTCTTGGCCTTTAAAAACATACCCTTCTAGATGTTGCATATATATGATTTCCTCTAAATCTCCATTTAGAAAAGTCGTAAATCCAAATCATAATATACTAATATTATCAGTATTATTCTTATGAATGCAAATTTTGCAATAGAAAAATATGTCTCTACATAATTTATTCCCTCATTTTGTAAAAAAATCTTTTGCAACCAATCTCGTCTTAAATTTGTCGATTGTCCCATCAACTTTATTTTTTTTTCATAATCCATTTACAACCTATAACTTTTCTTCCTTTTGGCAATGCACTCGACCGCTCTTATGAAGATTTCATCATGTGTCAGTCTTTGAGAAGGATAAGTTATGGAAGTTGGAATCTAACATTGTTTAGTTACAGTTCAACGTTCCTATACATTGTGAGAAAGCAATAAGAAAACAAACTGTTGATTTTTGGGCTAAATGCCTCTCTTGTTTCTCCTGTGCCACATTATATTTCCCTCTTCATCCTTTCTTCCTCTTCTTTATCATCATCAAAAACATCAAAAACACCCTTTTGGAACGTAAGTCTGATATTACCTCTTAGACGGCCTTTTTTGCAGGTAACCTTTTCACATGAACTTCATTATCAAAGTTTGTCACTAATTGTGAGTTGTAAGGAAGATCCCTTGATTCCTTGAAGAAGGATCTTAAGTTCTTAAGCACATGTGACTTATTCTGATTGATATACGTGAAAGTCCTAAAACATAAAAAGTCACATGGAGGGACTTGTGCATATGATGACAAAGAAAAAACAAAGTTTAGTCTCATATTGAAGGAGATAAACCCAGATGTCCTTTTATATAGTTGGTACATTGTAAACTTTAGTTAAAAGAGCTTTGGGAGAACATGTTAGATCATACACGCACGTTAGGTTTGGCTTGGGCCTGAAAACTGTTTTTTGTCTATCTTTTTGCAAAAAAAACTTTTGATCTAACAGAGTGTTTATACGATAATGGTTATGGGAGGGAGAGATATGACGTTTGGATCAAAGACATATTTCGTGATTCGTGATTCAATATGAATTGCTCTCTCTCTACGGTTGTGTGATTGTGACTGCCCCTAACTGTCTTTATACTCCCGCTATAAGCGACTAAGGTGTGGTCAAAGTTAGGTACATGTCTTTGAGTTATATATGCATTTTATCATGAGAGAAAGACGTAGGTACCTATACGTACTATATAGTGGGTGGAGGGTCTAAGGCAAGTTCGAAAGGATGACTCACACAAATAAGTTTTTTTTATAATTATTGTTTATGCTTTTTTTTTGTATGATTTGTGTATGGTTTACTTTGGATTGAGACATGTTTATATTTGTTACATATTGTTTTATTATAAATGTATTTGTATGCTGTGAAGAAAGCTCCCATTAGGCCTTCGTTGATGGCAAGATGGAATCATTGTGCTGTTATAACATGTTTCAGACATGTTGAGGGGTGCAGGCGTTGCATTGACTGGAGGCGGCAATGACCAGATATGTTAGCCAATGAAATTCTTCGGTATTGGGGTTATGTGGTATGATGCATGGTATGCTATGCTGCCTTCTGTCAGTGACAAGAATGACACTGGCTGACTATTTATCATGGACAAGTTGAGGAGGACGCCTCACCTGAAATCTGAAAAGATCAAACAAAAACTATGTCCTTTCACTGAGAATGAGAATTATATGCTGAAGGCCGGCGGAGACTGACAGTTCGGCCTCGGATGCATGACTTACTTGCACGCATACTTGCATACAATCTGAAAAGATCAAACAAAAAACTATGTCCTTTCACTGAGAATGAGAATTATATGCTGAAAGCCGGCGGAGACTGACAGTTCGGCCTCGGATGCATGACTTACTTGCACGCATACTTGCATACAACCGTAAACATATGAGAGAGAGAGAGAGAGAGAGAGAGAGAGAGATTTTATCCTGGCTACCTTTGACACACATGCATACTCATTTATTTCCTTTGCTTTTTGTAAGGTATAAGTATAGTTTGAAAAGTTATAATAGATGAAGAAAATATAAAGTATAACTTTACCTCTAAAAGAAATAGTGATGCATGAGTATGCACGTATGACAGGTTACAAGATTCAGTTTTCATATATATATATATATATATGCCTCAGGAAAGAAATACCGTGAAAAGTGCATAAATTGTAGCTGCTGTCCGGCCCAGTCAAATAAAGAAGTTTGGAGCAGTGTCATTGCAGGAGAGAAAAATTGTTAATCGTGAGATTGAAGTTGGTATTGCATGACAAACCAGAAGAATTCTACTGATGTAAAAAGAGACCTAGCAGGACAAAGCTGCATGGAGAACCTTTACATTCGGTGAGTTTCACGCTGGCCGAGTATATTTTATTTAAAGAAAGAAATGGTCCAGAAGTGTTCTTTTGCAGATTACTTGTGGAACGAGTGAAAATAGATCAGAACTTGATCCGCAGTTGACACGAAGAACAAGAGCAGCTCATCAATAGCAGCTGGTAACTCTCTCTCCCTCACACACACACGCACACACAAAAACTGGAAATGGGCCTTGTGCAAAATTGTGCTCAATAAGTGATATGTTAATATACATCTTTACACGTCGTTAACAACAAATATGGTACCGTATGACTATTTACAAGCACACACGGAGAGAGAGAAAGCTATTGGTTATTAGCCTATCTGCTGCAGGTTTGTACGTATGCATTCCTTCTAGGAGGATTTAAGCCTGTCTAAACGTAATGTTGCCTGCAAAAGAGATTCAAAACGAAGCAAAAACGTTAAACAGAATTTTAAATATTTAGAAACTTAAAGATTGTTCAGTGAGCAATTTGCCTTGCACATCACATCACATCACATCAGAGAAACAACTGAATTGTAAATCGAGAACTAACCAGAAAAGCATGGATCTCATTTAAGATTGGCGTAAATGAGGATACTAAGTCGTTGATTTCTTCTTTTATCGCTCCATGATCTTCTCTTTCTTCCATGATCACATTCATGAGAGCTTCTCTTTCTGGAATCAACTTCAAAGCAACCTGCTACAAACCGTTAATGTCAAGACGAAGGGCAAATTTACTGATCAGCGCGCTTGGTGGAAATGGTGTTGGCCTGGGAGTTTATGTCCACAATGCCTGATGTACAATCAAGTGCATTAAGAAACATGAGATATTGGCTATTGTATTACTGGTTGATATAAACCAATTCCCTTGCTGTACTGATTAATCTAGGTCCTTTATCTTGAACTTTCTACTATTGGCCTGGTGGAAATGGTGTTGGCCTGGGAGTTTATGTCCACAATGCCTGATGTACAATCAAGTGCATTAAGAAACATGAGATATTGGCTATTGTATTACTGGTTGATATAAACCAATTCCCTTGCTGTACTGATTAATCTAGGTCCTTTATCTTGTTTCCTATTATTTATATATACATACATACATATATATATACATACATACATATATATATATATACATACATACATATATATATATATATATATATATATATATATATATATATATATATATATATATATATATATATATATATATATATATATATATATATATATATATACTTGCTCCTACACTTTGATTAATCTAGGTCCTTTATCTAACTTTCTACTATTGGCCTGGGAGTTTATATATACATACATACATATATATATACATACATACATATATATATATATATACATACATACATACATATATATATATATATATATATATATATATATATATATATATATATATATATATACTTGCTCCTACACGCCTTTGACAGTGTGAATGTCTCCTTTTACTTTTGGGATCATCAATGTAATTTAAAAACTTGAAGGTTTTTTTAAAATACAAAATACAATCTTAGAGGCATGCGTATACACTTTTTAAAAAATGTTAAACACACGTGTGTGCGCACACACACACATATATGTCTATATATCTTCAAATGGTCATGTCTGTTTCAGCTCACACCCTTTGGAGGGATTGTTTTCATGGGCTCATGACAGTCATGCGTTCTGGTCCTAGTAATATATAAGTTGTATCTATTTGCGCTAAACTTTTTCTCAATTGTGAATTCAAGTCACATAATGCTGACTCGTACCAAGCTGCACTTTACCTGGTCCCGATATGCCATTTTAGTGATGTTACAGCGTGTTTGGAGGGATGGATAGATGGAGGACAAACAGAACGCTTCTGTCTTGTACAGAACTTTTCAAACAGGTGATGCCGACACTAGCGTCCCCACTTCTCAATGTAAAAAGCAAACGACAGAAAAATCGTAGTAGCATAAAACAATAAATCCTGACACGAACATGACCCAAAAAGTTCATGTTCATTTCCACTCAAAGTAACATAAAAAATCAGGTCGTGTTCAGTCCACCTGTTTTCGGCCCAAATACATGACATCACATGAACTTAACACCCAAAACAAGACTCTGACACGAAAACAACCCGAGATGTTTGTGTCCGTTTCCACTCAAAGCAAATGAAAGAAATTAGGTTGCATGACCTGCTCCCAGGGAGAACATGAAATCCATGCCATGAACATGATATTGCAATGCATACTGCCCCCTGGTCTTGGTCGTCAAGGGAGAAAAACTTACCTTGTAAGCCGCAGAGGAGATCCAACCATGCCATGGTTGTAAGGTTGATGCATAAGACTCCTCGACAACATGGGTGGGATTGCGATCCGAATCCGTCACCAATTTGACGAGAAAATTTGTTGCAAAGTCCATCGACCTGGAAAAATAAACCAGTGGAAAGTAAGCCCTAAGAAAGTTTATCCTGATCATGGACATCATGATTTAAGTTCCATCCGACTCTACTAACCTGATATATATGTTAGCACATCCAAACAAATCAAATGTGAATTTAAAAAGTAAAAATATATGTATAATGATTACAATCTATTTTATTTATGTGTAAATTTTTTCTTTTAAATTTAAAATTTAACCATTCATATGTCTAAACCTTCTCTCTCTCTCTCTCTCTCTCTCTCTCTCTCTCTCTCTCTCTATATATATATATATATATATATATATATATATATATATATATATATATATATATATATATATAAGGCTACTTTTATACCAACAGCCTTTTAGGTGAAAATGTACATCATAGAATATGGTTCGACCAAATACCATTTGGACTTTTAGAATGAGGGCAAATCTCAGATAATAGCCCACGGTGCACAGCATGAATAACGTGGGTTTGTTTCATAGCCCGTCTTTCTTTTATAGAAAAATAAAAAAGAACAGCAACGTCGCTATGCTACATGATTATCCTGAAATTTCAAAATTCAACAAAAATCCGGTTCAGTTCAATTATTGGAATCACGGCGCTTATTAATGAAGACAAACCATGTAAAGAAGCGGATGCTTTTCACTCTGTCCTTGGCCGGGTCCCTTACTCAAGCAAGGGCAGGCACACGCACATGTATAGCAAGCAGTATTTTTTGTTTTATATCAAATGGTTGTAATGGATTCCTTGTAGTCCTCTAAATCTACTCTCGATATATATACATATATATATGTATATGTATATGTATGTATGTATGTATGTATGTATGTATATGTATATGTATGTATGTATATATATATATATGTGTGTGTGTGTGTGTGTGTGTGTGAGAGAGAGAGAGAGAGAGAGAGAGTTGTATAAGTAAGGAACTCTTAAGTAACATAGGCCGAGCCCACAAGATGACCAAGTTAACTAGGCCCAGTAAAGGTTGAGATTTTCGCTACGCCTAGTGACTTTAACCATGGTAGAACCAGCTCTACGCCTGTAAAGATCAAACCAGGTTTTACCGTGGTGGAGTCCTTCCAGACAAGATCACATAACTCTGACACGTATCAGCGGTCAATCATTAAAGGTTGATATTATTGGTAGCAACCGATATTAGTTTTTAACCAATAAAACCCTGAGTTTTGCACAAGTAACAATTCGTGTATCATAGAAGGCTATGCCCCCAAGCGCTTCAACGTGTCCATTGGTGCCGTATCCCATCGTGTGAGATTCGTGTCTACTTAGCTTGATAGAAATGGCGGAGAAAATAATACGATACAGACCTGGTTAGCCAGAGGATGGCCCTGGTGCAGCTCAATGGCTTTCTCGCACTCCCTTCTTCGACCTCTCTCTTCACGATCTCCGTCAAACATGAGAAGGATGAAGAGTTGGATTTGTAGGCCATCTCCAACCTCTAATTTCCATCACCAACAGAAGAGATAACATAAAAATAAATAAAAATTCAATTCCATTAACAAGATAACCAGAGGCCCCTTGAAGATGAGGGCAGCATTCATAGGATCGATTCCGTCATTTAGACCAAAGAGAGACAAACTCACCTCAATGTTCTGCCGTAGATCTTGTCTCAGCACCCTCATCGTCGGTCCGATCTTGTCTGTCCAGATCCCAAAAGACCAAAATACCCCACGTTGATGGTTGGTTCACAGACAGAGAGAGGGAGAGAGAGAGGGAGAGAGAGTACCCAAGATGAGCAAGACGGAGTTGCAGACAGTGAGAAAGGGCAGGGTGGAGAAGCGGCCAGCACCGTCCGATCTTAGCTGCCGGACAACATTGAGGGCCGTCTGGATGGCTGGGGCCTTGTTCGGACAGTCCATCTGTTGTGGGGACTCGTTGAACTTTGGCAGAAGGTCCACAGTGCTCTTCAACATGATCATTGCTTATTCTGCGGGTATATTGTTCTTCTCCTTCGTCTAGAAAATCATCTCTCTCCCCTCGTATTTTCTTCTAGAGCGAGAAAGTCAACGATTGAAGGGTTTCATGAGAGAAGGAAGAAAGCCGTCTGCGTGCTCATCACACACTCTCTCTCACGATTTGTATATCTATATATATTCAGTCAGCTACGCTATTAGGACGTCATATGGTAAAATATCAAACGGTGTTCTAATTAATTATGCCCCACGTCGATTTTATTTTACCAAATTTTGTTTCGTTGCATTTTTTACTGACGTAGTTTTGCAGCTTTTAATATTTTCAACTGTACGATGGCAGGCTGTGTTATTTGTACAATGCATCTGTTCGCATCATATTGACGCTTTCTTCTGGTTAATTTCTTTTATTTTATGCACTATGACACTGTGGTAAATTTATAATATCGTTTTACCCAAGGATCGGGTTTGGACATACGGGTTAGTTTAGGGGTCGACCCAACACTAGATCCATTTGAGAAATTGATTTCCAACGCCCATCTCTGTCTGTTTGTCTGTCTGTCTGTCTGTCTCTCTCTCTCTCTCTCTCTCTCTCTCTCTCTCTCTCTCTCTCTCTCTCTATATATATATATATATATATATATATATATATATATATATGAAATCCACATTTAGTGTACTAAATAGTACATTACTGCACTCAAGTTGTTGTTTTTAAATTTAATCTTTTTCATTTTAAAAACAAAAAGGGCATTGGTATTTGATCTTTTGATTGGACTGTTGAGATTTGGTACATTGTTGGTACACCAAATTAAGTCTCTCTGTATATGTGTTTATGTAAATAAGGGATGGGAACGATTGGATTAAGAACGACTGACCTAGCTAAATTGACCCGAGTTTTCATTTCAGTTCGGTTCATATAGAAAACGGGCCAATCAATGAATGAGGGTTGTTCAGTCTGTTCCTCTCACTCACTGACCCTTCTTTGGATCTTTATGCTGTTCAGGAACAACTATATCCGCATTACTCTTTCTTATGGAATAGGATCCACTAGGCTAATAATTCATTTTATTCTCTTGGTACTTTGATTCTTAATATGTTTTTGAAGAAAGCAAATTAAGACACTAATACCTGCCCTAATTCAATGGGTCAGACACACACTTTCGATCCAGGTAGTAGGTCCAGGTACAGGGTTGAGTTACGGTGCTAGTTTCAGACCAAGATCTGAATCTATCGGGTTTATGGTGATGAAAACCACAACCCAGAAGTAACATATTAGCTTTGAAACTTATGGGTCTTAACAGGAAGCCAGTTCCAATCCAGTTCTGATAAAATTTCTCACAAACCATACACTTCTCCATATCCAAATTGGGCCTAATGGATCTGGACTTCCGGATAATAGTTGTTATAGTTTTCTTTCCCTTACCATGATCAGAAATGGGTTCGAGGTGGGTCGGGTTTGATTTACCACGCTAAGCCTCCTTCACCTGTAGTAACATTAAGACTTGCTGAAGAAAAGAAAAATAAGATCATAACAAATTAAATGGTTTTTGTTGTTATTTAATATAGCCACTGGTTTACAAGATCAGAAAAAGTATGGCCCATGGTTTAGAAAATTTCTTAGGTGAATAAAAAGGCTTTCTTATTATGGGCTGTGTTAAAACCGTGGGCTATTATATCGAAAGTGAACAGATGTCATGGGGTTTAATAAGTCCTTTTTATTTATTAAAATTCGTGGTATAGGGGTGCACCACCGTATAATTACGTATATGGCTCTTCTCTGGCGTAAGAGGTATTGACTTGCGTTCATATTCACGATCATACTTTAGTTTCATCTCTATTGTCAACTCTTATATACAACTTTATAGAATAATTTGCAATCACCCTTCTTTCTCAAGTAAATATCAATTTTCATCATTAATCAAGTCTAGTGACGGATCCAGAAATTCTTTTAAGCCGGTGCCCCATGACTAAAAACATGGGCCATACTTTTGTTGATTTTTTGGCGTCGGGTGGAAGTTGTCATGACCTTCAGAAAAGCCCACGGTCTAAACTGTGGGCTATGAGCCAAGCAAGCAAGATCACATGAAAAAATTGGATCAAGATCTGATTTCAACAAATGAATTTGGATTCACATCTCGATGAAGCGGATACAGAGTACACATAAGATATGGATCCGGAATCCAAATGTTCACAGTTTGTTATGTATACGATATGATCCAAAATCTTTTGCATCCTGCCCATACGAAATTATCGCTATGGTAACCCATAACTGATCCATTTGATAATGGAATATCTACGTCTTCTTAATTAAGAAGTTCTATCTTTCAACAACAACAATCAAGCCTTTTCCTTTGAGCTCCGCGGTCTGGGTCATGTTGGTTTCTTTAACGAAAGCAAGCCCAGACTTGACAAGTATTTTGAGGCAAACTCTTTGTTCTTGGCTCAACTTTGAAGGTCAGGAGTCTTGTCTGACCATGTTGGCGATTGACCAAGAACAACAAACCTATGCTAGCAAGGATTGACATAAGCTTGCTTTAATGGAAACTCTAAGGTTTGACCAAAAAAGTCAACTTGACACTTGCAGTGGGCGTGCTCTATCCTTGCTTTCATGATCTCATGAACAGGTTACGAGGCATTTTGATGTTTGTCACTCCATTCTTCTAGTACACTAGATAGGAGTGAAGGGACCAGACACATTTATGTCTTGCTCTTAGGCGCTGCCAAATCAACAAAATTCCACACTCACACACATATAGAAGGTGGCTTGTACTAAATGGATTTCATTTGAACTCAAAAAGCATTCATGATGTTAAATATTAAGCTCCACAACAATAAATAAAATAGAGACTATCATTTTATAATAACTAAGTATGATATTCATTGAGTATAAGCTACCTTTACAGTTTTAACTGTCTAACCATGTCATTTCAAGTAGCTTAAATGGTCTCAAAGCTGACAAGAGAAATATGTCAAAATATATAGAATGTAGAGAAATATGTCAAAATATATAGAATGTAAGTTTAATCATTTAATTCTTTCATATTATATAGAAATTAAGATGTATCTTTTGTAAGAAAAAATTTAAATATTTAGGGTCAATTTTCTAGAGTGATGGAAAAATGAATGAAGATGTTACGTGTAGAATTAATACAAGTTGGTTAAAATGGAGAAGTGCATAAAGTATTTTATTTGACAATAAGATATCATTAAGTTGAAAGATAAATATCATAGAGTAGTAATTTGACCTACTATGTTTTATAGTTCTAAGTGTTGGACAATTAATTATCAACATCTATAATGAGAGAAATACAAATTTTGAGATGGATAAGTGATGACACAAGAAAAGACTGGATACGTAATGAGGTTATTAGATACAAGTTAGGGGTGACAAAAGTATTGGAAGGAAACAACAAAGAATGATCTAAGTTAGCATGACAACATCATTGAGCTCTATGAAAACAAAAAAAGTTGAGCTCTATGAAAACAAAAAAAATTCATGTATATGATACGGTAAAAGGCTTAATAGTAGTAGTTGTTATGTCACCAAGTTGGAACAAGCAGCCACTCTGGCCTTCACCTATTTTTGCACATTGGTTCGTGCATTTTCAATTGGATTTGGACTCACTCTGATGCCTAAATCGGAACCCAGAATCGAAATCAAATTCAATTCGGTTCTGGGTTCGATCTATTTGACATGCCACCACTTCCACTTGTCCTCTGCGCGTGAATGATCTATGATCTCCTTATCGCAAGACCTATTTGGTTCGATCCAGTCCACAAAGCCCAGAACCTAATAAATAATAAACGGCTTCCGCGCATCCCGCGAGAACATGGCGACTGCCAGGGCAGCGCTTCCCGCCGGCCCGGCCCTGCTCGCTGGTCGGAGACTCCTTTTGTCTCGTAAACACGCTCTCTCTTTTTCCGGAGTCTCCTCCTTATCTCCTCGACCTCTTCGACTCGGGAGCTCACCGCCGGTGACGAGGTTGGCGGTTCGCTTCGCCCGAACCGAATCGGGTGGTGTCTCCTTAGGATTTCGGGCTCCCGATTTCGAGGTTTTTCAATTCTTTCCACTTTGCTTCCTCGTACAGTCTTATGTTTCGAAGAAGTCGTTTTCGTTTGCTTTCTTTTGGTTTTCAGCAGTAAGATGCATTCGGAATTTTAATTGTGGTTTTATTACTTGTTGATTAACTTTCATTTTTCCAAAAACTTCTAGCTGCCAGAGCCTCTTACGGCGAAGATATGGAAATTGGAGGATTTCGAATCTTATCCTGCACTGCTGGTACATTTTAGTTCGTGGGTTTTCAGAAATTTTATGGTCTTATTCCATATCTTGAATTTGTTCGCTAAAACGATGAGGTTTTCACTTAATTTTTCTCGTCCATTTGTGCATTTGATTGGGTTTTAAATTTTTAATTTAAGTATTTATGTTCCATTGCTTTGTCGTTGTCGATACTCTTGCTTCTATATCTACATTTTCTTTATCTTTTTGGAATTTCTTGAATTGGTTTTGCCTCTTCCATGGTTGACCACAAATACAGAGAAATTTGCTCTATGCAACTGTAGTCGTGTCCCACCTTGTGGAATATAAAAAACGCAAAACTGTCCATAAGTATAAAACATGCAAAGAGCAGCAAAAATGAATACCTGAAACACCACATCACATTATTTGTGATTAATAAATGACACACTATAATCTTGTATTTGCAAGGACGAATAACCGTCTCTGGAGTCCATTCATTATATATATAAGAGCCAAACCCACAAGAATGGAGAACCACAAGTAATCTGTCACAACCGTTCAATCTTTGAGATGAACAGCTGAGGCTATAAAACAAAAAGCATTTAAATCCAATATACAAGAAGTATTTATTTATTTTTAACTCAAATCTCCATCATAGATCATATCAATCTAATGGTGGAGATGATGAGTTCCTTGTGGTTGTCTATTTTTGTGGTTCCCTAAATCTAGATTCTCTGTCTCTCTATATGTATGTATATATGTATATTGTATAGACAGAAGAAAGAACTTATGTTCAACTTTAGTCTTAAAACAGGAAGCTGGTGGGTATCATTAATTCACTTAAACGTAGCATGAGAAAATTTTGAATGGCCAGCATAGAACTAAAGAATAATATACGCATATCAAAATTTTTAAATTAAGAGAATGCTAACTAAGAATTATTCACTAGTTGGAGAACTGCGATACATGCATACATCTTCCTACTAGAAGTACCAATATTGATTAGGCAGGACTTGTTTTTGGTTAGAACTGATTGTCAGCCTTATTTAACCCTGTCAGCGTACATCATAGCTACTATTTTCAGGAAAGAAGTCAACCAACATCCCTAGAGTGCATCTCAATCTCCCTTTGACAAAAGGTTTTAGTATATCTTAAGTTGCTTTTGTAATTATATTTCATATTAAATCAACTTGATAGGCGGTTGTCAATGTAATTATTGTATCAGTGGTGTTTGTGAAGTGATCGCATAAGTTTGTGTTTTTTGTATAATTGAAATTCACAAAATTCAATTGAACACATACGCGTTCTACTCCTGCAACTTTTAAACTTGGTGCGTATCCTTTGCACCCATCAGCACACTAAATGAGAACCTTTCTTATAAACTAATTGATGTACTCTCTAAGTTTATTGTCTGCTTCATTTTGCCACAAAGAGGCATCAGTTCTTCCTTTGTCTAATTTTAGTTTTATTTTTTTGCCAATCTTTTCCCAAAATATGATTGATTTAGTAAGTCATAAGTCTTGTTCGGTTGTTCCTTTACTTGGTTCAATCACAGCCAAGTCAAAGACAAATCTCCATGATAACTTTTGAAGGGAGATTTTTAAAGTGTCGTCCTAAAAGGAAGTTGGTCCGGCAAGCTCTTCAACCTCTTCTTGGTTCATGACATTTGAAACTTGAAAGGTATAATTCTTCAAAGTTGTCATGGCTAAAGGGGGCGCTTGTTCAAATGGCACTTTACCCCAGCCTTACATAGTCAAGTTAATTCCAAGGAGCTAATGCATTTGTAAGGATGCATTCTCTGTACGTCACTTCTACTTAATTTTTTGCTTTTGACAGATG
The DNA here is from genome assembly GCA_036023115.1 of Brasenia schreberi. NCBI lineage: Eukaryota > Viridiplantae > Streptophyta > Magnoliopsida > Nymphaeales > Cabombaceae > Brasenia > Brasenia schreberi. The sequence goes on along the minus strand of JAYKKT010000089.1, from coordinate 3,118,600 downwards.
CTTTGTTACAGAAATACGTATTGGATTTTTGTGATGCATGCCTGGATCATTCCTGCAGATGCTTTTGTTATACATCTGCTGTATAAATTCATTGTCATCCAAACATGTTTTTATGATGTCTTCTGCATAAGTCAAAACATGAATTTTTTTATATTTTGAGGTGGCTTTCTGAGGTTTCTTTATCTGTGTTCAACTATATGTTGATGAGGCTGTTGTACAGGTGATGTTCATTTGCAACCATTGCCCTTTTGTTAAGCATCTGAAAAAGGATATTGTGAAGCTCGCTAATTTTTACATGCAGGTAATTAACCTGATTCGTTGATAGTTTTCAGCACCTCTTAATGACTTTGGGACTCGGTTGTCCTTTGATTAGTATATGTGAAATGGTTCCTCACTTTTTGTTGTGTGATAATGCAGAAGGACCTTGCAATTGTAGCAATCTCTTCAAACTCAGCAGAGACTCATCCACAGGTCTGCTTGTTCTATCCATTTTTCTTCTTGTCTTGTGAAGTTAATGCAAGTGAGATCATCTCAATATAGTTTCTGTGTCAACATTTGTTGATAATATGTATCATCAAGCTGCTACAGCAAATCCTTCAAAATCACTTGCGGTGCATGTTAACATCTGCACCCTGAATGTTGCCTTTCGTTATTGGCACTGAGATAATCAAGACCATAGCATACGTGCATGGTTGTATAACAGGATTGACAATGTGCGGTTGTAGGTTGAAACTTGGAATTTATGGGGTCTCAGCATGTTGTTCCTGAAAATTTTAACTGTGTTATCATTTGAATGATTCCAGTCATTTATGTACTTGTGGGTAATTGATTCTTCACGTCATGTACCATTTGTTAAAATATTTTGGGACTCTTAGATAATTCACTGAACCTTTAGAGAGCCCAAGCATAATCATACATTCAATATCAAATGATTTCCTATTGAGGTATCTTCCTGATATAGCCATCCATCTAACAGGTTCTCACTGATCCCTTATTCTCTTGTGCATACCATGACTGGCATCACCCGTTTGAAAAAATTGTTTGTGGTGTTTGAGGCATTATTATATTACTCCTCGTTCCCCCTTCCTTTCTTTGTTTATTTTTATATTTGATTTTTTCACGTGTTCATCTTATTGAGTCTTGAAAGCTGATAGTTCGCCACTGCCAATATAAGAATATGTTGGCCCCTAGATTCAAGTTGTAAATGCTTTTATAAGGTAAAGTATGGTGCTCAAGATGTTCCATGTGAAACGTTAGAGCTGAAAACCTTTCAGTTATAGAATGATCTGCACTGCTAAACTATTAGATCTCAGTATTGAATCTATCAGAGTGCTTATGCGGAGAACAGATCATGAAAATGCTCTACAATTTTTGCGTACTAGTATTTTGAATGTGATGTGGCAGAATGTATTAATCTGCATCATTAGTGTTTCATGTTTACAAGGCACAAACCATGTACGACTACTCCGGGCACATCTTTTAGAGGCAAGCTAGTAAGGAGAGAAGAACACTGTATTAGATTTTCTCATAACCTGATTGTAGCAAACCATCATATCCAAATATTTGAGTTTGAGTATAGTGTGGTTGTGAGTGGAAGTGGCCGTGTTTTTACGATTTTAAATGAAATATTTCAAACAATGTCTAGGGTTGTAGCACGAGAAAGTCAGAATTGTGGTCGCTCACTAGAAACGAAGCAAAAAGGAAATTGGAAGCGAAGAAATAGTCCTGTGTAAAGCAAGGATATGTTCTGCAAGAAAATGTACCTAATTGAAAGCTGCTGATGGCTGCAACTTGAATGCTTGATATTTGACCTGATCTTTTTTTTGGTTACAAGAGGAGGCTGAAGCCTAACACCCACACATGCACCCTCTGGGAGTCAAATTCCCCACCAGCAGCAATGGCACTAGAGCATCCTGCTGTTGTGCTAATGCTATGGGTGCATATTTGGCTAGATTTTCTTTTAAGGCATTTATTCACAGTTATAGAGGGAGTCGTACGGGAAGAGGAAACCTTTAATCTTATCAACTTTCTCCTATATATATGTATCATGTATGTGTGTATGCATGCATCTATATGTATACATATACATGTATGTGTATGTCTATATGTATATGCATGATGGTGTTTGGGGCATGCATGATGCATACTGCAGTACCATACTTCTGGCGTACCATCTGAGTTTCAACTCCTAGCCAATACACATGACCTTTTGGAGTGATTTCATATCTTCTTAAATATTCAAGTGCCGCATCTTATTTGTTAAGTGTCTTAGTCTTAACCAATACTGTAAAACTTGTATAAGGACCCATATAGGAAGGGGTTCATGTACGAATTGTCATACCATGTGATGTGATACACTAGATAAGGTGAGAATTGCATTTCCTAACTGAAAACGAATACAAGAAAGCCCAAAAGATCCAAAAAATTTCTCAAAAGCATGATAACTACAGACGTTGAGATTGAAATCATACTGGGGACCTCACATTATTATTAAGTTTTGAAGTTTCAGTTTCCAATCATTGAAAGCAAAGCATGACGTCATTGACAAAAAAATAACTTGGATCTTCTTCTGCATCATCTCCATCCATCACTCCTTCATCTTGACTGTCTTGCAGCTTCTAATCCTGTTATTCTTGCTCATAGTTCAACTCTTTAATCATGTTAGTTTAGATTTTTGGTGGCACTCCACCACATAATCAAAGATTTTATTCCATCAGACATGACATGATTCTTTATGTGGTTGACTCCATCATGGGGAACGAACCAGCAAAAAGTGCAGAGGAGAATCATTACGTTTCCTTGATGAACAGATGTGCAATAGTTCATTATTGCAAGAGGCCATTGACCAAAACGTTAGAGGTTAAGACCTGGGTTTGAGAGAAACCCTGATTTCATGAAAAAAACGCAAGGACAGAGTTTTGAAATGAATTCACGAAAGAAGATCCCAAAAATGAGCCCTCCCCGCATTTCCCTGGTTAATGACAAAAACACTAAAGAATATAAGAAGCCAACCCATACATTATGGGTCCTATGGTATGATCTTGCAGAATATGACCCAATAGCATATGATACAAGGCTGATATGGCCTGATAAATCTTGCATTATGATAGCATTATATTGGCCGTATGTGGTAGTGTTGTATTGTATCATGTGATCGTTATGATACTTGTTTCATTGCTATTAACAATCCTTCACTGATGAATGGAAGTTGAAAAAACCGGAGCTTCCATGGTACTTATGTTACAAATGTTTATTTATCCACATTATCGGCAAGTTGACCTTTCCGCCTGAAATATGTAGAGGAGTCTGTAGATTCACTGGAGAAATCAGATAAATATATGATTAAATTGAGAGTTAACCTAACGATATAGATACCAGGTTGCAAGAAGTATGCTCTGGATGCTAATGAATACCACACTTCATTCACCTAAATTAGTTTACGATGTGGGCATGCATGTGTATGTGTTAAGCTTTGGCCTCATGTATAGAACCTCTCCTTACGTGCATTTCTTTTGACATGGCGACAAATAAGAAGGTGCCCTAGATGGCTCTAGCTTAAGCACAGAATAGAACTACTAATAGCTCTAGGCTTACTACTATCATCTTGTAGCTCCATGTAACACCACATTTGCATTCATATTTTTGTCTGCAGGATGGACCAAAATTTATGGCTGAAGAAGCTAAGTTGTTTAAGTACCCCTTCCCTTATTTATATGATGAGGTATGGTAATTTTACTCTGCTGCCCATTTTCCTTGGCATGTTAAGTGATTTTACATTTAGCTTCTAGCTAGAAATGGCTATAGTGCTTAAAATTCTTCACGAGGATATATTGCATTGCATCAAATAAACTAGTCATGCCTGACTTGCTTTTCCTGCATCATGCAACTCTCACTACTACGAACAACCATGAATAAATGATGATCAAAAGTCTAGTTATGAACCTACATGGCTTCTTCGAATTATTGAAAACAACAGACATCATCATGTTGAAGAATCCAAGTCTTGAAGTCCCTATCTTCCACTTATACACACACACACACATATATATATATGTATGTATGTATGTATGTATGTATGTATATGTATATATGTATGTATGTATGTATATGTATATATGTATGTATATGTGAATATAGTGTCCTGTCTTGCAACTTCACATATCCCTTTCATAATTAGGAAACTATTTGTTTGCTGATTCGTGTTACACTGACTTTCAGAAACTTACCTTACAGTTATTTGATCTACCACTTGCTAAGTTATTCCAAGCATTAATTGCTAACAAGTCTTTAATGTGATTGTTGAAGCTCCTAATGCAATCTTTCCAATCCTAAGTAAATAGTAAAGTAGCAGTCAGAATATGATTAATTCCAGTCCATAATAAGATATTAAATCAGATATTTTGGCTTTATATTGCCTCTCTGTCATGATCCTTATACAGTTTGAACTACTGGAAAATATCTTCTCCTGTTTCAACCTCCTCATAATCTGGAGTGTGTTCATTTATCATTGGAACTCTTTGATAAGAAAAAAAAAGTAATTTTATACTAAAGTATCTTTTAATTTTTTCCTATTTTATTAAAGGAAAAAATGGTTAAAATGAGATTAGGAAGAAAATAAGTACAAAATAAGGATCCCATGAAGAAGATAAGCTACCAGGCGGATTTCTCATAATCCATTCTCCCCTTTCGTCCAACAACATTGGTCCTAACAATCAGATATCCTTAGTCACCTTCCCATGATTCAGAGTCTATTCAAGACCGCAAAATGGTGTTTCCACTGGATGTGCAGGGCTTCCATTGTTTGCACCCCCATCAGCACTCACCATCTTTTATCATATGGTCAAATTTCTGTCGCGTCTCAGTTCTTTTGCAACTCCGCCCATGTAAGGGATCACCTTGCATTGCCGGTCCCAAGCCCGGATAAAGGAGGAGGGTTGTGTTAGGCTTCCGACAGCCAGCGTAAAACTTCGTCGGATTTTTATAACATAGATTACAAAAATTATGAGCATTGCTTTGGGGCGTCCCCGCCTAGCGACGTGCTGCAGAGCCCGAATGCAGTAAGAAGTAAGCAAGGGCCACTACATTTTCGCTCGAATGTAGTGAATCAATTGCAGAGAGGGTTCCCACATCATGGACGGGTGTGGGTAAAGAAGTTAGTCCCGCTATATTGCCGCCCGAATGTAGTGAAAAATTTTCAGAGAGGGTCTCCGCATTTTGATTATGGATGGATGCGGGGGGTAAGGAAGCTAGTCCTAGATAATAAGATTCGTATTGGTTCTTGGAATATCGGAACATTATCTGGTAAGCTAATGGAGGTGGTAGATACTATGATTCGGAGAAAGATTCATATTCTATGTTTACAAGAGACAAAATGGATTGGAGAAAAAGCAAAGGAGATAGAGGATACAGGTTTTAAATTATGGTACTCAGGTAAAGAAAAGGCTCGAAACGGAGTTGGTATTATCATAAATAAAGATTTAAAGGAGAGTGTAGTAGACATACAACGATATGGTGACCGAATCATGACGTTGAAATTAGTGTTAGGAGCAGAGGTTTTGAATATAGTTTGTGCTTACGCACCCCAAGTAGGACTAGAAGATAGTATAAAGATAGTTTTTTGGGAAGAGTTAGATAAGGTGTTTCAAAAGATTCCACAAAGGAAGATGATTTGTTTAGGAGGAGATTTAAATGGACATGTCGGTAAAGAGGCATTAGGATATCAAGGGATTCATGGAAACTTTGGTTTTGAGGATATAAATGAGGAAGGTAGGGAGATTTTAAATTTTGCTATGGCATTTGATCTCTTTATAGTCAATATAATCTTCAAAAAACGAGATGAACATTTAATTACTTATAAGAGTGGCTTATCACAAACACAAATTGATTACTTTATTTGTAGAAAAAAAGATAGAGCGTGTTGTAAAGATTGTAAGGTAATTCCAGGAGAAAGCTTAACCACCCAACATCGACTTTTAGTTAGGATTTACAAATAAAAAAATGGATAAAGAAGAAAAGAGTGCATCAAGCTATTTGGACTAAATGGTGGAACCTCAAAAGTGAGAAAGAAGATATATTTAAACAGAAAGTCCTTCAAGGAGATGTTTGGAATTATGTTGGCACACCCTGTGATATGTGGAACAATATGGCTATACATATTAGGAAAGTGATGAAAGATGTGTTAGGGGTATCTAAGGGAGGTGTACCGGCACAAAAAGAAGCTTGGTGGTGGAGTGAAGTAGTGCAAAATAAAATCAAGGCAAAGAGGGCATGTTACAAATTACATTATGCCAAGAAAACTAGTGAAACTTTAGAAGCTTATAAGAAAGCAAAGAAGGAAGCGAAAAAGGCCGTTAGTGAAGCAAAAGCTAAGATTTGAGAGGACTTATGTAAAAAACTCAACACAAAAGAGGGTGAAAGAGATATTTTTAGGATAGCTAGGGCTAGAGATAAGAAAACTAAAAATCTTAATTATGTTAGATGCATAAAAGACGAGGAGGAAAAAATTCTAGTGGCAAATGATGATATAAGAAATAGATGGAAAAACTATTTTTATAATCTTTTTAATGAAAATAAAGATGTTAGTATTAGTTTAGGAGATTTAGCCAAGTCAGAAAAGTATATAAACCATAATTTCTACCGACGTATTCAAAAGAATGAAGTTAAAGAGGCTCTTAAACATATGAAGGGTGGTAAATCGGTAGGACCAGATAATATTCGTATAGAAGTTTGGAAAATACTAGGAGAAATAGGAATCACTTGGCTCACAAGACTATTTAATGAAATATGGAAAAACCAAAAGATGCCCGAGGAATGGAGAGCAAGTACACTTATACCCGTATATAAGAACTTCAAAATTGTGCGAATTATCGAGGTATCAAGTTAATGAGTCATACTATGAAATTATGGGAAAGAATTATCGAACGTAGGTTAAGACAAGTATCAAGTACAACAGAGAACCAATTTGGATTTATGCCAGGTAGATCTACTATTGAAGCGATTCACCTTTTGAGACGTCTTATGGAACATTTTAGAGAAAAAAGAAAGACCTTCACATGATATTTATTGATCTAGAAAAAGCTTATGATAGGGTATCGAGGGAGGTTCTTTGGAGAACTTTGGAAAAAAGAGGTATCCCATTGACATATATTAACCTTATAAGAGACATGTATGATGGTGCAAAAACATGTGTGAGGACTCGTGAAGGAACGACAGACTTCTTTGAAGTTAATATTGGGTTACATCAAGGATCAACTTTAAGTTCATACTTATTTATAATGGTGATGGATGAGTTAACAAAACATATTCAAGATGAAGTACCTTGGTGTATGTTATTTGCAGATGACATTGTATTAGTGGAGGAGTCTAAGGAAAAAGTTAATAGAAAATTGGAACTATAGAGAGAAACATTAGAAAGCAAAGGCCTCCGACTTAGTAGAACAAAGACAGAATATATGGAATGTAAGTTTGATCATTTGGTTACTTCAGAGGACATGGAAATTAAAATTGGCACACATTGCATTTCCCAAAAGGAAAGTTTTAAATACCTAGGGTCAATTTTTCAGAGTGATGGAAGAATTTATGGAGATGTTACACATAGAATTAATGCTGGTTGGTTAAAATGGAGAGGAGCATCAGGTATGCTTTGTGATAAGAAGATACCATTAAAGTTAAAAGGTAAATATTATAGAGCAGCAATTAGGCCTGCCATGTTTTATGGTTCTGAGTGTTGGGCAGTTAATCATCAACATGTACAAAAGATGTCTGTGACAGAAATGAAGATGTTGAGATGGATGAGTGGTCATACAAGAAAAGACCGTATACATAATGAGGTTATTAGAAACAAATTAGGAGTGGCACTAATAGAGGATAAAATGAGAGAACATCGTTTAAGATGGTTTGGACATATAGAAAGAATATCAAAAGAAGAACTTATAAGAAGGTTAGAAAAACTAAATTTGGAAAGTATTAAAAGAGGTAGAGGATGACCACAAAAGTATTGGAAAGAAACAATAAAGAATGATCTAGCTTATTGGGAGTTAACTGCTAACATGGCACACGATAGGGATCTGTGGAAACAAAGAATCCATGTAGCCGACCCCGTGTAGTATGGGAAAAGGCTTAGTTGTTGTTTGTCTCAGTTCTTTTGCAACATTATGTATATATGACAAAATCTGATTGCTCATGCTAGCACAAAATGTTCCGAAGTTGTCAAAGGATATCAGTCATAATTTAAAAGATATCCTCGACACGTTCTACTAATTTCTACCAATTTTCTTCTTTCTTTGGTACCAATATGTTGATAGGGCAAACTAACAACAACAACAACAACAAAGCATTTTCCCATACTGGATGGGGTTCAGCTACATGGATTCTTTGTTTCCACGTAGCTCTATTATGTGTCATGGTAGCAGTTAACTCAATATAAACTAAATCATTCTTTATAGTTTCTTTCTAGCACTTTTGTGGTCGTTCTCTTCCTCTTTTAACATTTTCACAATCTAATTTTCATATCTTCTTCCTGGAGCGTCCTTTAGATATCTTTCTACATGTCCAAACTATCTTTAAACAATTTTTTCTCATTTTATTCTCTATTGGTGTTACTCCCACTTGGTTTCTAATAACATCATTATGAATACGGTCTTTCCTTGTGTGACCACTCATCCATCTCAACATCTTCATTTCTGCTACGGATGTTTTTCACATATGTTGATGATTTACTGTCTAACACTCATAACCATAAAACATAGCAGGTCTAATTGTTGCTCTATAATATTTAACTTTTAACTTTAATGATATCTTCTTATCACATAGGATACCTGATGCTCCTCTCCATTTTAACCAACCGGCATTAATTTTGTGCGTAATACCTCCATCAATTTTTCCATCGCTTTGAAGAATCGACCTAGGTATTTAAAACTTTCTTTGTGAGCGTGCCAATCTTAATTTCTATGTCCTCTGGAGTACCCAAATGATCAAACTTACATTTCATAAATTTTGTCTTTGTTCTACTAAGTTGAAAACCTTACCTTCTAACATTTCTCTCCATAGTCCCAATTTCCTATTAGTTTTTTCTTTAAAACGGCCTTTTTTTGCTTTCTTATAAGCCTCTCAAGTTTCACTGGTCTTCTTAGCATATTGCAATTTGTAACATACCTTCTTTGCCTTGATTTTATTTTCCACCATTTCACTCTAGCACCGAGCTTCTTTTTATGCCGGTATGTCTCCCTTAGATTTGCAATTTCACTCCACCACCGAGCTTCTTTTCACTGGTCTTCTTAACATATTGCAATTTGTAACATACCTTCTTTGCCTTGATTTTATTTTCCACCATTTCACTCCACCACCGAGCTTCTTTTTATGCCGGTATGTCTCCCTTAGATTTGCCTAACACATCTTTTGCAAATTAACAACAACAACTACAACAACAACTAAGCCTTTTCCCATACTAGACAGGGTCGGCTATCTTTTGCAACTTAACGTGTGGTTAAATTTTTAAGTGCTCTTTTTTTAACTTATAAATGTTATTTTCTTTTTGTATCCTAAGTTGAGAGACAAATATGAACTGAACATCGTTTCCTGTACTCCAAGTTCTACCAAACTTGTTACCTACTTGTATTTTACACTCGTTATTTCATGCTTTTATCTTATTCATGGAACACTAATGATGACTGCTCTCATTTCTTTTATGTTATGAATATTCTCTAGGATGGCATGGTTGCAGGCTTTCTAATTGTTTTCCATCTGGGCTTGTTTCATCTTCATAACTGTTTCCGTTCATATCTTTAGACCTGTACGATTGGAATTTGGAACCTCCCTGGCGCATGCAACAATTGCATGAACTTGCGTTGAGTTTGTATGGTTGCAAGGTAGTAATAATCGTCCATCATTATTTTGTCGAGTATCTGGTGACTGAAGCACATTTCGTGAGTATATAGGATGTGCTTAAAACAAATCTAGTTTAGCCACATTAACCTTCCTATTTTTTAAGCCATCTAATATTTAACCCTACTCAGCATGTGTTTCAGATGAAAAACTCTAAAAAAATACAAGGAAATGACTGATGCAAGGATACGTTTGTACTTATGTATGTCTGAAAGGATGATATTAAAAGTATGAATCAGAGAAAAGTGCTCTTCATCTCGCTAATGTTGTTCCAACTTTGACATTTGTAGTCACAAGAGGTTGCACGTGCATTTGGAGCTGTTTGTACACCAGAATTCTTCCTTTTCAGAAAGGTAGCTTTAACTTAGTGTCATCGATAGCTCCATATGAGGTTAAATCAAAACAGTGAAATACACGGTTGCAACAGCTTAGCAGATATCTTCATTGTTCTAAGAATGTACCATCATTCTTGTTTCAAATCCCTCTCTTGGCAATAGGATGGACGAAGACCGTTTGAGCTTTTCTACCATGGGCAGTTTGATGATTCACGACCTGGTAATAGCATTCCTGTCACAGGGAGGTACTTTACTGAACTTTATTCCCAGTGATAACTCTTGCCTTGATTACGTAGTTTCCCTATATCACTAATTTGACACACGTTTATTGTTCAGAGACTTGAGTTTGGCAATTGATTGTATCCTTAGTGGCCAACAGCTAGTTGCTCCACAAAAGCCCAGGTACTTTTCACATCTCTGATGGCTTTAACATCCATGGATAGGTTTAAGTAGGTATATAAGACCAAACAAATATTTCCATGGTTGGTCACAGGGCTTCAGTTTATTCTACTATTTGCGTGTTAACTATGTTACAAGCATAATGGAGGCATTTGTTTCCTTGCTCATAGATGGCAAGCTTCATGTTATACTGACGTTTGGCCCTGTTGAGTGTAATTATGAAATGCATGGCATCTGGACCATGTTGTTTGCGAGCATCTATTTCGACAATGCATTACCTTTAAACCATGGTTAGGGAATTGATTCTTAATATAACTGAATCTATGCGAATAAAAAGGCACGAGTCTGGTGCTTCATCTTCATGTTCATTTTACAGTGTTGGCTGCAGTATTAAATGGCACCGAGGAACCTAAGTAGTAGAGGACGCAATTTTCTGGATGAGTGGACCGCTTACTACGGTAGTCACCAAAATGTATCCAGTTGAGTCTTCGTACTTCCACTAAATGTGGTTTCTGCGAACTTGTTGGTCTAACTTGTATGAGATCCAAGTAACTTTTTTCAAGAGTTCCTGTATATGTGCATGTCTGTAAATTTCTGAACCTGCATTCCAGGGAAATATATGTCCTTGATGCCCACTGATTTTAGCTTTTTGTGGTGTTGAAATGTTCTAGTACTCTCTTATTAGATTCAGAGTATAGGATAGTGATGCACATCTGTCGATGTAGAGTTAACGGTTGCATCACATCCCGGGTACCCAGCAGACCCATCCGGCCTAAAACTCGACAAGGATCAGTTCGAATCAGTAGACTGGCTCACCTGACCTGTATCAACAGCAATTCAGTCGACTCGGGCCAAGGGTGTGACAGCTCAAACCTTGACTGTTGTTAATCGAAACAAATCTTATAATGAACAGTCATTTTTTTATGATTGAGCCTAACCATCCGAAACCTTACCAATGTGTTCACACCCAAGTGGAAGCCGTGGAAGAAATGGTGAAGGAAATGCCAAGCAAGAGACCATCTGACCTATCATCTTTTCCTTGATTTGGATATAGGACCTCTACCAGTATCAGACTCCATCACTTCGGTACCAGACCTTGCCTAATTTCAATCAACAAGCTTACATTAGACTATACTTATTCAACCAAAGAATGGTGAAAGATTGATGATATTCCAGGGTACAGGACAGATAGCATCACAGCTTTAAGTTGTCATTCAGTAAAGCCGAACCTTGTTCTCTGAGATCAAGCATGTGAAGGTCCCAGTTGGATAATAGTAACTACTTTCCTCATTCCCATGGTTGAGGAATTTGCTGGTACAAGTAATTAATAATATTTATAACCCATGCAAAACTTAGTTATCCTTCGTGCTTTAGATCCTTATGTTTGCCAAAAAACAATGGAAGCACAAAATTTGGGTATTGCTTATTATGATTGCAACATTACAATAACGTTCCTTTCTGGTCAAGCCAGACAGAAGACAAAGTCAGGTTTCGGAGAAAACAAATGTAGAAAAACTCCGTAAGAATGCGCGAATAGAAGGATTTCAAAAAGTAGCACTAAAGCAACCATCAGACACATCTTCGGATCGGAGATCTTTGCAACTTCTAATCCATTTTGATGATGCAGCGAATGCCTTCTCCGGCGAGCATCAGGTCAAAAGCCTTGTTGATTTCCGCAAATGGGACTTCGTGTGTGAGGAACTTCTCCAACTCAAGTTCCTGCAAGAATCGAGCGAGATTCGGCAAGAACGAATATAAGAAAACTACATACAAACATATAAAACAAGAGTTGGCATGTTACACGAATCCTCTTTACTCACCTTCTTCATGTACAACTCGACGACCCCGGGAATATCGGTCCGGGTCTTGTAGTTACCATAGAAAGTTCCTTTGAGGGTTCTCTCATTCAAGAAGTTCACGGGGTGCGTCTTGAAAACAGCATCTTTGTGAGGGACACCAACCAAGACAGCAACGCCCCAGCCCTGCATGAAAGGATGGTTCGCATTAGCACACCAGTCATTTCAAATGACGCAAAGATCACGGAAGATAACATTACAGATTTTGAGATTAGATGATAGAAAGAATATAATTTCAGAGAAATGCAAAACCTTTTCCTTTCAAAAGAATCACTTACATCGTGTACGCATTCGAAAGCAGATATCATGGCATTAATATTTCCGGTACACTCGACAGCCCTATCAACACCACCATTCGTGATGTCGGCAATCACCTAGAATTTCCAATAAAGGCAATTAAGAGACATTTTAATCTCAATTTTGATTAAAGTTCACTGACCTGAACAGAAACCTGTTAGGAAAAAGTTAAAAGATAAGATTTCTCGGAAGATACCTCTTGAATGGGTTTGTCATAGTCCTTCGGGTTCAAAAACTCTGTGCATCCAAATTTCTTGGCTGAAATAAAAAAGACCGAGATGAGTCAAAATGAGAAAAATGGGAGAGCTGAATCAAATCAAGACCACAAAAAACCACCTTCTTCAAATCTGTTAGGGTTCAAATCAACTCCTATGATCCTTGAAGCACCTGAAACTCGAGCACCCTCAGCAGCCTGATCAAATAAAAAACACAAAGGCATGTCAACCCAACAATGTCAATGAACTACAAATCAGAAGACAAAAAACAGAGATGTGGAAGAAACTCACAGCGAGGCCTACAGCACCCAATCCAAAAATGGCCACAGTTTGACCTCTCTTTGGTTTAGCAACGTTCACAGTAGCACCAAAACCTGAGAAAATGTGTTACAAAGAAGCGAAATCATGACAGATTCTTCAGAAAAGCTCTTATATAATTCAAGGAATGACAAACGAATTTGAGGAGTAAAGATTTTCAATCACCTGTTGAAATTCCACAGCTAAGGACACAGACTTTGTCCATAGGTGCTTGTGGATTGAGCTTTGCTAGGCAGCCAGAATGTATCACAGTGTATTCACTAAAAGTGGATGTGCCAACAAAGTGGTTTATTGGGGTACCGTTAATGGAGAACCTGCTTTTACCATCACTGTGCATGACTCCTCTGTCTGTATCTATTCTCAACAGGTCACACATGTTGCTTTCCTCAGATTTGCAATGTGCACATTCACCACATTCTCCAGTGAATACCGGGAGCACATGATCCCCAACCTGCAAGTCGAGACTCCTTCTCCAACACTCTCCACAATCGGATGTCACACATAGTTTGAAGTGACAATATAAAACAATAAGCAAGACGACCGATATCATGATACACACTCAAGGAGTCAACGAAGAGCAAATTATAAAAAAAACCAATAAGCAAGAAACTTACCCTCCAGCCTCATGACCAAAGATCCTGGGGAACAACGGTGTCTGACCCTGCATTTCAAAAGATGGAACAGAAACAGAATGAGAAATTACATCGCATACTATTTGCCAGCAATCACTTTCACAACCATTGGACAGAAGGAACAAAGGAAGATGATATACATAGTCAAAAAAATTATGATGACGAGTCGACTATGCAACTACCTTTGCTTCCCAAAAATACACATCAGTGTGACACAGAGAGGTGTAGAGAATCTTTATCCTGGCTTCATTTGCTTGAGGTGGGGCAACATCAACCTCTTCAATAACCAAGGGCTTCCCCGCCTCCCATGAAACAGCAGCTGCATCGATACCGTAGAAGGAAGATCAGATCAAACAGAAGGAACAAAACACTACAACGAAGACGAAGATCGAAGATCGAAGGCTAGCAACTACTACAGACCCCTTTATATCCACAACAACCTTGATCTTACCTTCTCTTACCCTCTAAAACAGGTTAGGATCATATTTACGAAAAAACCACAAAAGGCTGAATTCATTCTTTTCCCTCTAAACTCGATAAGAAAAGGGCTTATTTCCTCCCTATTCTCAGATCCTATAAAAAGGATAAGAGTAAAAAAATACACCGAAACGACAAAGATCAAACCATCCCTCTCAGTACCCATAATCTGAATACCCGTATTTTGGTGGTCTTCTTCCATCTCTCAGAGAAGATGAAATGAGGAAATCTATAGAGACCAACAAGGACCAGAGAGAGAGAGAGTACCCTTGCATCGGATGACTTTGCCAGCAGTAGCCATTTTACTTCAACAGCACAACCAAATAATCACAACTAAAGAAGGAATTTTTCCCTCAAATGCACCGCACAGCCGATCTTTCTGATGGCGAGAGCGCTGATGCGCATGGGATATTTATAGCTCACGACTCTCTCTTAGAAAGGAGTGGAAGTCCGCGGAGAAGGTTGGAAAACGGTAATACCACGGGAATCGTTTCCAGTATTTCTAGTGGGGGTTTGATTTTCCAAGGATAGAGAGAGAGAGAAAGAGAGAGAGAGATTCAGCGGCGCCTCTGCGCTCGTGGTTTTGGCATTGCGTGCCCTTTCCTTCCTTCGATATTTTGCTAAGATCCAAAACCTCCGAATTTGTTTACCACAGGATTGTCAGAAAGAGGTTTTGATGTACTACTCGGTTTTTCTAAATGGTCCTCTTCAAAATAAGTGAAAAGAGCTTTTTACAAAAAGCTTCCTAAAACATCAGCTATTAGTCAAATCAAATGTCTTGGGCCTCGTATGTTAAGATCAAACAGAGATCTATTAAGTTAAGAAAAGAATGTAGCGGTGAGGCTATTTCATTAATATCTGATACTGAGGAAACCGCTCTGTAAACAACTCTAGAAGGGAAGTTTTTTTTTTATTAAAGGAAAGATATTTTTGAGGGATGAAATCTTTTAATGTCATGGATGTTTAAATCGGTGGCGCCAACTGGCCTTTTCTGGATCCTCATAAGTTTCGTGTGGGTTGACACTTATTGTTACTGGCTGTAAGTCTCTACAATCAGTTGCTGACACGAATCCTCTCTCCGTGTCTTATAGCATGAAGAAATCCCATAATGAGATTTACACGAAAATTTCATACTATACTTGAATTTGTATTATGAAATTTTAGAGAAACTTAGGTCGGACCTCCGTTTGACATAACGAATGCATGGAAGTTTTGGCCGATGTCTTGGACTTTCAAACATTGTTTGTAATATACTATTTAAATTTCAACCTTTAATCACGTTGATACTTAAGTATGTTGAAATGTACAAAGTCATATATATATATAGAGAGAGAGAGAGAGTATGTATGATAATGCTAAAACTCTATTTATACTCAAATCTATTCAAACATTTTTACTGTTTGATGAATATGATTAATGATTGAGATTTAAATTAAAAGTGTCATTATACTTTTATATTTTACTTAAATACACTATATGCATTATATACTTTTTATTTTATTAATTCAACTATTCATCTCGAAGATCAAAGAGTTGAAATGATAAAATATATTTGAACATAAAGTTTGATCAATAACTACTATCATTCTCTCTCTCTCTCTCTTATGCCATGTGAGAAAAAAGATTGCCATTCTCAAACCTTATATGCTCAAATGTGGATTCCATTCTCAAAAAAGTAGCATAGTCTGTTTGAGGACAGTAAGACCAAGTTCTCATGGTAAGGAAGATCCGAACAAAACAAAAAGTTGTTCTCATTGTAGAGATAGTAACCACCTTAAATCAT
The DNA here is from genome assembly GCA_036023115.1 of Brasenia schreberi. NCBI lineage: Eukaryota > Viridiplantae > Streptophyta > Magnoliopsida > Nymphaeales > Cabombaceae > Brasenia > Brasenia schreberi. The sequence continues at coordinate 3,102,406 of JAYKKT010000089.1, read as the reverse complement.
CAAAGCCTTTTCCTTTACTAAGAAGGCGTTCACTACTGAGTGCACTAAATTTCCTAGGTGGTCTATTATTCCCTTTATTTGTTGCTAGTTAAGGGTGAGCTCAGGACAACCTGGCTTATTCGACACACCCGAAATTTTTAAATTCTACTTAAAGTCTAACATGATGAGATCCATGGTCTATAATACATAGTTTACCTCACTCAAAACCATTAATGGAATTATTCGTCCTACCCCAAAAGAGTTTCTAGATTCGCCACTCGGTGAGCTCACTGTAGGTGGACCTGGACTCGGGTCATAACCGAGCAACTGATTCCGACTTAATCCAAGTGTTATTTTAGTGGACCCTGATTAAGATTCAACCGAACTATACCGATTCTTGATTAGGAGTTGATACAATTTAATCCTTTCGTTCCAATTCGGACTTTTTCATCGATATAGAGACTTGAGGCCGATAGTCTACCGAATTGTACTATCCATATGTATAATAATCAACAGTTGAAACTGTCTAAATATATCATGAGAATTTGTTTTAATTTATGTTGACAGTTTGGCTTGTGGTGTTCAATGGTTAATAGCAATCGAAATTAGTTAAATATGTGGAAAGTATGCTATGACTTGGATTTAGATTTGGACGCAAAATATCTGAACTGTGCTAAGAACAGGATTATATCGGATTTTAATCTAAACACAATCTATTAGCAACCCTAGGTCCCTACTGGTCATCAAGATGAAAAAAAATAAACATGCACATGTACTGACTGACGACACAAAGAATGATTAAGAAGAAAACAAAGAGCAATTTCTTTTGTATATTTGATATTTTTATTAACAAAAGATTATAGAAAAATGTCCAAAGTACAAAAATTTTGAAAAAAAAAGTAGCTGAACCAGCGGTTTTGGTTTCACTACGGTGGAACCTCCGGTTCCGTTCTGGTTTTGGGTTCAGCTCTGGTGGGTTTCCAGTTTAGTTTGGTTTTGGTTTGAACCGTCAATCCAATTCCAAACCAGACATGTCCCATGTAAGATGAAAAACAGCCCATCTCCTGCGCTTAAACTTGGTTAAATTATATTCGTTACCCAACTTTGAATCTGAATTTGGATTATGTAGTCAAAATAAGATTCGATTACATTTGGTTAAAGTTTATGAAATTCTGATCTCTACGTATATTTATGAATTATATAATGCATGCTCTCGAATAAGATTGCATCAGAAGCTTTTAAGCCACCGTATGTCCGTACCAAATTTTTATACCCATACGAGTACATGTATGTATTTTCTAGAGAATTGTTCATTTTACCATAGATGTCAAATATTCATTTTATTTAGGTTTTCTCCATCTCAAAAATAAAAGTTGCTACGTATAATCTTATATTTTTTAATACTTTCTTTAACTTTTTAAACCGAAAAAAGATGAAAATAATTTAATTTCTCTCGGTACCTAGATTTTAAAACTCACATGACTACCATCTGCAGTGAGCCCACGAGTCAAAGCCAGCTCATGAAAGCATGCATATATTCTAAAACCAAGTACGTGGTCCTAAGCAAGAGGTTGCTGATATATATATATATATATATATATATATATATATATATATATATAAGCAATCAGTGATTAGATCCATCAAACATCAGTATGATATATATAAGCAATTGGTGATTAGATGCATCCAACATCAGTATGTATATATATATATATATATATATATATATATATATATATATTTAGACTATTATATACTAGTATCTTTAAGTCTTAGCAAATCTAAACAAATATCAATCATCCATCTTTGGTGATGGTTGATTGAGATTTAAAATTTTAAAGCAAAAGTGTTCATGTGAACAAAGTATACCTACAAAAAGAATACATATACTTTTCACTTTATAGATTCAAATATTAACCATTCATCTTTGGTGATGAATGGTCAAAATATGTTTGAATTATTAACACTTAAGGATGTTAGCATATACCAATCTCTCTCTCTCTCTCTCTCTCTCTCTCTCTCTCTCTCTCTCTATATATATATATATATATATATATATATATATATATATATATATATATATGTATGTATGTATCATGTTGGCTACCCATATCAAATGCACACCTTGGTATGTATGACTTGTCCTTTCAACTTCTAGTTAAAGTATGGGAATGGTTTCGATATGTCTTAATTCGGTGTTTAAATTGCAAATAGAACTGGAACCCGGTATGCCCGTTCTTCATGAAAGTTTTACAATACAAACGGGCCCTAAGGGGGTGCTTGATTGCAATGTTGGGACTACGTACGTAACTAGACCTCTAGTTCCAGTTCCATTGGCCCACCTTGCAATTCGGGACTGAGGAACTAGAACTAAAGTTACAGTTTCACTAGGCAACACAGGAGTGGGCTGCTGATGGACCTTGTAATTTGATAACAAATACGGAACCATACGACCCCACCTTTTACTTTGTACCGAGACCTGCATTATTGATCAAACCAAGCCTCCCTAATTTTAGAATCTTACTGTCAAATGTCCTCTTCTTCACGATCGAATAGGTAGTTAACTTTCTACTATTTATTAGTGTATATTACATATATGACATAGTAATTATTTGGCTTTTATTTTTTTGTAACTAAATAAAAAATATATAGTAGCTTACCATATCATGTCACATAGATATATGCATATCAATGCCCTGCATTTATCTTATTTCCACAGGAAATAGTAGATGAAAGTAGTCTCAAAAAAGAGAAGCAAACTAAAATTCAGGATCACTACATGGCAATGATATGTTGAGGTTGTGTATCTCTATGCTCATTTGAGGACTACATCGTGGTTTGAGCTCTCTCTCCCTCTCACACACACACACATGGATGAGAGAGATCACAAGAGAAACAAAGTCATTGTTCACAAGAATACTAGAAATAAGCAAGGATCAAAGTATGAAAATTTTGGGGAATGCTTATTATGACCAAGAAAGAAAATTACAAAACAGAGGTTTCTGGCCGAACTATGGAAAACAATATCTACCTTACATATAACAAACGGATTCACGCGTTTAATGAAGCCAGATGTATACAAGCAATAAATAAACTTCGACTGATTCGGAACAAGCTATATCAGAATAATACAAATGCATTCCCCGGCTTATCGCTTCCTTCAAATGAATCCAGCCTAGTGGTCCATGACCATGACACAGCGGATGCCTTGGCCGCTAAGCATCAAATCGAAGGCCTTGTTTATTTCGGAGAATGGAAACTGATGTGTGATGAACTTCTCCAACTCAAGCTCCTGCAACGAAGAATCAGTCAACCAATTTAGTTGGGGCCGGAGGGGGAGAGAGGGGCAAACTCCTGAAAGCTCACCTTCTTCATGTATAACTCGACGACCCCGGGGATGTCAGTTCGGGTCTTGTAATTGCCGTAGAAAGTTCCTTTGAGAGTTTTCTCATTCAAGAAGTTGATGGGGTGTGTCTTAAATACTGCATCTTTGTGGGGGACACCAACTAGAACAGCAACGCCCCAACCCTGCAAGATATCAGAGAACTTAGATTCGTTTACAAGCACAGGATTTCCACTGAAGCAACATACAAATTTGAGACAATTGTAAGTTTAGGCTAGGGTAGATGTTGTAAATCAAGATGAAAAAGATACATGAACCATTTCGAGGTAAGGGACCAATGGTTCACGCAGGCAACGCTGAAGGTATTACAGAGACAACCACTGTGCCTTACCTTTACCAGGTGGGGAACGTAACTCACAGACATGTCCTTGCATTTGGTTTACCTCGAAAAGGGTTCTTTATCGTAAATGAATACTTGAAGGCATTACTTACATCATGAACACATTCAAAAGCAGAAATCATGGCATCAATATTCCCAGTGCACTCCACACTTCTATCAACACCACCATTTGTCATCTCTGCAATCACCTGCACATTTCGATTCATGTATTTAACATGCTACATACATAGCAGATGCCCAAGAGCTCTTGTAATGCATCATTCAGTTATTCATTTTCCCAAGTGTAGTAGCAGTTAAACCAACAAAAGCAAAACATGAGAATTTATTTAGCATACTAAGAGAAAGATAGGAGGGAATCTTATAAATGGGTTTTCTAGAAAGAAACCTCTTGAACAGGTCTGTTGGAATCTCTCGGGTTCACAAACTCCGTACAACCAAATTTCTTTGCTGCAAGCAAATTAAGCAGCAACACGGTAAATAATCTGAAGCGAAATCACAGTGAACTAAATCATAATAACACCAGTATTACAACTCACCTTCCTCAAATCTGCTAGGATTCACATCAACTCCAATAATCCTTGAAGCACCAGCGAATCTTGCACCCTCAGCAGCCTAATGATTTGCAACAGAAAAAAATGTCATCACTAGAATCTAAAGAAATGTCCCTCGGTACCAGAGGTTATTTTGATAGGCAAGCTCAGGTAAGGCAGGCCCCTACCTGATGCAAGCCCCCGCTATCAAACTCATGACCTTCAACTTGAAGGTATTTTGAGTCGACCCCAGAGCCAGGAGATCCATGGCTCTTTGTGCTCTCAGCAGTAGAGTTAGACCAGGGCAGAAACTTACAGCGAGGCCTACAGCACCCAAGCCAAAAACAGCAACAGTTTGACCTTTCTTTGGTTTAGCAACATTGACAGTAGCACCAAAACCTAAAAATTATGTTTCGCAGAACTATTATCATGAGAGAGATTATCTGGGATAGCTTCTATACTCTCCAAGGAATTAGAAAATAAAATGCGAGGATTTGAACATTAAGCTTTTAATCACCTGTTGAAATTCCACAGCTCAGGACACAGACTTTGTCAAGGGGCGCCTCAGGATTGATCTTGGCAAGACAACCCACATGCACAACCGTGTACTCGCTGAAAGTAGAGGTACCCACAAAGTGGTAGATGGGTTTTCCATTGATAGAGAATCTAGATTGGCCATCAGCAATCATTACTCCCCTGTCTGTGTTGATCCTCAGAAGGTCACACATGTTGCTCTCTTCAGATTTACAGTGAGCACAATCCCCACATTCCCCAGTGAAGACAGGGAGAACATGGTCACCAGGCTTCAGATCTGTCACACCTTCACCAACACTCTCCACAATCCTGCCAAATTTTGAAGATTAATCAAGAGGAAATAGGGAAAATTCCATTGTACTCGCATTCTCTTCATGTTTTGGCTTGTATAATTTTAAGAAAAGGATGTCCGGAACCTAGCTAGGGCTAGGGACATGGTTTTGCTCAGCCTGCATAAGTTTGTTTACTATACGCAGACATGCATCCAAGAAAACCACGCCAATCCAGCTAACTGGGTGGAATTTATGCAAGTCATCACTGGTCCAGTTCCCCCAGCTAATAAAATTGATGACAGAGCTCCATTTTTAATTAAAAATAGTATTGTGTATTGTAATTTTGCAATAATGGTATGTTTGGTTCATGAAACGTTTGGCTCTGATGAGCGTCAACACGTAAATATGCTGTCTTGCTGTCTAGTGAAAACAAAGAGAATTATCAAAGATTTCTTTTAATGCCACAGAGGAAACAGAGGCTTCACAGTTTCACAGTACAAATATCTCGGGTTTACAGGATAAGGTGATCCTACTGTGGTGTTTTCGAAATCATTGTTGCTTCTCAAGTATATAAACAAAAATGGATATCTATTATGGGAAAAGATAAACAAATTAAGTCGACGAATATAAAATTGCCATATATATATATATATATATATATGTGTGTGTGTGTGTGTGTGTATGTATGTATGTATGTATAAAGAGAAGAGTATTACCCTCCAGCCTCGTGACCGAAGATTCTGGGAAACAAAGGTTTCTGCCCCTGCATTATGGCACAAAACGGAGATAAATAAGAGCTCTGAAGGAACCAGGTTGTCAACTCATTTTCATAGCATAATGAAAACTCATTTCCTAAAAGAATAAAAAATATAACAATATAAAAAGGTTACCTTGGCTTCCCAGAAATAGACATCAGTGTGACAGAGAGCGGTGAAGAGGATCTTTATCCTGACTTCCATTGCTTGAGGTGGGGAGACGTCAACCTCTTCAATCACCAAAGGTTTCCCTGCCTCCCATGCAACGGCAGCTACGACACCAAATGCACAGAGGAGAGACATCAGATAAAATAAAAAACGAAGCGTATAGAAAGGTTAGAAATACAAGGATCTATCAAAGATCAGTCTAATTGAAATGAACATCATTCACAATCTTTCCAAAGAATGGCATCATGATTGGAAATCCGCATATTTGAAATGCATACTGCGTTGCTTTTCCTAATTCTAATCTAACAATGATGAGATAAAATAATGAGACAGGATATCAATCCTCTCAAAATGTGCTAATGGGACTCCAATGACTGCCCAAAAGATTTTCACCCACCAAACATGAGTCTCTCGTTTTATGGCCATTTCTAGATAAAGATGAAACTCCACAATACTAAACTACTGAAGATTACACCATTTCCTTCAAAAACTAAGAGAAGAATCTAATGAATTCTCCTGTTTTAACTTTTACAAACACATGACACACACAGATTACCTTTGCACCGGATGACTTTTCCAGCAGTAGCCATTTCTCTTCAACACCACAATGCAATACACGACGAAGAATTGGAGAATAAGAAATACGGAAGAGAACTTTTAGATGATGCTGAACACTCGAACTTCTTCGATGGAGAAACCGTTAAAGCCCATGCCAATTTATAGTTCAGGCCAAGTGGGCAGAGAGAGAGAGAGGAGAGAAAAGCATCGGCTTTCGTGGAGACCACCGGAGTTTGTTTTCTGTGGTTTTGGGATTCACTCGGATTCCATTGTTTCCATATTTGTCAACGCTTCGCACACGCGGGCGCCCCCGTTTGGTCTATTGAAACTGCCGGTGGTTTTGCTTTACGTGTACTTGTCAAGTTCATCTAGAGAGAGAAAAAGATCTCCATCAGATCAAATCTCTGCAGTCAGTCAACCAGCATGCAGACCGATTACCGTTAGGAGATCTACTGGCACCCCGTTGAGAAGGGAAATCTTTTCCACTAAAAGCCGTAAGATACCTGAGCTCATGTGGCTGGGCCCCCTTACTACCTTGTCGTTGGTGGTGAGTTCGACTTTCAGGGCGTACATGTATCTGTGTTGGGCTTCAGCCTACTTTTTGTAACCAAAAGACTAAGATACTTAATAAAAAGTCAATCAACATTAGTTTAGATTGTATTAAATGTCACACTAATAATAATAAATCAAACCAGAATCCAAACCTTATACAAAATTTGGGAGTGGTTGGACTTTTATTCATGATAATAATAATAAAAAACCAAGCTAAATCCTATTTTATAACGAGTACAAATATAAGAAAATTGAGAGTTACTATACTCTTATTCATGTTAGACCTCCATATCATCATAAGATTTAGATTTAGTGAGAAAGTAAAAGATATACAACATGTACTTTGTCGCTTTTTGCTTTTGAACTTTAAACCATTTATCTTATAAATTATATGATCAGAATTGGTATGAATCATCTAAGATGAATGAGAGTTTTGTAGCTTCCACTCTCACCCGAAATATATTGTATTAGAAGCCGCTCGAATTGAACGTTATCCACTTGCATTCAAATTTCATATTGAAAGTCACAATGGATTTTCGGCTTCCAATAGACAATCAAATCAATTGCAATTCGCATGTAATTGGGTCGTATCATCTACCAAAAATTAAGCAAACTAATATCGGAATCCTATTGCAACCTGTTGTGACAACCAGCTTCTGGTTGCATATTCAGATCTGGACTTTTAGTCCATACGTACTGGTATCAAACCCGCATGCAGAGCCAAAAAGTCAACTATGCCTTGGTCAAGCCTTCTAGAGTCTTCAAAACCATACATACCATTAAACAGGAAACCAGTCTCAGTTTAGCACGTTGATTTCTAGCACAGTGCCTTACCATTTGGGTCCTTGCTTGACCCGTTTTCATAGCTTTAGTGGTTAAAGAAAAGAAACAACTCATTGTTCATCAACTTGGACAACAAGCAACACATGACAACAACTTTTCGTAGTCGGATGGCAAACAAATATCTTGAAAGAAAAATCTGTGCGTCCAATCCTCTCAGCAGCCAGCCTCTTCCGTTGGCATGATTGTTTACGCAAAGTCTTCGATCCGAAGCAGTTTTATTATCTGAATTCATCCAGGAGGCCCACCGCCCACTTTGTATGCAGCAGTTATGCATGACGGTCATACAGGCATGCACCACTCCATATCTTGCATTGCAGTCACTGATCCTGACATTTTTCAAAGAGTTTCTCTGTAAACAACAACAGGCGAATGCGCGTTGGCATGTTAAGGATGAGCGTCATGCATCACCACCGCCTATGGCGGATGTAGAAACTCTTTTGGAGTGGGGCTTGACTGATTTGGGGTGCACCGACTATGTATTATAGTCCATGGGTCTCGTCATAGGCTATAGACTTTAAGTTGATTTTCGAAATTTCAGGCAAACACTTCGGCTCAATGTAGATCCGTCACTGACCATCGCATAGTTAATGTCCTCTTTCTTGTACTTAGATATGTTCAGTTGGGAGCCAGTTCCGGTTATGGTTATATAACCGTTGGTTCCGAGATGATTTGAACCCAAAATTAGTAATCTTACTAAAAAAAATTAAAATGATAAGAAATTTTTAAAAAAGATTGAAAGGTGAAATCGAAACTAAACCTAGTGGTTCCCGATTCCGGGCTTAGCCGAATTCTGACCCGATTCGGTTAGGAAGAGTCCTAGCATATGCATCATCCCCTGGGTATGAAGCTTCTTATCTCTTTTTACTTGACCACCTAAAATTATGAGATGTAGTTGACAATGGAGTTCGACCTTCGGCTCCGCTGGTACTTGTTAGACTCTGGTTGCAAGCGGCGGGTTACCATAAGGAAAGGGTAAACCCAATTACAAGAGCCGAGCTCTACTAACTGAGCTATGTCCCCTGAGCCAAGTAGAGCATGTTCGAAGGAGTCATATGTTTATTCTATTCTTTTCCCTGTCACAGCTGAGCCATCCTGAACTTGAACCAGAGTCCTCGCCCGTGAAGTAAATCATCGAACCTACGACCCAACCCATTGGGAGAGAAGAAACAAATCGTCTTACTGTCTAATTAGATTTAAATTATGAAGTTTGGTTGAAGCATCAGTATCCAGGTCCCCACTCAGATACTTCTCACTTCCAATCAGGTGGAGTTGCGTCCAGGAATTAGATCAAAACTTGATCTGGACCCGAAAAATTACACGGAAATATGAACGCAAAGAACAACAATGGATCCCATTCAGCTGCCTGATCCAATTAATTTCATTCAGATCTAAATCCAAACCATTGGCACTCTCGCACCTAGCCCCTCCGCAAGGAAGAAGGACAATGGTGAAGGCTTTTCGTCCATGGCTCAATCTAGTCAGTCATAACATAAAAAGATTGAGGAAATTAATTGAATTTAATCAAATGAAATCAATCGGAGCTGTACATTAAAATAAACAAAATACAGATAAAAGAAGAAAAGGAAAAGCTATCTTTAATTCAAGAAAACTTTATTAATTTTGTTTTTCAAAGAAAAAAAGAACAAAGAGGGTCTGGATCAACTTTGTGTATCACTCTCTTACCAACTTGATTCAGTTCGCTATACTCGGACTGATTCATTTGATCGAGACATTCATATTGATCAACCTCAGACGAACCATTTGGTGCGAGAGCAAAGTAGGTCTAGCTGACGCGCCCGGATTCAGCTCAGCTCGGTTCGCATGACAAATTATCCATCAATCATTGCCAATTACATTGTTAGTATAATTATTGTCAATTTCAATATTTTTCATTCGATATAGAGCTTAAGTTATACATTTTATAAGTTGCATTGTCCTATACACTACATTAACTCAAACCTTTTAACAATGTGATCATCCCTTCACCACTAGGGAGTGCAAGTGAGCCATCACCTTCTCGCTTGCTACTCGAGATTGACACGACTTCAACTTGAACTGGACTCGGACAAGCTGAGCCAGAATAGAGCTTGATATATGAGTAAGCTAAGCTCAAGCTCACCAATGCTCGGTTCAATTTAATAGAGAACTTAATCGAGCTTTATAGATATGGTTTATTCCCCATATTGATGGAGAGAGAAGAGACGAAAGGATCAAAGAACCATAAGAGAGAGAGAGATCAACTTTTGAAATTGTAATTATTATTTATCTTGTCAAAATGGTGAATCTTTTGACTGGTTGAGCTGACAATGGAGCTCAATCGGGCTAATCTTCTTCAAGCTTGTTTACGAGCTTTGTCGAGTTGGAATAAATCTTAGGACTACATCAAAGTACCATAAGAAGGTTGTTTGATTGTTAGTCAAAACTTTTTTTTTTCGTACAAGACCGTTTCTTAACGTGAACCCAACCCGAAAACCATTTGAACTTATGTTCAAGAGCTACATGTATAAAAGAACACATGAGATTCTTTCGTCAAGCAATATGGGACTACATAATATCCATTAACATTCCATGACTTTAACGCTTTGGACTTTCAATTTTATTAAAGATTTATCATTTATGCTTAAGCGTACTTATCATAAATTAAATATAATTAATATTACATCTTGCTTAATTGGGCTCAAATCCATTAATTACACCATTAAGTCCAACATTAATCAAGCTTGAAAAAGAAATGAACCTAATGAGCCTAGTTTCGATGCTTGAATATAGCTCGAGCCTAGAAATTGAAGCTCATGTGCGAACTAAGCATTTCTGAACGAGCTGAAAGTCGGGATTTCAAGTTCAACTCGGCTCACTGATGTCCTTTTTCGCCACCCACATCTTAGTATAACCATCATTCTCTAATAAAGAGTTCGTCAAATAATGCTTCTTTATTTTTCGTAATGAATATTCTCAATCATAATAATCTCTCTTTTTTTTCCTACTTATTTTGAATGTATCAAAATGAACTGGAGGAACCGCGTTTGCATCTTCAAGAATATTGATGGATAACAACTCCCCACTCTCTAATTGAAGGCAAACTAAACGCAGCTGTCAAAGCAACACAGTGGAAGCCAACGATGCGAACCTTCACATACTAGATTTGCTTGAACCTAACATACCATAAATACACGCAACATTGGCTTACTTTCAAAAGCTACAAACAGCAGTCAGATGAGTTCAGTTCCATATTATTTGCACACTCCATGCCAGCCAGATCTTCCTCTGGCATTAAGAAGCTTAGGAATTTAATGAGTTAGTCGAATGGTTTGTTTCGCATTTTTATATTATACAGCATGGTTTGTTTCGCGAAATTATTATAAGCACCTTACTTAAAAAGGTGGAAAGATTTGTTTTGCCAGATTTATTAACACCCTACTTAAAAAGGGAATGACTTGTTTGGGAAAATTGCATTTAGTAAGCACCTTAGGTCAAGAAGGTGGAGTGATTTGTTTGCAAGACTTGTCGATGCCGAAAACTTGCCGACGCCGTAAGTGCCATTCGAATTATGTCATTACTTATGACGACAACACCACCTTACATTAAAAAGAGTAAGAGAATGACTTGTTTCATAAGATTGCTTATCAATTCCATATCACATGGACACATCTAGCATTTTAGAGCATGGACCGCGACCGCAATTCTTAGGCTGTGGCGATCTACAAAATCATTTAGAGATAGACAACTAATTTTTGGGGTGTAGGACATATCTCTCCCATCAAATTTATGTTTTCAAAAAATTAATTTGCTCAATCGTATCCTCTTCATTGACTAGAATTGAAACACCGTACCTTATGGTCGTGTAAGTGAGCTAATTATAGTCAGTGGTTATTTTCTCACCCTAGATCGGCCACTCCAGTTAGACCTAGCCATTTCCCTTTCCACCAAAACCTAGAACCAGAACCGAACCATTCCCCTTCCCTGTTTGGGTTCAGTTCTCGTTGAGCAGGTTTTGGGTTCATTCCAGGCTGGTTCTAGTTCCAGTCTGGCTCCGTTTTCATTTGAAAGTTTCATGAAACAAAGATGGGACTTTAAAATTAAAAAGAAAACATAAAGTATGACATGGAACTCTGGTTTCGGTTTGGATTGGATTGAGTCCAGTTCAACCCATTGGATCGCACCCAAACTGGGCGCCTCTACCTCCATGCCAGCATCACCAATATTACACCCAGAATGTTAGCTCAACGGCAGGGTGCTCTAGGGCTGTTGCTGCTGATGTGGAGTTCGACTCCCACAGGGTGTGTGTGTTAGAATTCCGCCTCCTCTTATAACCAAAAAAAAAAAAATTATCACCAGTATATGTATACAAGGGATGCCATAGAAAACATGTCAATGGCATAGTTCATAATTGTGGCGATTGGTTCTGAAAAGACCCTTCTTCGAGTATAATTATCCTTGCAAAACCCAAAAAAAAACATAATTATTTCACAACATACTCTTTCATAAAATTTAATTTGTTATAGCTATATGTTGATTATCTCATATAAAATCCGAAAGGGGTCATTAAGAATCTAATATTAGGATTCAATAAAACGTTCCTAAGCCAAGTAATTGCCTAGTAATTTTTTCTGTGACGAGATGAGACCGAAGCCTAACACATGAACTCCCCACCAGCCACAACGGCGCTAGAGCGCCCTGCTGTTGAGCTAACACTCTGAGTGCAGTGATTACCTACCTTCTATTACAAATCGTCTACAGGCGTTTGGCACAAGGCGACATGGTTCTCTTGGAACCTAGGGACTCGACTCAAAAGCTTTTAAGTGCAAGAGTTTGATACTTGGAGAGCCTCCACGCATCATGATAAGAGTCTGCCTAACCCTAGATATGGGTGTTATCGGATCAAATCATCTCATTCCCAGCTCATTCATGTCCAATTCATCACCTTTACTGAGCTTTAACATAAACAATGATCAGCTTGGTGAAGAGACAAGTTGTTCATCTCATCGTAAACTTATAAACTTATATATCCTTATATATACTGCTTGGTTTTTCATTGTTTGGAATAGATTATTTTCAAATGTACATGGTTGTCCATGCAATAGCAATCCTCAACATGTCTTACACGAACACGTGTTTGCACGAGCTCAAAAACACAAGTTCAAACAAACACAGCGAATTCAAACTTGGCTCGTTATGTTTGAACTCGGGTACTGTCAAATAAGAAATAACTCTCAAGTGTGTTGGAACCGCAGTTGTTTGCAAATATAGAAAGAGAAACTAGCTCATATGGGAAATGAGCTGAACACGACGGTCCATATTCAGTTTGCTCGGCTCGTTTACCATTCGTTCTAACTTCCTGATTGAAAAATAAATAAAAGGAAAAGCTTAGGCATTTATTATTCCATCAACCATTCATACCATATTCTGTTGGCAGTCATATCATAAAGCAAAGAAAGAGAGAAGAAATGCCAACCTTTGGAGTCCTTATCAAAATAATTCCATAAAATAAATGGTACTCGAACCAACTCGTCGTGCAATTTGCCCAACTCGGAGCTGTAATGCTATTACTTTTTAAACATAACATTCTTCACTATTGTGTATACCTTTATATAAGAGCTGCGATCTGTTGATCTACTTGAGCGATCTTCCTTAACTCCATCTTTAATGGCGTACAGAGCCATAATTCTGTTGCTCTTTCTTAGTTTAGTACTAGATTTGTCATGGGGGGATCTTCAGGTAGGCTTCTATGCCACGAGTTGCCCTTCTGCCGAGTCGGTGGTTGCCGCCACCGTTCAATCTTCCATCAATGTGGATCAAACCGTTGCTGCTGTCCTGCTCCGGATGCACTTTCATGACTGCTTCGTCCAGGCAATGCACAATATTACTATTTTTTAAACCTTCACTGCTTATAATTCTTGATACTGCAACTTTGTTGTGTTATATTGTTTGACTGCTAACCAGCAATGGCGATCCATTCTTACTTAGGGGTGTGATGGCTCAATCCTTATTGATGGACCGACGGCAGAGAAAAGAAATGGTGGACATGCCGGTGTTAGAGGATTTGAAATAATTGAGAGTGCAAAGTCTCAGCTGGAGCAACAATGCCCTGGTGTTGTTTCCTGCTCAGACATTGTGGCAATGGCAGCTAGAGACTCCGTTGCATTGGTAAGTATCACTCACAGATTTTCATATATTCAGTTGATGACAAAAGAGTTGAAGAAAGAAAATTCAAGTAAGAAGAGAAAATCTTAAGAGATATACTTGCAGAGTGGAGGACCAAGGTACCAAGTTGAGACCGGCAGAAGGGACGGCTTCGTTTCATCAGTCACCGATGCAAATCCCATGCCGGACGTCAGTGATCCGATCGATGTTCTTAAAGACAAGTTTGCTGCAAAGGGGCTCTCAGCTTCAGACTTGGTTCTTTTGAGTGGAGGTAAACTGATGACAATAATGTTGACAGCTATGTTTATGGCCATGCTACTGTTTAATATGCATCTAATGATTCAATACATAGTGAAGATAGAAGGGAACAGCTAAATTATCATTTCAAGCAACCTAGAATTCAAATGAATCAGTGAATTTCGATCACAATCGACAAAAAATTTCTGCTAGGACCTGCCTTAAAATTCTCATCCTAAAGAATGCCTGTCATTGGCCTGGTGGATGAGCTGAACGAACCGAGCAGAAACTGTCCTTAACTTGTTCATCAACTCAAGATCAGATCATCTTCATGCTCAGCTGCTTTATCCGAGCACAATGAACCCATTGCATGTCAAGCTATAATAGCTCAATGAGCTCCTCACTAAAAGTATCAACTTTTGACATAAAATTTCAAGAATGGAGTGCCATTTTCTTATTACAAATCAAGTCAATTTCATTTTACATTCAATTTTTTAAGAAAAACAAAAAAAGTGGTCGTTTGGTTTTGTTTTACCCACCTAATTTAGTTTTAGTACTATGAATTAAACAGGGGGGCATACCATAGGCACAACTGCATGTTTCTTCATGCCAAAGCGTCTCTACTCATTCACACCAGCCGGAGGACCCGATCCATCGATAGATCCATCATTCTTGCAGGAGCTCCAAGCAACGTGCCCACAAAATGGCGATGTCAATGTGCGACTAGCTATAGACCGAGGAAGTCAGTTCGCGTTCGACACGAGCATCTTTAGCAATATTCGATCCGGTTTCGCAGTTCTTGCATCGGATGCTCAACTCTATCAGGACCCATCCACTCAAAGTGTGGTAGATTCGTATCTCGGGCTTGGTGGATTTGGATCGTCATTCAACCAAGACTTCTCAAATGCAATGATCAGATTGGGCCGGGTCGGGGTGAAAACTGGGAGTGATGGTGAAATTAGACGAACCTGTTCGAGTTTTAATTGATACCATTCTCATCAATGGGTCGGCGTACAATACACAGTTTGTACATTGTTTCAGTTACTTGTATCAATGGGTGTTTCAGATAAATCATAAAATTCAAGGTGTTTTTGTCAATAATTGCAAGTAAGAAAGGGATCTGAAAGAAGTGAAATCATAAGTACATGTTGGTTCTCAACGTGGCAATTTAATTTACTTCAAAATTGCAAGAAACGTCCACCAAATTGTTCAAATTAGACCCACCTCATTTATGATAGATGCGTATGATGTGAAAATTTCTGCAATACACTAAGGTTCGTCCCCTTCTTGAAAAATGCGTGTTATGTCTAGAATATCTCCCCACGAGGAAAAGAGGGATCGTTAGCCCAAAAGATTATGCCTATAAGACAGAAAATGTCCCAAGAAGTAGCGGCTTGTGGAATTTCTGCAACACTGTGGACACTTACGGAAAGAAGTTCACTGCATTCGTCGCTGCCGTGTTCTACTTTTCAAAGCTGGCTCGCGTCATTAATAAGCGCCGCCCATATAAGTGTTGGCATTCGAATACTATATAACTTATCCTCCAAGTCTAAGGGTTGAAGGGGCCGACGTTTTCAATATGAGTCTCTCTCTCTCTCTCTCTCTCTCTCTCTCTCTCTCTATATATATATATATATATATATATATATATATATATATATATATATATATATATATATATATATATATATATATATATATATATATATATAAGCAAGTACATCACCAGTTTGGTTGAGAAGAACCAATTGGTATTGCCTTTCAACGTAGGAAGGAGTTCATGGCTGTTTGATTTGTTCTGCGTGACCACTAAGTGTTGGAATTCTGTTCTTCGTCGGACAAAAGAAAAGAGCTAATTAATTTCTCGTCATGGTGATCACACATAGCAGCCTTTTATAAATCTTCATGCTTTTTCTCGTTCGTCGATGAAGTTAATATACATAGGGATTGGAATTATCATGCTAAGGCAACCAACCACCCGAATGCGTGTCGTCATCCTCAAAATTAATTTCCACAATGTCAGTTAATCCTATATGGACCTCTGACATCACAAGCATGCCAAGCAACAAGTGTTAGCTCTGAGCTAGCTGGTTCCAAATGGTTATATCTGACAATGTCAGATATGATGTCTGCAGCAACTAGCTTGAATGCAGATTAGCAGCTAGCATCTCTCTCTCTCGTGTTAAATGGGACAGCTGAAACAATCTCTTTCTTTAAGCTGACTAAAGAATTCCATTTCTGGATTGATTTTTTTTATATATAATAGTGTTTCTGGAGTGTTCCTTCTGTCAAACACCAGAATTGCAAAAAGCAAAAAGAACAGAAGTGAGAAGACGCTTGTGAAGAAGATGGTACAAAAAAAATCGAGGAAGGTAATACAAGGAGTTGCTCACATTGCTAAGAATGTGTATCAGCCATCGGACCCAAGACGGTCGTCTCGTGTCCCATCTCATAGAGGTTTATCCCCTAATGTCTCGATAAAAAGGTCTGAAGTGCTTGTCGAGAACTTTCAATACGAATAGACCACATTTATGGATCACATAATTGCACATGGCTAGCAAGCTGTATTGAGTCCCACAACGTTTGTTTCCCATGGCTAAAGAGAAACTTTGTTTTTATGTATATTATATGGTCAAGAAAAAGCTAATAACGAAGAGGGGCATATAAAAGATACAAGTCTATTTAAATTTTATCGTTTTTCTTGTCTAAGCAATCAGTATCTGATATATTACATTTTGCCCACCCAATTAGTTCGATTGATGTTGTTTTCTAGAATATACATACATACATACATATACATACGTGTATATATATAGAGAGAGAGAGAAAGAGAAAGCCAAGCTAATAAGGGAATTATCAGCCTTGAAAAATATCCGCCCTTGAGCCAAGCTTTAGCTCACTTGTCACGGGGTCGAATCACAAGTTGAAGGTCATGAGTTCTATAGAGAGATGTGTATTTGGCTTTAGTCTCTCCATTGGACTCGAAACAAAACGTCAACAATAACAGCTAAGTCTTTTCTTATATTAGATGGGTGGCTACATGAATTTTTATTCATATGGCTTGATCCCGCACCATACTAACAGATAAGAATAGGCATACCGAAGTGTGCATCTGGCTTTAGCCTCCCCATTGGACCCAAAAGAAAACGTCAACAACAACAACTAAGCCTTTTCTCTAATATGGGTCGACTAAATGGATTAATTTGTTTTCATACGAATCCTATTTCATACTAACATATAATAATAGGCATACTATATGCATACATTGAGATAGGCTAACCTTGTGTGTATGTAACATTTTTTTCCCAAGTTAATAAGGGGATTATCCCACTTCAACCTTCTTACCGAAACACAAAACTAACATGATGAGGACAACCAGTGGCAAATCTACATTGAACTGGCTCCACTCAAAATTTTGGAAATCGACTTAAAGTCTAGCGCCTATCATGGTTTTCATGAGCTATAATACATAGTCCGCCCCACCCCAAAATAGTTTCTAGATCCGTCACCGAGGACAACGATGTTGATGAGGATATTGTGACTGACATCATAGCACTATAATGATCATAATTATCATGACTAATATATTGGAGGCATCATAATAAAGCCTAGGAGATTTTTGTTTAAATCTCTTCCATAAGAATACCATGTGAATCAATTAATGCAATCGGTAGAGTTCTAGATCAATCAAAATTCATAATCTTTGTCACAACGCGTTAGGTCAGCATCATATCTTTCTTAGTCACAGAAACGTTCTTTTGAATTAGTTTTTAGGATTTTCCAACCAACGGGTGGCGTGGTGTACAGTAGAGGATTGCTCTATTCAAGAAGTCAGGAGTTCAAACGCCAGTGAGGGCCATCAAGGTGTCTGTGTGTTGGGTATAGGCTGTCTTCGTAAACCCATCTTGACAATAAAGGGAAACAAGAATATTTGTATTTGAAAGAAAATTTTCTTGATAAGAATATACTTTCTCACTGAATACATTGATTGAACTTTCGGTATTTTTGTTGCATCGTTATCAAAGATAATGGGTTTCGTGCAAATTTCTGATACGGATATGTTTGATGTGGTAAATGTGAGGAGTTGCAGAGTTCCATCGTGCTACTATGGCAAGAACTATCTTTTGGGGGTGGCGACTTTGGACCAGACCTGACAACCCGACCGAAACAGGACCCACAAGATTCAAGTTCAAGATGGGATCCAGCACACGCAGGTTCAGTTCAGGTCGACTAGGAGCATTCTTGAAAAAGTTTGGGTTGGTTTTGATTATATTCGAACACGACCTGATCCTGACCCAATTTTTATAAATCGAAGTTTTTCCTTATATATTCATGTGTTTTCTTAATCTATTTTTCCTAACTAAGCTACTTAATATTCAATTTCTTCTTATCCAAATTTGCTTCTCTTAACTTTTTTTCTCTTTTCTAAAGTGTGCATTTTTCTTATTATTTGCTTGATTTGGATTATTTTTAATGCTAATTTATATTAGGAAAACTTTATTATTTACAATCTGTTTGGGTTTTGTTGACCTGAATCTCATCGGCTTGGGTTATAATTTATTTTCCTTCTTTTTAGCTTCTCTTTAATTACACCATTTATTTTTACTAGTAGGCAAACTGTCGACGAAGTTTGGTTTCTCTTTCCTCAGTTCAGGCGGATTCTTTGGATTGATAATTAAGAAAATGAACTCACATTTATATTCATTTCACTATTCGGTACACTGAACCACTTTGAGTTGTTTTCTTCCTTAAATTCCTGCTGAAACTGATAGCTACGCATCAACTGATCCTGGCAATCTCTACACTAAAAGATAAAACTTATTTCCTTTGTTTATGTGGTTCTGGTCTTCATATTTCCTCGGTGAGCTGCACGCTGCTTGCCGTCACGTTCTGCCCCCATTGAGTCTTTAAAATTGCATATGAAAATGCATGAAAGTGATACATGAAGATTGGGATCTGATACAAGACAGTAGTCTTTGCCTTTCTTGCCCTGGAAGTAGAAGGTGATGCCGTCTCCGCAGATGAACCGCGGATCTTGACACATTGCTCCCAGTATATCACACCCTGTTGGAATGCATTACTCCAGGAAATTGAAATACACTATCATCATTCTAATAAATAATTATATCATATACAACCTGGCTTAACCAAATTTCTTTGATATTGTTTTCTGTATCTGCAATTTATTTAGTGATCAAGTATTATCAAGGTCGAATATATAGCAAAACTAAAGAACTCTGTAAAATGAGGAAATGACTTCATTTTGGTTTGTATGTAAGTTTTGTTCATAGAGAAATTGGGAAATGACTGTGTAAAATGAGGAAAACTGACCAAAAATATATACAAAATATGAATAACCCAGTCTAAACAATTAATCACAAATAAATCACTAGTTGACAAAATACACACATATATACATATATATGTATAAAGATATAGAGAGAGAATGAGAAAGCTGACAAAATTGAAACTATACATATGTATATATGTATGTATGTATGTACGGACACACACGGAGAGAGAGAGATAGAGAGGGGGGGAGAGCTAACTACAAATCTAACAAAGTAGAAATAAAGCAGCTTGAATAAATTAATTACCAAAAAATCTTTTATATATGATTCAATTTGAATCAGGCTGTTTACAGGGATTATAGTTGATTTTTACAATGCTCATGTTAATTTTGCAGCTTTGTAAACTCTGGAGAATGGTGGTGGTACTTACTGCAAACAGGCTTGCAGGTGACACAATCAACTTCACAGTATGTGGGGCAATTGCTTGGGCATGCAAAGGATAGAAGCATTTCTTCATGCAAAGGATAGAAGCATTTCTTGAACCTTCTCAACTGACACCATGCCATGAAAGGTATATGTGCAGACGATTGCTGTGCATGATCGAGACACATGAGAGACACAATGAGGCAAAGAAGCTGTCGATTTCTCAACTCTGTTGCCATAATCTGTTGAATCGAAGATCTTTACCTAGGTTCCTTGCCGGAGATTTTAAGTGATGCAGCGGAAAGATAATGGGCCAAGAACAGGTTTGTCACGTATGAAGATATGAGAAAAGGAAGAAGATGATGATGATTATCAAGGTTTTCCACAAACGATTTTACACGAAAGATTTCTCTAGTTTCTCATTAGTTTTACCGTCTCTTTCTGTATAGTATTTATAGAGATTGAGTCTGGCTTTATCTTTCCTGTTTTTTAAGTATGGACTTTATGTTACAAGCCGTTTTTCATCTTTACTTCTGTAACGTTTTCTCTATTGTCATATTTACTTACAGCAAAGTTAGCATCTAAGTATCCTATCACTTTAAGTTCATTTGCTTGAAACATAGTTTCAAGTCTTTTGTTCCTTTGAAATATCTTAAAATCATGTTCACAGTTATCCAATAGTGTCAACGAGGATTACTTTGATATCTACTCAGAAGACCAATAGCAAAACTGATATGAGGTCTTGTACATAACATAACATATGTCAAGCTACCAACAACTTGTACATAAGGAACATTAGGCTTATCGTCTCTCTCACTGATACAATCAACCTTACTCAATTTGACCCATTTCGCAACAGGTGTAGATGCAGACTTGCATTCACCCATTTTAAATTTCTTGATGTTATAATCAATATCTCTCTCCTGACTTCGGCATAAGAGCTTAGATTTTTTGTCTCGAGAAATCTTTATACCCAGGATACAGGATGCTTCCCCATATCCTTCATTTAAAACCTTGAGTTTAACCATGACTTGGTTTTGTTAATCATCCCATTGTGATTCTTAGTCAACAATATGTCACCTACGTACAATGAAAAGATGATAAAGTGGCTCCCATTACTCTAGACATATACAAAGTGATTAAGTTCATTAGCCATAAACTCAAGTTTCATAATGACATTTTCAAAGTAAAATAGCATTGATGAGGTGACTATATAGGGATACGTCTTTTCACATTTGGAAATTTAGACCATTCAATTTTTCTATTTTTGCCAACTCTGATACACAGATTTTGAAGTTCATTTTTTATTTGTTTTGCAAAAATAACAATAAAACAATGTAAAAAAGGAGGAAACAGACAATCACTTATGTTAGACAACAAATAGCATACTGCTGAAATGCAATTTGTAAAATATCTAAGTACTTAATTGGAAATATCTCTAGATACCTAAGAGTAAATTCAATTGATACTTAGGTACTAGTTTGAAAATTCTCTTAACTTAATTTTGTTATTTCAGAACCAACCTAGGGCAAAACAATAATTTTTCCCTTTATTTCCTGACACAGTAATTTCTTATAAATTTTAGGAGCAAAACAGGAATTTTACCTTTCTATTTGGTTTTGTAATATTTCAAAAAGATCTGGGGTAGAACAGTAAAATGACACTTGGTTTTTCTGTAAAATTCACGACTTATCGAGGGTAGGACTGTAAAATATTATGCTCATTTAAGGGCAACAATGTAATTTCACGGGTCGATATTTCATAATTTCATAAATTGATAGAAGTTAATTTTGTCTTTTCATCCGTTAAGGGCAAACCCATCTTTTTACTTTAAAATATCTGGACTTTTCCATAGTTTCGCCTAGTGATAGTTTGGAAAAATAAAGAAATAGTTTAGGGAATAACAAATTTTTAAGTTCACTACGTGAGACAGTTTTCCAAAACTGCATTAGAAAGCGGTTTCCACCAGCGGTTTCACGCGACGGTTTTGTTGAAAACTACTTGACGATTTTCGTGTCGTGTAAAACCTGCAAGAGAGAGGGAGAGAGGTATAGGGGGAGAGAGGTACAACGGGAGAGAGAGAGAGGTACAATGAGAGGGAGAGGGAGAAGAAGGTCTTTGCCTTCGCTTCGTCATGCCATTTTGCTCTTGGGCTCCGGTGCTTTGCCGCTCCACTGTTGGGCTCTGGTCTCTTTGGACTTCCGATCACCTCTTGGGCTCTCTGGCCGGCTTTTTTTGGAAATCTGACCATCTTTTGGGCTCTCTGTCCACCTTTTGGGGCTTCCCTCAACTTTTGGGCCTCTCTCGGCCTGTGTTTGTTTTTCTTTGGCATAAAAGAAAAAATTTTGGCGACCTCTCTACTCTTTTATGTATTTTTTTACCTGTTTATTGTAGGTTTCATATGAACCATGTCTTGATATCACTGTTTAATTGAAGATCTTCACGCAGGCTCCTTGTCTGAGATTTTTAGTGATGCAACGAAAAGATGAATGGGCGAAGAAGAGGTTCCTCATGTCTGGAGATTTGAGAAAAGAAAGAAGATGATTATTATCGAGGTTTCCTACAGACGATTTTCAAGAAAGATTTCTCTAGTTTCTCAGTAGTTTCACAGCCTCTTTCTATATAGTATTTATAGAGATCGAGTCTGATTTTATCTTCCGTGTTTTCTACGTCTGGACTTTTATAAGCCGTTTTTTGTCACGTATACGTTTAATCTTTTATACAATTTGTATGTAACGTTTTCCTCAGATTTACCGCTGAGAATGGACATATTTTGGATTACATAATCTTGAGTCCAAACTTGATGTTGATGATATGAATCTTGTATTGCTTGTTGGTGGGTATTACTCTTTTTACTTGGGCCTCCTTTTTATAGTCTTTCTTATGCTGAGTGTAGACTTGTTCATCTTCATACGCTAGGTAAGTACAGCTCGATCAATGAATATAAAGTACGAGCTTCAAATATATTATTCACGAATCCAGCTATTTCTTGCTGGTTTTTTACCATAAAAAACGGCTCACTTATTGTTGATAGATTTGGCCATACGTGAGTTCTGTGATTTCTTGCAGTATTTTGGCATGAATTTCCTTGTAAAAGATCTTTCTTTACGTGTCTTATTACTGAAAATGAGTCAAAAATGTAAAAATTCCAGACTTTAGTTTGAGTTTCGTTAGTTGAATCTCCAAAAAACCACGATTTCATGAGTTCGAATCTTGCTGTTCATGCACGTCGCATGTATGACGCTACCTTAAATGCTCGTGCACATTTTCTCTTATATATATATATATATGAGAACCATATCATGTCCATCACTCATACTGATGTTGGTTATTCATGTTTGACATTTATTTTTGTGTAATTTCAAATATTGTAGAGGTATTTTAAAAATGATGAAGCACAAATTTATTATACTCGTCACGGCATAAGTGAACATCGTCAATGATCTGCAGAATTCAATGACACTCTCTCTTTCTACCTGTCAATACTCATCGAGAGAGAGAGAGAGAGAAGAATGTAGATAGATAGAGAGATGAGTATTGATAAGTAGAGAGAGACATGTAATATATATGTGTGTGTGGAGAGAGATAGAGAGACCATACACTTAAGGAAAAAAGTAAATTATCATCGTTGCTATCAGGTCAACCACATAAAAGGGTTCAGTGGCAAGATGATAGTCATGAGAAAAGGACAGTAAGGCGAAGAAGAACTGTCCTCTAGAGCTTATCCGATTCATTACTCCTAACAAAGATGTACAGATGATTGCTCGTATTTTGTTATCAATTGAACTCTACCGCTTAATCTGTAAGAAAATAATGCAACGGATGGAGTGTGTCGGGGGCGAGTTTTAGAGGTGGCAATATCATGTTTTAGGTTGTGTTAATTTCATGTCATAGTGTTTAATATCGATCCAAACTCAACCGGATATTTTTCTTTTCATTACTTCAGATAGATATGCATGGGGATTTTCATGGGGGATGACAATGGGGCGGATCGGGGACGGGAATAGCTATACCCAAGTCCAATCCAAACCTTTATGGGCCGGGTATGGGTTTGGGCTCTCTTTTTCTTAATGAGGCGGGTAGATGGTAAAAACAAGGCGGATGTATGTGTGTGTTTATATTATGTAGGGTTGAAAGATTTGATCATTTAGCTACATCATGCCCAGCCAAATTGCTGTCTGCTCGACATGGTTTTCTTGCATTGTGTGTGTACTTAAGTAACTAGCTAATACAATCAACCCGAGTCCAACACACTGTTTATTTTCACCTCGTGAAGCTTAAGGAGGTAGCACGTGTTCGTGTTCGGATCAGCTTAGGTCTCAACCCGAACGTGTGGTTTGAAGTATGTGGACATGTTAGGTAATCTCCGACCTCTCTTTGAACCCTCCGGCGTCAGATGGCTCGGCCGCGATGGAGGCGAAGAGCAAAAAGTATCGCCCGGCAAGAAATCCTTTTGTTTTCTTTCGTTGGAGAATCGATTCTTCTGGCATTTCTTTCGATTGTTCGAAGACTCAAGTTTCCGTCTTTTATCTCAATTTTGTGCAGTGCTCTGAAGAGAGAGTTGAAATTGAAGCAGAAGGAGGAAGGGAGGAGGTTGAAGGAGGAAGAGAATAATAAAAAGGCAAGTTTTAGCTGTGGTTCTGGATTTGAGCCAAAATTTCCTCTGTTTTCTTATCATATTGAAACGTAAACGTCCTCATTTTGGAACATATTGATGATGCCAATCTTAGGCTTCATTTAGTTTCATTGAACTATTCTTCTTGTCTCGACCTACCTAAATTATCTTCACAATCCGGAATTCTATCTATGTTAGAATTACGGTCTTCTGTCAGCGCCTGATCCTAGCTAGGAGTTACCGGGTTCAGATTGCGTTTTCAAACCATTTCTGTGAAGTATGTGATGTTACTATTGTTATTCTCGATTAATGAAATGCGTTTTCATCATCTCCAGTCCCGATAATATCCTTTTGTAGCTCATCTTAATCTCCCACTTTTTCTTCTTCTTCTTCTTATTCACAATGCAGCTAGTTATCATTCATCATCCACACAAGCTTTAACTGGATCCATTTTTGTTGTTTTGGATAAACTTTTTGCAGTCGTTACCTGTTGAAGGATGATGTTTGTTAATTTTATGATATGAAAACTCTGAAATCGCATCATGAACGTCATGTTTGAGCATTATATTTGTTGAATGACAGGAAACTCGCTATCGCCAACGATACCTAGATTTGATGTTGAATAAGGAGGTTAGGGAAATGTTCTGCACGAGAAGTGGTATCATACTTTACATAAAAAAAATTCTTCATGGTCTTGATTTTTTGGAGGTTGGTTCTTATCCTTATTATTTTCTGATCACAAAGATTTAGTTCTCTTCATTCTTCCCTTGTATATATCTAAAGTTTGCATGCTCAAAATATCAGGTTGAAACACCAATGATGAGTAAGATTGCTGGTGGAGCTGCAGTCAAGCCATTTATCACTCATCACAATGAGTTGGATATGAATTTATTTATGCATATTGCCCAGAACTGTATCTTAAGCAGTTACTTGTTGGAGGACTTGATCGTGTTTATGAGATTGGGAAGCAATTTAGAAATGAGGGAATAGATTTGACCCATAATCCAGAATTTACTACATGTGAGTTTTACATGGCATATGCAGACTACCAAGATCTGATGAAGTTGGCCGAGGATATGCTATCTGGTAACTTGTTGATAACCGCACAGATATATGTCCTTAAAGTTCTTGCCTCTGTTTTCAGCTTTGTTGCTTGCTTGGATTTCGTTGTCATTTAGTTCATTACAGGAATGGTTAAGGAGCTTACAGGTGGTTATAAAATTAAGTACCATGCAAATGGTTATGACAATGACCCTATAGAGATTGATTTCACTCCCCCTTTCAGGTATAGCCTTTAGTTGGTCAAATTGGATTATCTGTGAACTAGTTTTTTTATTTGCATGCTTGTTTTTAATCTTGGGATGCTCATTTCTTGATTGGTTTTGGTGAACTTCAGAAGGATTGATATGATTGAAGGATAAGGCCAAACTTAACATTCCCAAGGACCTTACCAGCGAAGAAGCTAATGAGTGTTTAGTTGATGCTTGTGAAAGGTTTGGTGTTAAATGCCTGCCTCCACAAACAATCGCTAGATTATTAGATAAGGTACTGCTATATTGAAAATGACACCTCTTGTTATCTGCAGCCATGCAATTTTATCAATTTTTCTACCCTTCCAGGAGAAAGTTAATTTATTTGAACTGAGGACAAAAAGAGGAATGCTTGTGATAGACCATTGTCCATGCAAATTATGCTCAACATCTGAAGGCATCTGTTTGAGACCTATCATGATTTTGTGTATGATTGCAGCTTGTTGGTCATTTCTTGGAAGAAGAATGCGTGAATCCAACATTTATCATAAATCATCCAGAGATAATGAGCCCTCTTGCAAAGTGGCATCGGTCAAAACCAGGCCTAACTGAACGCTTTGAACTGTTTGTGAACAAGCATGAGGTGTCGTAGTTCTGAACACCATTTTTATCTCGTCTTGGTTCAAACCCACCCTTATTGACGTTAAATTTCTCTATGTTAGGTGTGTAATGCGTATGCAGAGTTGAATGATCCTGTTGTGCAACGTGAACGGTTTGCTCAACAACTCAAGGTATCAGTAATATGATTATGAAAAACATACATGCGATTGATAGTGATATGATGATAGAAAACGTTAGTATATGTTTTGATGGAAGATGTATATGTTATTGCATTGGTTTTAGGATCATCACTCGAGTGATGATGAAGCAATGGCTTTCGATGAAGCATTTTGTTCTTCTCTGGACCATGGTTTGCCACCAACCGCTGGATGGGGATTGGGGATCGATCGGCTTACTATGCTATTGACCGACTCCGAAAACATTAAGGTGAGTGTTTTTCTGTTTTTCGGCATTGTTATACAATCTCCATCTCTTCTATATTTTTTTGTCTGTAACAAACTATTTTGCTGCCATTTGTTTCTACAGAAATTAATCCTTTTCCCTGCCATGAGGCCTGAAGATGATCCACCTGCAAAATGTAAAATTTTATTCTTTTGCCTTCAATATTAGAAAATCTTCATTGTACCAATAATTTGAGTCAATTTGTGGAAAATCTCTCTTTAAGTTCATGCAAGTTGACACTCTTATATGCGCTTCGTTTCTTTCACAAAGCATTGTCAAATTGCCAAACCATCCTGCAAATATGTAGTGTTTCTATGATCATGTACATTGCTCTTCATTTATAACAGCCATGCGTTTATTACACTAAGCTCCATGACGTAGTGCTAACCAGCTCTTCTAGAGTCGTGTTTTAGTAAGTATGCTGTATCAACGGACGTTTGCCATTTCTTTATGCAGGAATAGGTTTGGCGATGCTGTATTGAGCTACTGGAAGTATCATTCGTCTTCATTGGAAAATTTGATCTTAAATTTTGTATAATTGGATACTGGGAAAATATAATTTCTTTTTCTTTCCCTTTTTTTACTTGTGCTGCATGTACTCCATATACTGCGCTATAATTTTGTTACGATTTATTTAAGAAGAGCAAGTTGATTAATTTGAATATTTGTGGGGTACTATCTATGGTTGGTAAAGTTCAACCTTCATTGCTTGTACATTACACGGTTGTATCTGTTTGCATTGTACATTACCTATAGCATAGCACCGTGGTTTTGCGATATGATTGAACATCGTATGGCGAAAATCCCGGTTGTCATATATATGTGCATAGTTAAGGATGTCTTGCACGTTAGGATTCATTGTACTACAACATATATACACAACTTCAGTTTTTTCTTTTTTTCCGTGTAACTTGCTTGGAGAGAGAAAACCGAATGTATTAAAATAAAAGCAAGAGGTGCACCCAGAGCGTTAGCTCAATGGCAGAGCGCTTTGGCGTCATTGCTGTTGGTGGGGAGTTCGACTCCCAGGGATTGCTTGCGTGGGTGTGGGTGTTAGGCATGTGTGGATGTGGGTGTTAAGGCTGCAACCTCCTCTTGTAACCAAATAAATAAATAAATAAAAGCAAGAGGCAGTGACGAAGAAAACGGCAGACGGTTGGCCGCATGAAGGAAACAGTGAGACGCATGGCACGCAAGCAAAAACTCTCGAGCCAACCAAAACCAAGTAACTCCCTTTTGAAATCCATAGTTCTTCAGCTGGCGATGCTTCTTTTTCTACATCAACTTACATTGCGAAGGGGGATTTGTAAACTATTCAAGGGAGAGCTAAAGCATTGAAATCATACTTTTCACACAAAGTTGAAACTAATAATATCGAATTTGGGCAAGAAGGCTCAAATGCTCTAAAATCAAACTGGGGAAGCAGGTAAAGACTAGTTCGTAGAAGCATTTATTACTACACGTCAAAGCTGAATGCGAAGTTATGAACTAGTAATTGTGACATCAGATACAACATGAACAATTTTCTTAATAGACGCAACCACCACGAACTCTCTTAATATCTTGAGGTCCAGAGCTGCAGTTAGAGCTAATGCTTGCGAATATTTGGAGCTGTGGATTCTATCAGGTAGCAGATGCTCAAAACATGGAACCATGGGATCTAAGCTTCTCCCTTTCACTGTAAAAGTGGTCAGCATGTGAAGAGTGGGCAGAGACGAACCCATTTCATAAATAACACATTAAAGATCCAAAGAAAAGCATGGATAAGAGTAACAAATATCAACGGCAGAGTTCAAGCAGACACATTAAGCAAATATTTTGTTCTCAACCGAAAGCTAATATAACTCTCAAGGGGTCAAAATACAGCAGTTATCAGCTATGGCTTGAGGGTGAGGACTGCTCGCATTAAAACCTCACTGTGACTCCATGCTGTATAAGCTCTTGGTATCGTGAGCCAGAGGAGGCAAACGCAAAGCAAGTGCGAAGCCTCCAAAATGATAATGCTACAAATCTAATTAGCGGTACAATAAGACTTCTAAACTCTTATGAAAAATGAAGTACAAAAGAATACAAACCATGAGTGAAAAGTTTAGCGGTACAATAAGACTTCTAAACTCTTTTGAGAAATGAAGTACGAAAGAATACAAACCATGAGTGAAAAGTTGGATTAATCTTGTTTACAATACCGCTATGCATAGACATGTTAAAGATATAACTAATGATATGCTACTAATTAGCATAATTTTCATTTAAGAAGGTGACTTTATACATACATGAATTAAGACCATTATCAAGTGCTACCAATAAACACAATTTCTACTTAAATATAAAAAAAATCAAAGATGTAAGTGCATTTTGTATGTATATATGTAGGCACGCTTGTATATATCTACATATATAAAAGAAGTGTCCATCCGGTCCTGTGTAGTGGCCCAGACAAGTTGGTTCCAAAAACAGTTATCTCATGATCAAACGTCAAAAGAAGGCATGCACGCGCACACACACAAATGTCTCCCCCTATGGCAACCGTCCTTATGACATCAGCAGAGGATGCTGTCAATTTTTCTCCCCCCCCTCTTTTCAACTATTTATCAAGAGATCAACGCCCCACTACACGGCGACTGAACGCATCTCTCTCTCTCTCTCTCTCTCTCTCTCTCTCTCTCTCTCTATATATATATATATATATATATATATATAAAAATCCCGAAATTAGTGGAGCTAGATCCTTCAATCAGGTAATTCTGATTTAAGAACACAATGTCAAAATTTTGGCACAATAGACCATTTATTGTCCAACCCACTTGAAAACCGGTATATATACCATACGTGCATATCTATACCTTTATCAACTTCAATCATTGACGTGCTGTACTTTACAGATGCATTCAGGATAAGGATTCTCGTAAAATGATTCCTCAGTGCGCAAACGTGCTCGACCTTTTACTCCAGGTATTGGACCTTCCCTTCTTCTAGGAGCACCTAGCCTGTAATAACAGATGTAGATTATCATGAACAATTTTTTCCTTCAAGGAAACGAAAAAAAAGATCATATGGAGGGTTGATCTTTTGGTGCATCACAAAAATCAGGATAGTGTATAAACCGATCTAAATGAGTCATCCAGACTGTTTCACAAAACATATGCTAAACTGCATTACCTAGATTTGTGCATCCGAGTCACGAGAGAGGAAAAGAATGGTCCTTCCTCCAGCTCCCCTGCTTCTATCTTGTCAAAAAGTTGGACTAGTCCTTTCCTGCCATAGGAAAAAAACCTTAAGGATTAAGGACATAATAATGTATGATATCAATTCACATTTTCTTTCAAAAGTAAATTAGTGAAAATTTATTTGTCACGAGGAGATATCTTATATGAAACATCTCTTATGAATATCAGAATGGCTCATTTAGCACCCTTCAAAAACAGAAACGCCTCAGAAAATTTTGCTAGGGAAGCTCATCAACTAACTTTACAATTTGGCTTGGCTAAGAAGGAAATATATGCTCAGCCAAGACATCAACTAACTTCCCCAACTTCACCACCATCAAGGACATATCACCAAGAAAAAGAGGCAAGTCACATAAAGAATAGTGACCAATATTTTGTGCATTAAGTATATATCTGGTTTGACGCTGCCTACAGATTCACAAAGGCATCAATTATTTAGGTTAGACTGTGAAGTTCGCTGAGAATGAAAGAGAAATTCTACCTGTCTGGGCTGATTGTCATACGATGTCCTAAAAACCTACGGTGACCCTCAACAGCTCTGGCCATGTTTCCTGAATATGAAGGGACAAATACATCGCTTTCAACAGATACAATGTAATCTATAGCTGCATTTTGAGATGCATGATTAGCAAATGCTTCCAGTTCCTCTGGCGTCGCCATTGTTTCCTGACAATGACAACTTAAAAAGGTCAGAGTCATCGTAATCAGCAAATATAGGCTCACAACACTCTTAGATTTTCTCCAAAACTCATGCAAGTATCAGATATCACCAACCTTGAAATAAAGGTTTGGAAAGTAGGATCTCAACTCGGCAAGGTGAATGTCTCCACCATATATTTCACCAGCAGCAACATAAATTAAAGTAGATGGAGGATAACCAAGTGCCCGCAGAAGTATCCCGACCTCTTTGGGTGTAAGTGGACAGTTTCCGCCATTTCTCTGTTCAGTAGAGTTTATTTTCTTTGTTTTCCAATGGTTAGTATTCTCTCTAGAAGAAAACAGTGAGATATCGTTAGGATTTATAAACAACTGAATGATAATGATTGCACATATTGTACTGTTTTAATTATTTCTTACCGCATTATTGTCAATTCTTTAGCTTCATCATTAGTCAATCCATATGTACATCCAGTAAAAGAGAGCATGTCCTTCTCATACCGCAAATGAAGAGCAATATATCTCCCATGTGACCTCAACCGCTCCACTAGCTTCTGTTTTGTCATCGTCATGGATTCTCAGAACCTAGTTTATAGGATATCCCATTGGAGATCTCTCAAATTCAAAAAAGCAGAAATAACAGTAAGGAAGTCCTAGTGTTTTTAATAATGATTTCAAATGAAAAGGAAATGGTGAAAGCAAATTAGACCTTTCCTAGGTCCTCGATGGGACGGGAGAAAAGGAGAGCATTGTACATAGCACGACATCGCAACCTTTGAATATCAAGTGGCAGGTCATTGTTTGAAAGCCGCGAATCAGATTTTGGAACATGAATGACCTGTTAACATGAGATCAATGAAACTAGTGCTGAACTCAAGAAATTCAACAGTATATCATAGCAAAATAAAAACAGAAGGAAAAGAAAGTCCCTTGACATGAAATCTCCAATGGACCAACAAGTGCTTAGAGAAATATTTGCCAGATGATCACATAGATAAACATGTTTGGTTCATCGATTCCTATATGATTGATCTCTCTCAGAAATGCAGATTATCTGAACCTTGATAACATATGCTGAATAAATGCCTTGCCATGAATAAAAGACATTCTTACAATATACGTCAAACATCAATGCTCGCCCACTAAATAATGGACGTTCCAAGTGCACCAACTTCGAAATGCCAATTACTAGTCCAAAGAAGATGTTGACTATCTCAAAACGAAGTGAGGCACAGATGGAAGTGTTGGGACGTGTCCTCTCATTGCTTAAGCTTATCAGGGCATCCTTTGGAATCTCCTTCAGCCCCAAGATCTTTGAGTCAAAGCTTACAGTTTGACAGCGTCACAGAGCCAAAGGTAAATGGCCCATGTATTCATTTCCAGGTATATATCTCAAAGAATGTGAAGTGGTTTTGCAGTTGCAGATGGTAATCATGGATGTAGCCAGCTATTGGGACTTGGGACATTTCTCGGTGTAAGTGGACTAATCTCGAGTTCTTTGCCTAGGATCATCCATAGGTGCAATGAAAGCAAGCCAGCAGGTACATATAGAGCCTCTCTTCCCTGATGAAAGTGATGTATAAAGCTTTCTCCGTACAACAGTTCCCAAAGTACATTCGATTTTTGCATAACTTTAAGCATACCTAAAAATAATGATGATTCAGGGTTCTCAAAATTAACATGCACCACGCATCAGTCCTATAATTAGCATTGTAACCAGCTTTTCTTAAGAGCTATATATCAAAAGAATGAACCAGTATTGGACCATTTATAACAAATTACATAGGGTTTTGAAGCATTGATAGCACAAAGAAAGATTATCATTTATTATGGGACGATGAGCTTTATACTCATCAGTTATTTCAGGAACCATTTTTAACTGGAACATGTTCAAATTTCCTAGAGTAAACCATGAAATTGGAACAGACTTGCTCTGCAGCAGTAATTTCCTGAGAGGTAATTCCTACTTATTCTATCTCTGCACCTTCATCCAATTATGTATCACCAACTCCATTTCTGTAACGTTTAGCATTTTCTCAGTGCTTGTTTTATTCTGCAGTCCATCTGAATGGCGCTGTTGCTGATAGTATTGAAAAACATTCTCAGTTACTTCCCCTATTTATGATGCTACTAGCAATGTTAAGTGCCATATCAAAAACATACTGTGTAACTGCACACACGAGTATTGGGAATTTTAGTTGTACGACGAATGATTCAACATGTTGAAGATCTGAACTGTAGATGTTGGATTCCTATGGCTTGCACTTTGCTGTCAATCAAAATGCATCTGTACCTCTCCATATGATGTCAGGAGACCAAATTAAAGAGCTATATGGGAACAAGTACAAACGCATGTACCAAACCATTTACAAGTTACAACTCCATAGGACAGTAACAATGTCCTTTGCATACTTATGACTATGCTGATGTATGGTGATGCTAGAATACCTACTTTGTTTGCTAGGGTATGTAAAAGCGCTCTGATCCTCACTGACAGTTGAACAGATGAATTCTGAAAGTAAGGCCAACCTGACTATGCATGTGAAAAACCCAAAAGCACGCATCCTGCTAAATTAGTTTCACTATATTTTTAATAAAATAATCCTGATGGTAACGTTTGGAAGTGATCATTGGAAAGCAACAGCTCTAAGTAGAGCAGACATGATGGGCACCAAGCTGGCACAATCCTATAGCCAGTTCATTTCTCCACAAGCACGAGTGGATATCTAACCCTACTGCTAACATCATAATTATGTTCAAAGGGCAATTTTTCAAAGTGCATTACAAACTTAAAAGTACATAGCTGTTAATTCTGTCAACATCCTGAAATATCATGCCTGATCATTGGAAAGCAGCACCACAAATAGCATCACCATAATATTAACATAATAATCCTGGCCAAGGGTAGTGTTCTGAAGTGAATTACAAACCTAAACTTAGCTGACCATTGGAAAGCAACCCCTCCCTCCCTCCTCCTCCCTCTGTGTGTGTGTGTGTGCGTGCCCACGTGAATCTATGTGTGCATGTGTGGGAATTGCATGAATCCAAAGTTATCAAGGAAACCTTTTGGATTCAGTTCTTCTTCCCTTGAAGAAATGATACTCCTGGACTTCTGTAAGACTGATGCAGATTGACCAGTTGACATTAAATTCAACAACACAAAACTTGAAGCAAAATATTACAGATCCACTTAATTTATGTGGCAGACAAAGAGGCATTTAAGTACAAAAGGCTGCATATCCAAGGAGCCCATTGGTCTGTGCCTCACATGAGTCCACATAATTAAAACTCTAGCCAAGAATCCTAGAACCCTTGATCTGGGATCAGCTTTTCATACTGCGATTCCGAAAACTGAGGTCTGGAGACAATCTAGTATATATGCATTCTTATGCTTTCCTCTTTGAAAATTAGTACTCTGATCATCACACTAGAAGGAAAGACCTAGATTCTTAACTTATATATGTGTATATATGCTCTAGATTCCTACAATAAAAATTATCTCATAATTCGACTTTATAAACTAAATTTACATGGATATGATCCAGCTGTTGTAAATATCTGGAACTCAAAGCATAAGGATCACTGACACACATTTCATCGTATCACATCAGAAGATATATATTATGGAAAGTTATATATTTTTAAAGCTATCAAAGACTATAATTGCAAAATTTATTAGAACTCAATAGAAAAAAAGAAATTGAACGTCTACTTTAACATGCAAGAAATTTTCTTTTATTGATACAAGGAGGAACTTAACATAAATTCCCTAAAATAAGTAGGAAACCTCATATATAAAGCATCAAACACATAGAACTCTTACACGATCTCTAAAGTCCGAAACTTAGATATTATAAAATATCCTAAAGTTCTAACTAAAATATCAGAACAGTGACCTGATCTGAGAGAATTTTATGTTTTAAATCATAAAGCCTATCAGTCCTCCCCATCACCCACAGTTTCTTCCTTTGTATAGGAGCCTGAGATATTGACACGTTCCTAGAAGGCTAAACCTACACAAGATGAATCCATGTGAAGAACTTGCAGGTTTTGAACATACAAGTGATGATGGTACTCGGCAATCAGCATGACCTAGATCTGAGCTACTGTGTCATGTCAAGCCTGTGTTACATCATTCATATCTATTAAACTCGGAAATGATTATCAAGAATCTTTGTGAAAGCTACTGCTAAATAATATTTCACTGTCGCGACATGGACAGCATCCAGCAAGCATCTCAGAATACCTAAAGTGTAACAAATACATCAGAATGGAAGCCAGAAAACTATTTTGGCACCTTCAGTGTGACACATGTCGCTTGTATTCAAAAGCAATAACCCATCAAGTCATCTGGATGGAAAGAATATCAACTATGATGTTGGTGCAATGTGAGAAGTAGACTGACCATACCTTGTACTCCTTCCATAATTGCGCTATGTCCTCATAATAGCCTTTACCGGACCAAGAGGTGAAGTGCTTCCGTGCCCTGGGAACCGATTGCAACTCTTTCGGTAGCTCTTTAATGATTTTTACATCTCCTTTGAGCATTTCTATAAAATGATCTTCATCAAAAATGTCTGAGAAGACACTGATTTACATGGAAAGATGTCAGGGAATCATAATATATTTAACATGACTAAGCATTCCTTGAAAGAACATAACTGTTGCCAAACCTTGAATCATGCCAGAAGGACTTCCTATCCAGCTGAGGAATTACCAAGGTAGCATTTAACATACGTGCCACAGCAACCATATCACATATCTATGGAGGTCAACGTAGTTACCAGTTCATCAGAAACACAGAAGATAACCACATCAATACAATGTGACTATTAATCTAAAACAAAAAATCCGTTTTGAGTTGGAAAACAAACTCTTGCTTAGTTAGGATACTATTTAAGCAGCATATAAATAGCATCTTAGAGTGACCATCTGATACATATCTAAGAAGATTAATCTCCACAATGATTCTGAGTAAAGAGATATTTGCACCTAAACTATCAGAAATTCAATATGAAAAGGCATGTCTACTTCTTTATGAAAAACTTCGTCAAAAGCCTAGGCAGTGTCTGTACACAAGGCCTCTCAAAAAGATTAAGCAAGCCTATGCAGGTTGTAAACATTCTGGTAGTACCCTAACAATCACAAAAGGAAAACCATTAACATAATACAGCTAATTCTAACACAGATGAAGCCATGCATGTGGCACTTGGAGAATGATGCAATTCACTTGGAGGTGAAAAACGCTGGATACTGCACAAGCATCGTTATATTTTTCCTCTTTAGAAAAATTAAGATAGAAAATTCGCTGTAAACTATCTTGTAGAATGCTCGTATACCAAACATCAGTTCAGTGGCTCAACCACTCTCCCTTCACCATCATTTCATACACAATGAATTTATAGTTGTTTCAAACTTTCGAGAAATGAAACATATTAGAGAAAAGGTTGCTTCTAGATATTCAAAAGAGACTATGATAATGTCAAGCAATGAGTCTCCTAGTAAGCAAACTTACCCCAGTTCGCATTTGGTTCAGGCCACCGTTACTCCTTACAGTTACGTATCTTCCCACATCTTCTGATGCTGCTGAAACAGCAGAACAGCACATCAGGAAGACTTGAAAGTTGAAACAGATTGTGCAAAACCAAACAGGAGAATCATGTGTGGTAGTTAGATAAAACATGAACTATCGAAGTCACTAGATTCTGATAACAAAAAGATCGCAACATGAGATAGATGTTTACTGTTCACGACAAATTCGAGAAGATTGCAAAATCAAACAGCTAAATCATGCATGGTATTTAAAATTTGTATTAGAGGTACAAGGTTCTGAGAACAAAAATTCAGAAGGCAATTTAGATAATTCATTTTTTAAGAGAAGGAAACAAGCAAGCGCATGCACGTACTTACAACAACAACAACAACTAAGCCTTTTCCCATACTAGATGGGGTCGGCTACATGGATTCTTTGTTTCCACATAGCCTTATCATAATTTGTAGAATCCATGGTAAATAAGTCTGACACGCTCGCTGTACGTACTTAGATGAACAAAAATCCGGGAATTTATGTCTTACAGATGGAGTGTGTCAATTCTTAAGGTAGACTTCCGGGGATTGAAGGCATCCATTTGGAAAGGAACTTTTAGAGATTCAATGAAAATAAAAAAGAATTATGGATGATTACCCTTTCAAAAGCCTTTTGGAAAAATTTGGCTTCTTTTCTTTTCTTTCTTTCTTTACTTTTCTTCTCTTTTCTTTTTTGAGGTTGAATACCATATCACTTGTTTGAAGCCAAAAACGAATCAAAACAACCAAAAGGAAATCATAATAAAATATAATAAACCTTTATAGTAACGAGTTGGCTTGGTGCAAGGATTGAATCCGGAACTAAGAGAAGACCTCCACAACAACGTTTCTTCATCCTGCAAAACAAATCCATGCAAAGATCTAAACCTCTATTCTGAAGAAAACAACCAGTCGAGTTATTCAACCGAATAAACCAACCACGTTAAATCTACCCAAATCAACCACAATGGCGTTGTGTTAAGGAACCAACACCACATTTAACGGCATTAAGAATTGGCAATTACCGACTTCCTGCTCGATTTTCATTCACACGCACGGGCCGAGAGAGAGAGAGAGAGAGAGAGAGAGAGAGAGAGAGAGAGAGAGAGAGAGAGAGATTACCTTGTGTCGGAGGGAGTTGGGATCTTGTTGACGGCGTCGCGCATCTGGGAGACCAGTTACGTTGTATTGGAGGGGGTGGACATCTTCTTGTTGATGGCGTCGAGCGTCCGGAAGATCAGGAACAACCCCTCTTTGGAAAAAGAAGAGGAAGACGAAGAAGGCGACACAAGAAGAAACGGCGACAATTATCAGGAGATTATGCAGCCTCCAGGGGGAACGTCGGAGGATCCTGATGATGTAAGAAGAAAAAGAAGAGGAGGATGGATATCTGAGAGAGGAGGGCGTCCTCCCTCTGCTGCTGCTGCTCATTAGCGTCTCAGATCTCTACCACCACCATGATCGTGCCACTTCACGGATACCTCTCTCTGTCTCCGTCTTCCCTGGTGGCTCGGACACCCCCACATTGAGAAAACATTGAAGATGCATCTTTTGTTAAAAAAACGTAAAGGGAAGGGAGTGGGATCTATTTTGATGTCTATATATTTAGTTTTAAAATAGAAAAACCGAAATATCTGACTAATGAAAATTAGCTGTAAATGGAAGTATTAGGATGGACTGCTTTGCAATTAGAAACGGCGTTAAGTGGAGACTCCGGCAGCAACTAATGGCGGTGGTGAGGGGTGGCGCATGGCATTACGCAAAGCGGTATTTTATGGACATGGTAAAGGTGAAGTGGATGCGAGTGGTGGTGCTAAAAACATCCAAAAGTGGACTCATGGTGGTGGTGAAGGTTGCACCAAGTAATGGTGATAACATAGTGTTGTGAGCAGTGGCGGATCTAAGATTTTTTTTTAAGATGAGAAAGTACTTATTGAACTATTTGAGATGGGTAAACTATGTATAACGGTTGCCATAGATTCAATCGTTCTCTATAACTTTTTCGCTAGTTTTCTTAATTGTAGGTGAAGTGATTGTCCCAACTCACCTTAGTGTAGATGTAACACTAGTTGTAAGGAGATAAAGGTAGCAATATTTGACCCTACATGATAGACTGTAGTGGTGAAATTAGCTGTGGATGCGGTTGTATGTATGTTTTGTAAGAAGATGATCATCCTTCATTGTCTTTCACTGTGTGCTTTTTACACACGTACATGTATCTACCTGTTTGTTAGTAGACCATGCCAGTGCACAAATGCGATGTCTATACTAATTCAATTGTTAAAGCCGTAACTTAATTTATAGAAAAAGCTTCACAAAAAAAGTTATATTGTTGATGGAAATCGGTATGGCTAACAGAAACATATGGCCAGTGAATTTTTTTAAGAACATTTAATACATAATATACGATTATTAATATATGGGTATGCTCATATTACTTTATTAAATTTGTACTAATTAGTATTTATTATTAAAACTACTATCAATATTTATTAATTGTTATTATTTTCATTAATAGATTTTTATTAACAAATTATTATTGATATTAGTTTATCAGTTGGTTAACAATTTATAATTTATCTAATATTTAATAATGATTATATATTCAATAACTAATATAATGATTCTTCAATAATATTAACTGCATTATTAATCAACCATATTCATACACAACATTCTTTTAAAAAATCTGTCGATACCGGTCTGAATATTTTTCAGTTTTATCTTTATATATAGTATATAAGCAAAAACCTTTATAAAAGATATCATAAACCTTCCCCATGTCCAATGGTATGACCTACTTGTAGGCAAGAGGCCGTAGGTGAATTTCATTACTTCTCGAGTAGCATTAATAAATAAATGTTATACTAATATTAAATGTTATAATATCATATTCCTAATATCGGATAATTTAGTATAATATACTTAATTAACAATATTATGAACTAACATTAACATCGTAAAATAAATATTACCATAAAATTTATTCTAGGTAAGCAACTAAGTTGCTCCACTGTAGTTTTTTCTTAGATGACTGCAAACCACGTTGTTGGATTTGCACGGCCAGTAGTAAAAAAGACGAAGAAGAAGAAGCATGTTCCCGATTTACAAAAATGTGAAACCAAAGGGTATTTTGTAAGATTTCTCTTACTCAAAATTATGGTTTGAGTCGTTTGAGCAGATGTGGAGTTTAAAATTTAAAAGAAAAAGTGTACCTTACATATGATAGTGTCAGCTTAAAATCTTCTTCGCCCCACCCTAAACTGCTCCGTAGTCTATTCGGGAAATTTTAAGATCCATCTCATCCTAGACTCTTCATATATGTCAGAGAGGGAGATCGACAGCATATGTTGGCTATCGGCTTTTGATCACTCAGGCACCTTAGAATTTTGATGATCTCACTGTTATTTTACTCATAAAAGAAAAACAACCAGTTCATTTTCAAAAGATCTCCAGTTTATTGTATAATCTGAATACAATTTGTAATCTACTTGTATATGTTTAATTCAATATATTTTTCTATAAGAACTTAGTCTTAAATGCTACATATACATGATTAATGTTTAAAATCAATTTATTGCAAGCTAAACACATTTAAACATTACACTCTCCGATAACATAATGCATATATAAGAGCTATCTATGCATCTATATTTATATCCATATACAAGCTCTGTGTGTGTGTGTGAGAGAGAGAACCATGCTGTAAAATGAGGTGAAATAAGAAACTCTCAGTATGCATCATATGCTTCCCCCTTGTTTGGATACTTTAAAAGAGCATTTCTATTTATACTTTTACAACTCATTGATGTATTGTTTACATGGGTTATTTCCTTGTAGATCAGAGAACGACTTCACAGAGTTATTTTGCTTAGTTATACAAAGAGAAAAAGGAACCTTTTCCACCAGAGAAGGGAGAGGAACCTAACTTTGAAGAGAAAAAAGTTCTCTTGACAGCATCGTTAATACATTACCATCATCACTTCCCATCACTGTGTTATCCTTTGCGGCCTTGCCACCACTGCTACCGACACTGCTATTAATGCCGCCTGCAGTTAGAGACTTCTGATCTCGCCCATCCTTACATCACCACCTGCCGCCACCAATCGGCTATCATTACGACCTGCTACCACCACTTTCATCCTCCGATGACGATTACCATGTGCCACTTGATGAGTTTTCTTCCAAACACTGCCTCTGTTTACTTTTACAGTAGTTATATATTGTTCTTTTTTCTTCTTCTTTTTTATCATAGAAAATTTCTGTAGGCACCAATTTCCCGCTGACAGCTGTTCAAAGTGAAACTTTCAGTAGGAAAATAAGAATAGTTCTCGTGGGCCATACGAGAAAATAAAGAGTGCAAGAGATGCGGTGGCGGATTTAGAATTTTTTTTGTGGATGGAACAAACAGCCTATTCATCCATTAACGTGGGGTGAAATATGTATAATAGCCGGGAATTCATTAGCACTCTGTAAAATTTTCATTTGTTTTGTAAATTTCAGGTGAACGACCGCCCTCCCTTGCCCTAATGCACATCTAAAGAGTAGCAGATCGATTAGCCATGATTTGTTATTGTATTTTTGTTACAAGAAGAGAGGCTGAAACCTAACACACACCCATACATGCACCCTCTACGGGTCAAACTCACAACCAGCAACAGCGGTTCATTCTCACTGGAAAAGCGAAATGATGGGATTTTTCTTGACGTCCAAGCGGCCCCAGCCTCCGCGAATCCCTCTGTTATGAAGAGGCCTCGGCTGGACAAGGGGGCCAGTTTCACAAGGCTGCCGCCCCAACTACCACTGCAAAGTAAGCGTAAATCAAGGCCAGCTGTTGAGCTAAAAACATGAGTTATTTTAGAAAGAAGAAAATACTGTTTGAGACACCGAGACGGTATTAAGAAGCAGATCAATGGTATAAGTTTAGGACTTAATTGGTCCAAACCGTTTGCTTGGATTTGGTAACAAATTAAGGTCCAACTAAAGTTGGAACTGGATCATGACTCGCAGTTTTGCATGCTTGTCAAGTCCGAATATAAATTGGCTTTTATTAAATAATATATTAATTACCTTTCTACGTGTACATGTCAGAAATAGAGTTGGTACTCGACCTGCTGGGTTTGACTTGGAAACTCACGACTCGGTCTGAACTGTTTGTTACGATCTTATGGTTTGCACCTTGCCCGAGTTGAGCGGACTCACTCCTGAGCTAACAAGAAAAGCAACTCAGTTAGCTAGACGCCGTTGGGTTTATTTTCGAACTCAACACAAGATTCGTACATCAAAGTAGACGTGATCGGTTCAGAATCGACCTGAAGGTTCTAGTCGAAACAGAACCAGGCTAGGAACTGGTTGAAAGAGGAAACGGTGAAACCAGACTTGGAACCTGGTGGTTCTAATCGAAACAAAATTCGTACATCATGTGCAGGGTTCCATAGTTCCAGTTCTTGGGTGGTTCGGGTTCTGTTCAACCCGGCAGCTGGTCCAAATAAACTAACTACCTCTAGTAAGGACTCAAAGATATGCATACCACGGGTATCGAACTCAAGACTTTAAAGTAGAAGGTTTTCTTAGTCATCGAAGAACTGTTAAATCCTCTTATGCAAATGGTGTACCATAAAAGACGGGGATGGGATCCGATGAAACATTTATTCACTGTAATTCGTACTTGCAATGAATCTGACAACCAAATGCTGGATACTGATATTCATATTGTTTACTGTTTTAAAAGTTATTATGTATAATGTACCATTTCATGTTTAAGGTGTTGAATAATCATTATTGTTTATTTTTTCTAATAAGAATCCCTGATCAAATTTAATGTACCAATGATGTTAACATGTTGAATATATGCTCCTAATTCATGAATGAAGGAAACACGTTTATTTTAAAATTAGCTTAAAATATTATATCTTGGCGTCATAATCCCCCCCTCTCTCTCATACACACATGTGTGTGCACGCTTGTGTTAGAAAGAAAGAGAGAGAACTGATTTGTCAATTCAATATTTTATATATGTATATGGATGTATATATATAACACATAATTTCTCTTGTATATCTATGTGAGCATGTATGACATAATAACATTAAACTAAAATCAAATGTATTTAACTTACTAAAATATCTAAAACATTACTGTATTTTATTTTCCACAGAAAATTGGAACTTTAAAGGAAGGTATAATAGGGCTTCATAGATCAGCAGGTAGTCAAAGAACAATATAATCGAGGAGCGATGATCTCTTAAAGTGAAAAATATAAAAGCTTACACGAGACGATGACATAAGTGATGATGTGTTTGAGAAAATATAGTTACTCGTTAGTATAAAAACTAAATTTTATTTATAAGCTGAAATTAGGAATGAACATTTACATGAGAAATCTGACTCTTTTTCCACTCAAAAGCAAGCAATCCATTTTACTTAGAAACAACTCCAATGGATTTAAACAGTATCCTCACCCACATATATACATATATCTATATCTATATTCATATCTATCTATATATCTATATATATAGAAAGAGAACCTTGTATATGCTAACACATTTAAGTGGTAGCAAATTTCGATAAATCTCACAATTCATTTTTGATAAATAATTTTTTCAAACATACTTTATTCACATGAACATTTTTTTAACTTTAAATCTTAACGTCTGTAATCAAAAGCCAATGTTAAGATTTGTTTTAATTTATTAATATCGAGGTGTACTAGCATATACCATTCTCTCTCTCTCTCTCTCTCTCTCTCTCTCTCTATATCTCTATATATATATATATATATATATATATAT
Organism: Brasenia schreberi; assembly: GCA_036023115.1. Lineage (NCBI taxonomy): Eukaryota > Viridiplantae > Streptophyta > Magnoliopsida > Nymphaeales > Cabombaceae > Brasenia > Brasenia schreberi. The sequence continues at coordinate 3,059,207 of JAYKKT010000089.1, read as the reverse complement.
ATATATATATATATATATATATATATATATATATATATATAGAGAGAGAGAGAGAGAGAGAGAGAGAGAGAGAGAGAGAGAGTCTTCGCATGTGTGAGGTCATGGCATGTGTGGTTATGGAAAATATGTATTAACGCAATCCTACGCTGCATCCATCTTTCTTTTAAGTCAGCTCCACGACGCTCAGCAGTCCTTCCTCCTTCCCTCCCATAGTAAGCTTAACGGCCAAGTCTGATGACATGCATGCCGGGACTTCATACGTCTTTTCTCTCAGAACAGAAACACCGAGCACTGGAAGGAGTTACGACAATTTCCAAGGCTATATTCGTCAATAAGTTGTTCAACTCAAATCTTCTTTCCGCCTTAGCCAGCAAAACCTAGTCCCAACCAACGTTGTTAACGAAATAATAAACAGATTCTCAGTCCTCCTGAAAATCTGCTGTTATTTCTCTGCACACACTGCTCCGCGTTGGTCGAATTCATCGCTACTCCAGAGACTAATAGAAATTAAAACAAAAAGAAATGGATAAATAAACGCAGCAGAGAGAGAGGGAGAGAGGCCTTCCCTGTTACGCCTTCATTTCTTCTCCACCATCTCTTCTTCTCTGTTAGCTTAGTATAACCATCACTGTTCCCGGCAACAAGTGCAGAACAAGTCAATGCCGGCATTCTCTTGGAGGAATCTACACGACCACCTTAAGAAATCGACCTATTACTGTCGAACAACACTGCCAAAACTCAAAAATCCAACTGCTGTTGCTCCAATCCAACTCCGAAGATAACCCTGAAGTTCCTACTGTAAACCCATATTTTTTTATCAGAATCGCCAGATTAACCCATCCTTTCGTAAGTCCCCCAGAAACCCCCCACCATTCTGTAGGTAAAACCCCACATCTCTTGATCAAAACCCTCAGAAGAAGCCATCTTTTGCTTTCCCAGAAGGTCCAGAAACTGTCCACCATTCTGTGTCTAAAAATCGACTTTCTATTTCGCACAATACCCATAGGAAAACCTGTTCCTGGAAAAACCAGAAAAGTCTCACCTTTTTCTATCTGAACGCCGCGAACAACACCATCTTTCTCTTTCTTGGAACTACGTTCCTATTACCCAACAAAAACTCGTACTTTTGAGGTCGAAAATCACCGGAAAACTCAGTCTTGTAGCTGCATATTCTCCAGAAAAAGAAAAGAAACCCCTTTTCTGGTGACGTTAGCATCTAGGAAGATTGCTCAAAGATGAGTATATACGGTAGAGATCCATGGGGAGGCTCTTTGGAGATCAACGCCGAGTCCGCAACGGACGATGACCGTAGTCGGAACTTCCAGGACTTCGACCGTGCCGCCCTCCCGCGGCAGCTCGACGAGACCCAGCAAAGCTGGCTCCTCGGCCGCGGGGAGCAGAAGAAGCAGAAGAAGTACGTGGATCTAGGGTGCATGATCGTCAGCCGGAAGCTGTTCATGTGGACGGTAGGCGCCGTCGTCGCCGCTGCGCTACTGGCCGGACTTGCCGCCCTCATCGCGAAGACGGTGCCGCGGCACCACCACCCTCCGCCGCCGCCGGATAACTATACAATAGCGCTTCACAAGGCTCTCATGTTCTTCAATGCTCAGAGATGTAAGCTCTTTTTGACCCATTAGCACAACTGGTTTTACCTTTTCAGTCCATCAGACTTGAGTGGAATTATTGTTCTTATTTTACTTATATACTGCTTCCTGAGATGGTTGATTTGTTGTCTACCTACGTCTCATTTTAATTTTCTGGGTAAATATCCTTCTGATTTCTAGACGTGGATTTGTTGGTTGATGTTAATTGTGGGCTATCAGATTTGTGGTAATTTTAGATTTACCTCGAGTAATTTTTGTATAATGATTGTCTCAGGGAACTAGGTTGGCTTAACTATTGCGATATTATTTTGAAGATCTACATTTTATTTTTTGTTTCTAACCATGGAGGTGTATCTTTCAGAAGAGTTTGATATCCGGCATGTGGATATGGCTTCGGCCTCCCCATTGTAACCAAAAAAGAAACACGATCTTGTTCATTTATGATGGCGTGGTGGGATAACGTTTTTGGGTTTTGGTCATGAAGGTGTATCTTTCATGGTCACCGTTCTCGTTATTCAAATTTCCTTGGCAAATGTTTTACGGGGAGAAAGTTTTTCAACCTGATTTTGTTTTGGAAAATCTCGTGTCCTCTTTAGCTCCTCTTCCTATGCTATTCTGAAAAGATGGAACCGATGAATGAGTATAAACAATGTGATCTTTTATCAGCTTTAATCCTCCGTTTCCCCTCCAACTTCTTCTTTGGGGAGAAGTGCGGACCCGTTCTGTCTTTCTAATTAGTACGATGGCGTGGTGTATACAAAGACAAAGGAATGGAATATTATGTTTTGATATTATTTTTCGTGTAGAAACAAAATCACTTCAAAGGGTATCTGAAATAAAAGAGAGAAAATTACGAAAAGTAAATTATGTGAAGTTTTTGTTTAAAAGTTAAAACAATTGGGAAATTATTAGATCTCATGATACTCCCGATGCTACTGATATTCTCAAAATATTCTTGCAAAAATTTGACTGAGAAATTCAAATTCTTCTGAGCTTTAGCCAATAATATAATTTCGTTTACTTTTTGCTGTTAAAACATGAGAATCTCATGCTTTTATACTAATCTAGTTGCCTATTTCTGACTGAGCCTCAACATTCACTTTTGATTCAGAAAAAGCTGCACATTATTTTGGTTGCTATTAGTTTCAATCTTCACCTATACTTGTTTATCTTATTCAAATTGGAAACTTTAGGTAGTTTCACAATGAAGCACTCACGAGTTCTGTATGTGTTACTCTGTGTAGCTGGGCCTCTTCCGAAATATAACAATGTGTCATGGAGGGGAAACTCTGGAATGAAAGATGGTTTGTCGGATGAATCATTTCATAAGAACCTTGTTGGAGGATTTTATGATGCTGGAGATGCAATCAAGTTCAACTTTCCGCAGTCATTTGCCTTGACCATGTTGAGTTGGAGTGTGATAGAGTATCATTCAAAGTACGAAGCTGCCGGAGAACTCAATCATGTTAAGGAATTGATCAAGTGGGGAACAGATTATCTACTCAAGACGTTCAATTCTTCTGCAGATACCATAGATGTGATTGCTGCTCAGGTATCTCATTGCTTTTCCTTTCAGAAAATGTTTTCGATCTGTATTTAGTCACACTTCTTCCTCTTCCTTGCATGTGGTACCCAATTATTATTTGAAAGCAAAACTGAACTGATATTTGGTCAAACTAGTTCATGTTACAGTTTGGCTATGAAATTGTATTTAAGCTATCTATGACTGACCAGGTCGGTGCTGGAGACACTTCCAAGGGTCCTAATCCGAATGATCATTACTGTTGGATGAAGCCGGTTCAAAGAAACTTGTTCATGGTGCCACAACGCTCTTTAAGTTTTCAAGGGAACAGAGAGGCAGATACAGTGCTGGTAGTTCAGAAGCTGCAATTTTCTACAATTCGACTAGCTACTGGGATGAGTTTGTTTGGGGAGGGGCTTGGATGTATTATGCAACCGGAAATTCCTCATACCTTAAGCTTGCTACTACTCCTGGCCTGGCCAAGCATGCTGGTGCCTTCTGGGGAGGCCCTGATTACGGTGTGCTCAGCTGGGATAACAAACTTGCTGGTGCTCAGGTAAAATCTGAATAGCCGATGGAATTGCAGAAAAAATTGACATTTATTATTAATTAAAGTATAAAATTCCCAAGTAAATATACATGATTACTCATTAACTTGATACCTCGATAATTCGTACAATTCTGAATGTCTCCCTTGTTCTTATATATGTGTATAAGTGTACTCGCTCTCCATTCCTCAAACATCTTTTGGTTTCTCCATATTTCATTAAATAGTTTTGTGAGCCAAGTGATTCCTATTTCTCTTAGTAATTTCTAAACTTCTATAGGAATATTGTATGGTCCTACCGATTTACCACCCTTTATATGTTTAAGAGCCTCTTTGACTTCATTCTTTTGAATACGTTTATATAATTTTCTGATTTGGCTAACTCTCCTAAGCTAATACTAACATTTTTAATACACTCATGGAGAGCCCCTCTAGTATGGGAAAAGGCTTTGTTGTTGTTTACTGAGGTATAGAGTCTAAATACTAAATTGTGGACACCTAGGAAAACCAATAATCTTCACTCAACAATTTTATGAACAGTCATACGTCAAAATTTCCTCCAGTCAATACTTGAAACAAAAATTTCTGAAAAGAAGGTTAGTGTGATTCATGGGAATGTTCACCCAATAGGTACACTGGGTCGGGAGCGGGACAGTAGATGCATGCACTCATGCAGAGCCATGCAGAAGCCTTTCGCAAACTGTTAACGTAAATAACATTCTTATTTCCTTTCAAATCCAAATATATGGTGCAATTCTTATTTCTAGAAAATGGATGAATAACCGATTCTGACTTCATACTTTAAATGCCCAAGAAATTTTGGTAGCCAGACACCATGTAGGCCAAGTTTGGTTCAAGCAACAAATAAAGCAACTTAGCCAGTCTTTTTGAGCGTACCATAGGGAACAAAACAAAAAGCTAATTTAGATTGAACTGATTATGTTAGAAAACATAAGTCAATTTCAGACGATGGTCCAGTTTGGGTAAAGCGGATATGAATATACTTATAACGTTGTTCTCTTTAAAAGCAGACTTATTTAGCCAAATTCATTAACAACAAAATACTGTTTAAATTTGTATCAGATAAAGAATATTATACAGCAAATTTATACCAGAAATATATTTTCCACTTTTCCCGTGCAATGGGGAGGCCGAAGCCAAATGCATGAGCAGGCTTTTGAAGTCATGACCTTCAACTTGTGAGTTGGCCCCTAGCCAGGCAAGCTATTGCTTGTTCACAACATGATACAGTGACAAGTTAACTAATTTAGTCCAAAAACACATTTAAAAGACAGATCAGATATAAAAGACAAATTTTAATTTCTAAATATGAGCGGCTTCTGTAACAGAACTTAATCTAATATTAGCAATGTACGTTTTCTTCATTTCTAGGTTTCTTAAAGAGTTATTTAAACTCATCTTTGCCCTAATTTTCATGCACCCATGATTTCACTTTTGTAAAAGAAGATATATCAGTTATGTGATTTAGAGTTTTACATTGTCTTTTTGCTTTGTTGGCTTCTTCAGGTTTTGTTAACTAGGTTGAGACTTTTTCTTAGCCCCGGTTATCCATATGAGGAAATGTTGAGGACTTATCACAACCAGACCAATATCATCATGTGTTCATATTTGCCAGATTTCGGTAGCTTCAATCGAACTAAAGGCATGCATTTTCTACTGTCCTTTGTGCTTAATCTGTTATTCTTCATTTATACAGTAAGTTGATAAGTAATGATGGTGTTACCACAGGGGGCCTAATTCAGCTGAACCATGGAAAGCCACAGTCTCTCCCATTTGTTGTCCATGCAGCTTTCCTTGCTTCCCTTTACAGTGACTACCTTGATGCAGCAGATACTCCTGGCTGGTACTGTGGTCCAAACTTTTTCTCCACGGATGTTTTGCGCAAATTTGCAAGAACCCAGGTGAAATATTTCTTCTCCTTGTTACAATTATGGCATAACAAACACATGAACTTAGATTTAACACAGAGATACATGCATGCACATGGTCATCCACTCCATGATCGACTACTGTTCACATTCATATTTTGTCTTCTGAAACGGTTCATCAATTTCTCTTGGGTATGCAAAGTAATGAGTTTTATATTGTAAGGTTCACTCAGATATGCACCAGCAAGATTGGTTTTGGAAAAGCTTAAACACTAAATGGGCCACTAAAATTGCTTCCAGATTATTCACTGTAATGTTGCAGTTGCTAGTTAATATATCTAGAATTTTATTATATTGATCTTAGTCTTAACTAATAGAAAGGACATCTTTTCTGAAGTTTGGCAGTATCTGGTTGGTGGAAGAACAAGAAGCATGAATTTAAGCTTAATTTAGCAACTGTTTGGTGCTGATGGAGTGATTACAATTCATTTGCCTATTTAGTCATCCCTTTATTGGTTTTCTCAGTTGATATTCCGGTGGCAGTATTATGTGGAAAGTCCCACATGAATCCCGTACCTTTTATGTTCCTTATGCTGGTTATCATGGATGTCTTAGTCTAAGTCGCACATACACTTCTAAGGGATGGAGTGTCGACCTTGACACTGGTGCGACACCGACATCGACACCGTGTTGGTGCGGCATGAAAAAAAAACGCAATTTTTTTTTTGTAACTCACAAATAAATGGGTCCGGATAATGAAGATTGATTTGTGTATTATGATGAAATTAGTAGTTGTTTACCATTTATGTGTTTTGCTTTAATATAAAGTTGTGTACTTGCTATTGTCATATACTTATGTTAATTGATGTCTCACTTGTTGTAGCTTGAATATTATATATAATATATAATATTATATACCCTAGCCGTGTCGCCGCACTCAAAATTTTTGAAATTTGCCGTATCCCGCACCCGCACCCGTACCCATATGACATAAGTCTTAGTCATGCTTGAGCTAGATGCTGAGACTGTAGTTTAAACCCGGAAATTATTGGGTGGTTCAAGCCTGTCATGGGGTGTGTGCGTGTGAGTACAATTGTGAAGTCTCGCAATATGATTTCCCATTCTCTTGGATCATCACAACTACCCATCTTAGGCCTGCATGAGATGGGTGACCAACCCATGGTCATCATGAAGCAACAGTAGGTTGTAGCTTCTCTCTCTCTCTCTATATATATATATATATGTGAAGAGAGAGAAGATACACACACACACACACACACACACATATATATATATATATATATATATATATATAGATAGATAGATAGAGAGAGAGAGAGAGAGATGGAATTTGCATTGTTTCTCAAATGAACTGTGAAAGTTCATTTCAACCATTTTGTTAGCCGACTGGCTGCACCATCGTGTTCAGATTCTTCAGAATAACAAAAGAAACGTGAATTGACTTTTGAATCACCAAAATATGATGTATAACAATGACTTTTTTGGGTTTTGAGGCTGACTCTTGAAACATTGCTTTTAAACCTGGTAATATCCTTGATATACTTTGAAAAATAAATGATCCAAGTTTTGTGAAAAATAAATCCTACTTGTATGGTTTGCACGAGAAAATTATTTATTTGTAGACATTTCCTAAGCATGTGTGCAATAATATAATAACAATTATATATATATATATACATGAATAAAACTGGCCTCTTTGAATAGTTTGGATGGAAGAACTGTATGTGCATGTGCATTGCTTGCATGCCTGTGCGTGTGTGTGTGTGAGAGAGAGGCACTTTTATACTCGAGTATACTGCACTCTAGTTTAGAAGTTTGCTTTGTGAAGAACTAACTGCATATATGTTATATCCTACCCAAAACCTTCATATTGACATGTTACAAACATGATTTGCATAGGTAGATTTTATTTTAGAAGGGATTTAAATTAAGGAGAAAGCTGTGTATCCGTCACATGGCTGGAGTTTAAGATCATATATATACCAGTTTCTCTCTCTAGAGAGTTTGAGAGAGAGCAATTTGAATTGTTTATGGCCATCAACCCATGAATTCTTAGATGTAGTTTGTGTCAAGACATCATTTAAGTGACAGTTTTTGGTCTGTTATTTTCTGTTATTTTTGACATTGTGTCTGTTTCTTGTTTCTGCAGATTAATTACATTCTTGGGCAGAACCCCAGGAAGATGAGCTACCTTGTTGGTTTCGGCAATCGGTATCCTACACATGTTCATCATCGGGCTGCATCGATACCCAAGGACAGAACCAGGTACAATTGCAAAGGTGGAAGAAGATGGCTCAACAGTCCAAAACCAAATCCGCACACTGTCGTTGGTGCTATGGTAGCTGGACCAGATAAGCATGATAATTTCCATGACATTCGTACCAATCACAACTATACAGAACCCACAATCGCAGGCAATGCGGGGTTGGTTGCTGCTTTGGTCTCTTTGTCTCAGCTTGAAAATGCATATGGAATCGACAAGAACACGATGTTCTCGGCTGTTCCTCCAATGAGCCCCGCAACTCCACCACCTCCTGCACCTTGGAAGCCATGATGAACTGACTTGATATATGACTCTGATAAACACGATCAGGCTTCTAAGTTTTCTGATTCTAACCTTTTCTGTTTGTATGATCTTTTGGGTATTTTGATCTTGTGCTGATGTATTAGCTGTAAGTTTATGGGCAAGGGGTTTGCTGATCAGTTTGATGGCTGACATGGAGCCCATGTCCATCTCATAGAAGGCTATTTTGTGTTCATTGTAGGATGTCTTCTGCATTGTATGATTGTTGTGGTTTTCAACCTTAGTTCTTTTCATCTGCGGTCCGTGTTCCTTGATCTTCTCATGATCATGGACAGGCAGGTTCTCCTGAATGAAATTCTTTCTTGATATATATAGTCTTCTCTTATCTTCTCTTTTGATTGTGGAACCGTTGAGTGATGCTTGTTTGCTCTGGCACAAGCACGTTCTAGTGTCTTGGTGAGCGTGTTTGTGTGTGAGTGTTGGTGCATGTATGTGTGCATGCAGGCAAGCATGGACGCATGCATATGTCATCCCGGAGTTTATTTACTCATCTCTAATTCGCTTTGGTAGATAATCAATCTGCCTTCATATCCAAATTCAAAACCCAGTATGCAGGTCTTTATACCTGTTTAGTGTTGGATGTGAATTAAAATCCCATTGATATCTTTACCAACAAATGGGTTCAAGTCTGTATACCTGTCTGGTGGGAGTCAGTAGTATTCATTGATATTCAACTTGATGGATCTTTGGTTTTAGTCAGGTAGCAGATGGTGATATTAATAACATATCTAGATTCCAAATGCCATCAAATATATTTCATACTTGACCTGGTTCAGGTTGGAGTATGGAACGACTGAAAAATTTGGATTCGGAGTCTGATGGAAAATATCGAACAAAACCATATCCCAGTACACTGTGGGTGCGTACGTGTGTGTGTGAGAGAGAGAAGATTGGAATAAAAAGAGACCCACCTACCTGATAAAAAGCGTATGGAACAAATCATAAATAATCTGGCCTGGTAAAATGTATCCCATCAGGTTTGGTAAACAAACCGAACAGAACATGGATTATTAATGGCTTGTTCGCTAACAAAATATCTTGCTCATGTTGAAGAACGCGCAATAGCTCACCTGGCTAAGGGGTTGACGCTCAACTTGAAGGTTATGAGTTCTATACCTGGGCCAGGCATCTGGTTTCGGCCTCTCCATTATACAGGATCTTGTTCATTTTCATCTCGTTAGCTTGTTTGAGCCGAACCAAAAATGACCAACAGCCGAGCTTGATCACCTGAACATGATGTACTCATTAAAGTTTGGAGTGTAACCTTTCACGTATAATTTCGAGTATAGTTGATTAATTGATTGTAAATTGTTAAGTCAAACTTTCATTTTTCATGCACTCGTGAAGTTGAAATATTTGATCGTTTAGTTACATCATACTCTGGCCAGTTTGCTGGGATCTAACATAGTTTCCCAGTGTGTGCAACACACAAACACATTTAATATGAGCTATTTTCAGCTCATATAGCTTGTGGTTCGTGATCACAAACCAGACATGAAGAGCCAGCGAACCGCTCGGTTCATGTACGAGCCTCAATGCACCTGCCCAAGTAAAACAACACGCCCATTGATGTTGAATCTTTAGCCTGCTGTGCTTGAACCAATTAATAAAGCAGTATACAGATACCGTATCAGGTTTTTGACTATTTTAATGCCCGTATCCATCAGGTTTTGGAATATTTCAAAGTATCGCCACGTTTTCTCCACTTATTTGGCACAATTTTTATCTGAAGAAAAGGATATAATGAGTCATCAGCGAGCTTGATTAAGTCAAGCTCAACCAAGTTTGTGAATGAACTTGAACTTGAGCTTCCATTTGAGCCCAACAAATTAAAAGCTTTACCACAAAAATTCTGAATTAGAAAAATAATACTGCGCTTTGATCGAGATACTACATCGTGAGCTCCATCATCGTGATCTTCAACTCGTTGTAAGTGAAGACATTATGGAAGACCAACTACAACTAGCTTTATGGGAAGGCAGAGGGCATTCATAACTAACAAATTCAGGAGATGTATTATTTATATTTCTTACTTGTGGGTCAATGTAGTTTGGAGGTTTGTCCTCCCAACAGCGGACGTCCTCTTCAACCGAAACAAAATCAAATAATCTAGCAAGCAAAGACAAGCTAAACTTTTCTTACATAGAAAATCATGAAACTAAAGTACCTCATGTAAGATGCAACAAATTCATTATCATTACATGTGTGTGAGCAAACACGTAATGCACGAACGGCTAGAATTGGAATCAATGTTAACAAGCACAATTTGTCTTGCACATCTCCGTTGATATTTGAACTGCATGTGGGGCTAACATGAAATAATGAAATCATCGTCATGCATATGCACGCAAGCAATGAAGATAATGTAACTAGTTATCTAATTGGGTAGAGCTGGCGATGAAAATCAGGCGCCGCATGATACCTTTACTCGAAGCCCTTCTCTCTCTCTCTCACACACACACACATGCATACGCACTCATGTTCCTCTATATACTTTACATATTTATGATTAAACAAGGTCCAGAACCTGGTGTCAAATGGGCATATGGTGACAGGTAAGATTTATGCAAAATATGATCCTATTTAGTTAGTTATACCGAAAAAAGCTTTTAAGAAAATAGTCATTTGAAAAGAAAAGGAGAAGAAAATAATTCCTCTTTAATAGTTATTATGTGAAAAAGCGCTTCCTTTATTGGCCAAAATGGTATTCGTGAGTGGGTGTCGGCTGGGTTCTATGTGGTTTATTGAACTGTAGGAACTATTTGTTAAAATCCATAGTATTTGTATACTTGAAAGACTAATGATATGTAAATTACTAATCTCAGCTTCGCCATCAAAACAAACTGAGAAACTAATAAGTACTCTGTGTGTGTGTTTGCGTGCACACTACATAGTATTTGTATTTATATGTAAGTATAAAATATGTTACCTTATGATCTCTCTCTCTACTCACTTTTTCTCTCAAACATTGGAGGTAGATCGTAGGTGTTGTTGGGTGGCAGTACACGATGAACAACTCATGATTGAATTGTAATAACGAATCTTAAAATCGTAAAAAGAAATCGAGACATTGAAAATGTACACACGGGGTCGAATATAAAATGCCATATTAATATCATATTTAGTACATAATAGCTGATATATACAAAGTCTTATTATATAAAACACAGATTCAGTACAAGATAGTAAAAAATGTCTAATACAACACCGCTATTGGCATGCGAAGAAGATTGTGCGTTTCCTTCACTTGTTTCTTTGATTGATCATTGTCTTTGTTTCACTGCATTATGCATTAATATATGCTTGCAATGGCTTTGTCTCAACATTTCTATAAGAATGGATGCGTATATGCTTCCAAAATCTAGATAGAAAGCAAATATATATAACTTTTTATAAGCATTTAAAACATTTACATGAACTTCAAAACATCACAAAATTAACTTGATAACTAAAAGTTCACCTTGTACTTTTATACGTTACTACAAAACATAACTTTAGAGACATGCATATAAACATACACACACGCGTACGTACATGCATATACAAACACACAGATATACGTAAGAGAGAGAGAGGCGACCATAATTCAAAGTAGCATACTTTGGCCTGAAAGTGCCAACATGAATAGAAAGGGCTCGGGACGATGGAAAGTGAGAGGCAATAACATCAAAAAATATGTTTTTATTCCTACATTCCTTAATATCTAAATGTAGACATTTGACAGACAACACATCAAGTAATACCTTACTCATTTTCCCAATTAAAGGCTCAGTTTCGGAATAAGGTGGGAATTTCGAAATATGATGGGAAGACAAAGAGGATATATATATTTGGAGGGTATTTGAAAATGCTTCTGCAAACTTTTGCATGACATACCCAATATCCGGATCACGACTGTTTCCCTTATCTGTTGGCGTATTCTAAACCCAGTGGCTGACCTTGTGATTCAGGGTTGAGGTAAGCTGACACCTAACCTGAAGTCCAAAGAAATCCGAAAAAACAATACAAGCAGTTGGGAATTCTTGACAAAATATATAGCCGACCTCTGAATTTTACCCAAAAATCGACTTTGTTCCACCCATAAAATTCTCTAGGTCCACTGTTTCCGTGGACTTCCACATAGAGCATGTGTTTCAAATCTCACTGTATACCGGCTGTCATGCCTTCAAAACCTGGAGAAAACAGAGAAAAGAAAGGCAAAATCTCCTTAATTAAATACAAATTAGAAAAGAGATGTCAAAACTGTTGCTTCTCCACATTCCATGGCCAATTTTGCAGTCTAGAAAATCCTTCGCCATTTTGTTGTAATCTCTTCATGAAACCAGCAATGTGCCACGAGTTGCAGCACAATTAAATGCTTCATTGAACGGCCCTATCAGCTTTAAGCAGGATAACGAAGGAAACCGAGAGCAGTAACTAAGATGGAAAGGACGGCGATTCATTCTATTCGTCAGAATGCAGGATTTTACCTAATGCCTCAATATCGGATGTGGTCGAAACCAGTTTCCCTCCCATCCCACCCGTTGTCTCTCTCTCTCTCTCTCCATATATATACTCATTCATCCCATGCCATCCGTCTGCCACAACTCTCTCTCTTTCTCTCTCTGTTGCATATATTCCGCGCCTCTCTTTTGCATTGCTTGATTTTCCTTTGTAGCGACACCAAATTTCTGTAGGTATATATCGAAGTGAAGGATATGGAGAACGTTCTGCATTTCATGTTTGCATTTTTGGTGAGTACCATCTTAGTGAAGTCATTAATGACTTCCAGTCTGCGCTTTAGAGCTCTTTCTTGATTCTTGGTTTCTGTCCTTTTGTTATTAACGATGGCTTTTCTTTCTTGATCTTGGTGATAGGGAATGCTACTGCTCTCTTTCTTTTCCTGGCACCAACGTGAGTACCCGGAAGTCTTTTACAGCGTTTTACAGATTATGCTGGTCTTCATGATGTTTGACCAATTCATCTCTCTCTCTCTCTCTCTCTCTATCTATATAATATATATATATATATATATATATATATATATATATATATATATATATATATATATATGCTGCTCTTCGTGATGTTTTACCAATTCATCTCTCTCTGATATGTGTGTATAGTTGAACCTATTCGTTTTCAACTGGTAATCTTGCAAGAAAAACTCTTCATTTCTTTTTTTTTCTCATGGGGAAACAGAGGTGCTTTTATACCTCTCTGGTTTATATTTGATCATCAATTTCTTTTCTAGCTTTCATATTAGAAATTTGCAAGTGTCTTTTCTTGCATATATAATCTACATCTTGACTTTAATTATCATGCTTTCTTCTGTGCTTTTATTTCAAATCAAATTTAAAATTAAAGTACTACTCTCTTCCAATCAAATGATTTCTACAGAAAACCTTCAACAGCCAAGAGTGCTCACACAGATCATCCAATAAAAATTCTTTTTGAATTTCTAAAGGGCGAAAATAATTTATGTTCCAATATATCAACTTGGTTTGTATCTATAATGGGATGTCCCAATCTCTCCAAAATCTTTTCTCAAAGAAAAAATTAACGTGGTCGGTTGATATTCCTTCGAGGGTTAAGACTCGAGAGTGGATGAAATAATGGAATTAGTTGATCTTAATATTGATATAGGATCACGTTCAAGAGAATCGTGAAGAGCCGATCGACCGAAGATTTTTCCGGCGTGCCGTACGTGGCGACGCTTCTCAACTGCTTGCTTTCGGCGTGGTACGGTTTGCCGCTCGTGTCGCCGAACAACCTGCTGGTGAGCATCGAGTCCGTGTACGTGGTGCTATTCCTGGTATTCGCGAGCGATAGGAAGGCCAGGGTCAAGGTAGGCGGGTTGCTAGCGGTGGTGGTAGCGGTGTTTGCAGCGGTGGTGATGATTTCGCTGTTGGCTTTACACGGGCAGGGGAGGAAGATCTTCTGTGGGTTCGCTGCCACCATCTTCTCCAATCTGCATGTACGCCTCTCCGCTCTCCATCATGGTAAGTGTACCTGATCAGCTTTGAGTACTCTTATTCATATTCCTTTCTTCTTTTCTTTTCCCTCGTTAATGTTCACAAGTGCTATATATATACACGTTATTATGGTTGGTGGACTCATCGGTCCTCTCTCTCTCACACACATAATTGGGAAGTCCTAGTTCTTTTCAAAAGTTTGTTCTTCTTTGTTGGGCTTTATTGATATGAATGTTTTCCGTGCACACTAGTTTCTATCCCACTCGCAGAATTGAGAAATCGTATTCTTTTCTCAAGAGATGTTTTCTTTCTTGTTGCATTCATTAATATTGAGGTCCTCCGCGACAGTAGTTTAGCCTTGTTCCAAATTGCCCTTTCTCTCTCATACACACAACTGAGAAACAAATTTTGTGTTCCTTTTAATTGGATTCTTTTTTTGGTAGGGAGTAATGCATTATGAAGAGAAGACTGTATAAAATTATTCGCACTCTTTAGTATGAATTTCGTGATGTTCAATAATATTATTAGAAAAATTCGCAGCATAAATAAGTAGAGAGCATGACTAAGCCAGTTATGTAAGTGTCATGACATAAATGAAGTTGTTGAGTTAAATTTATGACTTCGCAAGAAAAGATCAAAGCCACAACAACGTTGTGAGCTGAAAATTGTAGCCTCAAGAGAACTTGCAGGACACGCTACGGTAAATTGATAAGGTGGAAGATGCTGCACCCTGTGCAGTGAATCGGAGTTTCAGTGGTTGAATTATAACATAAAGATCATCGCAACTAAAATTCGTCTAGTCCATTCATTTAAGTGAGAGAAGGATCCGTATGTATGCGAGTATTTTCTCTCTATTTGGGGTGGTGGTGGCTCTTTACTTGCTGCTCATTGTCGAGGTTGAAAGACGCCTTGTTTTAGCTGTTGACGGTGTGCTGGCGACGTTGTTGCTGTTTCTCACAGACGCGGGCAGCAAGTGTCAAAATCTTCATTATTTCGAGGAAATGGTGACGATGACCATCACCGCCATGTCCATGAATAGCATATATTCAGCAGAAGATGGCAGAAATATACGCGTCTTCGAGTTCTAACCCACAGTATTCTTATATTAAGGCGGTCCCTTACTGAGAAATCCCGATACTCTCACATTTTTGAGATAACCTCGAACTGTCGTCGTCTTACGTCAGTCTTCTCATTTCTGGAGATCATAGAGAGGAAAGATTGAAACATCTGGTGTGCATCAATTGCCATTTGGCAAGTTGTCTAATTTGAGTATTGATTAGTTGTCTTCTCGGTGGAGGTTGTTTTTATCAATTTTCCTTCTGTTTTTCTTTTAGGGCGTCTTCTTTACCACTTTTAATGAAGTATGTTGTTGGATTGTTCCTTTCATATGATTGCAAACGACAAAAATGCCATTGCAGATAAACTTATGCTTGACTTTTGTTTTGTCATGCACGACGAGCATTAGCTCACTCGGGTAGTGGGTCGACTCACAAGTAGAAGGTGATAAGTTCGATAACCAGGCGTTCACCTGGCTTCATTATTGTTGTTGTTGTTGAGACGAGCTGATCATGCGTATATCATGCTTAAAGAGTAGTTAATGTGATGCATGCGAATCTTATGGTGCAGAAGCTGGTGATCAAGACGAAGAGCGTGGAGTACATGCCGTTCTTCCTCTCCCTCTTTGTCTTCCTTTGCGGCACCTCTTGGTTTGTTTATGGGCTCCTCGGTCGTGACCCCTTCGTTGCGGTAACAATCTATAGCTCTGCTCTTCATTTTGCGCTGTCGTTGCATTCATCATGGAGAACGAAGAAACTTCTTCGTGGTAATTGCATTCAAGAATGCAAAACTCTACTACGTGACCTTTCATGTGGGAGTTACTGTTCGTCCTCAATAGATATTGAACCTGTTGTGTGTTTGCAAAACAGATACTTTGCTGGAGCCCTAGTTTGGTACAAGAGATTACGAAGTACAATGATAGGGTATCATTATGCTAATGCCGTTTGTATCTACAATATAAAATTGTATTTATTTAGTGAAGAAATTTATTAAATGACAAAATCTATGAGAAACTACAACGAATCAAACTATTTAAAAGCTCAGATATTTTGTCACAAAAAAATTTAAAACTCAGAAAAAAACAATATCATATTTTCGTATTCCATTCTAATAATCTTCGCTTTCTTCTCTGTTCAATAATATCTCAACGACCTTCAGTCTGACTTTAGTTACCTCAACAAATGTCCAAACCGCTTCAAATAATGGCGACTTTTTAACTCAAACACCGTAGAATAATGTTGGGCTAAAAGATATCATATTAGTGCCAGGCACAACACTGTTTTATAGCATATAATACAGCGTCTATGTACTTGGTTACCAGCGAGGAAAACATTACAAGATTCATTCCAAGTACGAGTGATATTTCTTTAAGAACATGGACATTTTGAGAATGAAGGAGATGGAATCAACGGTGAATTGAAGAATTCTTTTGAGATAAAACATACTTGTATTTCGAGTGAGATATTTTATGTTTATAAAACACTTATTTTTCTTATATGTATAATGACAAACTCAAAATTTATGAGATTTCTAGTGAGGTGTATATCTCAGTTCATCTCAAAGTGGATCCGCCACTCAAAATGGATCCGCCGATGAATAGAATATAGATTCATGATAAAACCTTGTTGTTTTTTCTTGATAACGACGAGGACGCCGTTGGTGTTCGTTGATTACAAAAGAAGGGTCGGTCACGGTGAAGTTAGCGATGGGTCTTGAAATGTGTGCCAAATCTCTTCACTCTAAAAAATCATTTGCCTTGTCCTGGTGCTTTATATTCAACGCTTTCTTCGCCTTTCTAATATCTTTCCTGGGAGTTCTTTTACAAGGATTTTTGTAAGCGTTGTTTTAATAATAACAAAATTATTCTCTTGTTCGGATCGTCAAGTTGGTGCGTTTTATTTTTGATAGGGTTCTTTTTTTGGTAGCTCAAGTAAATAATTTTTAAGAATAAACAAAGTTAAAGGTCTCTCTTCATCATCGCCACCACAAAGTATATCTGGATCCAAATTCACATTGAATGTTTTGCAAGGGGTTTCCTAACGTACACACACATGCACCTCTTGAGAGTCGAACTCCCCACCAGCCGCAAAATCATTAGAGAGCCCTACCAGTCAAGCTAAGCTCTGGGTGCTTAACTGTTTTGTATTTGTGGGGACAAAAGAACTAACAAATTAAATGACCTAAGTTAGATAAGGTTTGTTTCAGACACGACTCTACATTTCTTCAGATGAAGGATGAACATGGATGGTACAAGGTGGGATCCTTACTGTACATGGGTGAATAAACTTTTGGCGAATATATCTTGGCAAAAATAAATAAATTATTTCTAGACATGCTGAGTTTTTTATGTGTCCACCTCTTAGTTTACGCGTTATGTTCACTCTCTTTTCTTACACTCTAGTTCTCACAGAAACACATTTCACACTATGCGTGTATATATATACGTATATGTATATGTGTGTGAGAGAGAATTTTGTTGACATGGTTAGTTTCTGTGGTAGGTGCCGAACGGGTTTGGATGTGGCCTGGGGGCCCTACAACTGATCGTATATGCTATCTATAGAGATTGGGGCGGTCATGGCAGCAAGAAGGGTGGCATGAACGACCAGAAGGTAACGAGGAAGGGAGAAGACGAAGGAAACGCCACTGTCAATGGCTCTCACTCTGCTGCTGCCGACGCTGATGCCATGGAGATGGGCTACGTCAAGCACGAGCCTAAGACCTCCATCGCCATGCACTCTTCCCCCCTCAACCGTGACAGCAAGTCTCCTCACACGTGACATTCGATGCGTAGCCGGATCTTTATAGAAATCCCAACAACGGGTCCCATTTGCAGTATTTGTTCTCGTCTTCTTCAATGTCTCAAAGTCGTGAGCTTTTAATCTTATTTAGGAACGAAATTGTTTTTCCACGAATGCCATCGTTAAAATTAGTTCTGTCTCTGCTTTTCACTTTGCTTGATAATTTATAAATATAGTCTATCCACATCGACTCAAATATAAATAACAATTAATACACATAAACAGATCGATTAACGGTAATAATGATTAGTAAAATATGATATGAGAAGTTGTCTAACCGTTTTCATTCTTGATATGGCATGAGAAATTGTCTAGCAGTTCTCATTCTCTCTCTCTATATATTTCTTTTCATTGTATTAGTTAAACGAACGTAGGTATAATGATTTATGGTTCTAAGTGTTGGCCAGTAAAAAAATCTTTAAGACAGAAATAAAGATGTTGAAATAAATAAGTGGTCATCCAAGAAAAGACTGTATTCATAATGAGATCATTAGAAACAACTACGAAGGTATTCAAAACTAAATTTTGAAAGTATTAAAAAGAGGTAGAGGACGACCACAAAAGTGTTGGAAAGAAACATGGTAGAGCTATGTGGAAACAAAGAATCCATATAGCCGACCGACCCCATCTAGTATGGGATAAGGCTTAGTTGTTGTTGTTGTTTTGTTGTATTAGTTAAACGAGCCGGTTTGTGTTGGTCCGCCTTGTCGCACTCAATCATGATGGTTCGTGGCACGGTGATGACCAAGACAAGTGTAGACCGTATTTGATCCGAGTTGGGATCCAAACGTTGGTTCATATCCGACTTATGTTGTCCAGCCTCTCAAGTGCATCCCTCTTGGTTGAGTGAGGGCCTTAAAGTCGCATTAAATAAACGCAGGGGTGGTCAAAACCGTTGCCGATTTTTAAGGGATATGTCCTCTTAGGGAAACAGCTGGAGGAAACGAGAAGCCCAATCTTTGGATAGGAGGACGTAAGAAATGGGTATCGGGGGTTCCTTTCCTGAATTCTTAGGGCCGTAGTTTTGCATGTTTTACATGGCATTGCTTTCGTATTGGATCAGAAACAGGTCAAAAGGTACACGACCCGATTATCTCCTTTCGTGTTATGCTTATGCCAGGATTTCATGTCCACTGTTATGATGCCATCGATTGTTGTTTCAGCTGCTCGTGCAGTGTCATTTTGTGTCCATAACATCATGATCCGGAGTAATTTCACGCTGTCAATGCAGCCACAAAACATCAATCATCAACAACAAGAAGAAATCTTGGATCAGGATTCTCATGTGGCATGGCGTTTGATTCGAGCTTTTTAGTTACGTCTCCATTCAAATCCATCGAGAGCTTACTGTATCTCCTCCATTTTCGGGTATATCCAATAGGAATCCACTACTGTCGAGTGCCATGGCCTTCCTGCCCGGTGTTTCAGGTGCTTTGTAATGAGTTCGCTCAAGTGAGACAACCAGATTAGGAAACCAAATCCAAATCTAATACCTGACTAGCCAATGTCACAAAAGGTTTAAGGAAACCACATCTGATCTTAATACTAGTCGGACATGGTTATATGATACCAAATCCAATTCATTCGATATGGTAGGGAGAATGTTTGTTGCATACTTCAATCAATCAAGGTTCTAAATTGCAACCTCACAGATATTTTATTCAACTTATTCGAATCTATTGTGATCTTCTGACCCACATCGAGGCTTATCTTTGATTCACAAAACTCTACGTTATGAGTGAGAGACCTTAAATTTATTCGGATTTACGGCAATGAGGTTGACGCTCTGATGGTAGATCAGCGGTTCGATACCCGGGTGTGCATCTGATAGAAGCCTGCTTTGCACTAGCTTGCCCATATACTCTCTCTCTCTCAGGGATCTCCAAGTTCCTGAAACAATCCAGGTTTGATCTCCAATGACGTTAAATATTTGCCAACGAGCGACGAGTAGGCTTCGTTAGAGGTGAGCTGAATGCAACAAACAGATTAGTTCATTGCTCGCTGGTCAATAGACAAAACTCGAGGTTCTGATTTTTTTGCCAAGCCAGTCGTGTAATTCAGTACAAATTTATATTTCGACCCAAAAACTTTACTTTTCTTACGCTTCTCTAAAATTTCTCTAAAATTGAAAGATTTATCATTAAGTACACACGGAGCTCAATATAATATACTTGTCTAAAACAGATTATATGAAAGAAGAGTCAAACATACACCATTCGTGTTCAGCCCTCGCGTAGCTCAAATCTCGTTGGCTTAGATCATAAACCAAAAGTTCTCGAAGCGTTGGCTCTTGACTGATCAAAATTGTCCGCTTAAGAATATTCATATTGCTTAGATCATATTTTTAAGTGGTTTTGACTGTATTGAGCATGGAGCATGGTTTCAACCAATGAAGTAGATGGTGAAAGATACAGTTGACATAAATAAACTCGACTATTCTCTCTCTCTTTATATATATATATATATATATATATATAGAGAGAGAGAGAGAGAGAGAGAGAGAGATTACCGATGAAACAAATACACGAAATAGCGCGCCACGAACACAGACACGTGCGCGCGCACACACACAGAGAATCCCTGCCATAAAGAAGAGTACGTCCGCTGAAACTTCGATATTATCACCACGAAAGATACGACACCATGAGATGTCTCTGTCTCTCTCTCTCTCTGAGCGAGAGACATTTTTAACAGGGCGCAAACTACAACCAACTGGAAGACATATATATATATTCGGCACCTGAACCCGGGTGTCTTCCAACATCAGATGCACATTTTTAACTATTGACCTTTTATGTACGAGCTAAATATTTGTAATATCATGCTAAGTTTTGCTATAATCCAGAGAATAATAGACGCAGGCTTGATTTCCCCCTCGAAAATCGCATACCCGTTGATCGCTTAAAGGGAAACTTTCTTCTACCAAAAATTGAATGTAAAGCAAATTAACATGTACATTGAGGCGGTCTAAGACTTGTACATTTTCCGTTAGCTCAATGGCGGAAGCCGTTGCTTGCTGTGCTGGTGGCTGGTGGGGAACTCAACTCGACTCCACTCCCAGGGGATGAGACTTTTCACATGGCAGTGTTATTCCTGGTAGAGTCATGCACGTTAGAAAGGTGCGGTGGCGACGTCTCTTAGTTTCCGTGTAAGATGTGAAGTGTGTACGTTGCTTATGTGCTTCGAGAACCACTCTTGCTCGTCTTCCGTTTCTTCGCTCTTCATGTCCATCGACTGCCGGCCGATCGATTGCACCGGCAACAAACCCTACACCACACACACGTCGACGTGCACGCCCACACACTATCAATCCATGCATACATTCATGCTCAAATCCAATCAACATCACTGTTGTTAGCATGCATACCTCCGTGAAAATCCTCACCGCTTCCTCCGGACTGTTGGTCTGCAGCACTAGGATCGCCTCTTCCTGCACTTCATTTATTATCCAAATCAATTCGAGTCCAGATCCGCTTATATATATACTGATGTCAACCGGAACACCAATCAAATTAAATCAAATTAAGAACCGATTGAAACTGAAATCGATTAAACTGAACCCACTAAGATCCATGAAACTAGAGCCAGCAGCTTCAAGCCGCTGGTTTCATTTGTCTTTTTATTTTTTTTGAATTTTGCTTTTTCAGTGATTCTCCCCAGTTTAGGTGGTTCGGACTTAAATCGGAATCGGGTTTCGGTTCAGAAGTCCCACTTTTCGGGTCAATTAGTCTAAAACTTGAACACGATTTAACAGGGTTTGGGTTAGCCAACACACACATATACATACATACATACATACATACACACACACACACACACATATATATATATATATGTATGTATACATACATACACACATATATATATATATACAGAGAGAGAGAGATTCAGTTCAGCTTAGGCCCATTCCGATTTGTCGGGTTTCCTTAAACCAACCTGGACCCGGTCGGCTGTGCTAAACCTGCTTCGGCTCGACCCGGTTAGGTCCAATGTGGCACCACAAGTACCGGATGTAGTTTCTCCTTTGTGATAGGGTCGGCTACTGTCAGACGGGTGCTGACGCAGTTAACAGAGTGAGAACTCAAATGCAAGATTTCACTCCGAATCGAACACTTCTCTGCGCTATATAGTTTCGGAGTTCTCCGGATTTTTCAAGTTCCTGAAGTTCCAGAATCACGAATCCCACGAGTCACACGATGTAGTTTCGGACACACAAGGACACGGTTACTATCTGTACATCACGAACAAAACACGTAAATAACAAATGAATAATGCTAAGACAATACGAAATTCTTAAAAGAATACGTACTCGTATCCTCGTGTCCACATGATTCGTGATGTTATGGAGATAGAAGGAATTAAGTCAGAGCCGAAGATTGGTGGCTTACCCTCGCGCACCTCATCTGATGGACGCGGAGCGTCCGTGGCTCTTTGTCGATCGATGACATCCGTCCGATGGCTGTAGATGAAGGGTGTGCCATTCTTCTCTTCCCGCACGCGCGCTCGATGCAGGCATTCCGTTCGCCCGTGCGAAGCGGACTCCCTTCCCACTTTAAATAACCGACGGCCGGGAGGGAGCCCAACTGCTCACGGCCACCTGGCGATCAACCGTGTCCACTTCTCGGCCATCGTACGGACAGCGTGTCCAGAAGGAAACGTGGCGCGAAGGACGCTGCTTACGAATCTGAGGAAGCCACCACCCGATCTGGTTAGTGGAATCGGAACCATACCCGATTACTGATTAGATTATGGATATGGAATTGCATTACGTTTTTCGGATTCAGATCCAATTGCAGTGGAATCGTGACACGTAATGAAGATCCATGTTGATCAATATCGGGTCATATACTTCACACTACTGGACCCATCAGAACCCCCAAAAGATGTGGGCATCCCGAATCAAGGGCTGAGACCTTCACTGGGCCCAACCCGTACAAGCCCTAAGGGCAGTTCAGCCAATGAGAAGTCGAATCCATCTCGGGTGTGTGTATATATATATATATATATATATAACCTTGGATATGCTAATAAATCTCAATCACTCGTCTTAGAGCACAATTTGTTCAAATTCTTATCTTTATTTTTGCTTTTTGAATTTGAATTTGAATTTCAATAATTATTATTTAAGATAGATGGTTGAGATTTATTTATATGTACATATACTTTTACTTTGACCTATTAGTACATACCAGGTTCTATATATATATGAAGTTTATCATGTACAAGCAACATTACGTACTAGCATATCAAAACAATTTCAATCAAAAATTGAACTTAAAAAGCATGTCCATTTTTTGCTAATATTTAAATTTCAACCACCGATGCGGAGAGTTGAAAATGGTTTGAATAAACAAACACTATGCTAGCATGTATCAGGTTATATATATACACACACGTGTGTATTCAAATTTTAATAAAACTTTTATTTTAGTTCAGTTTTTTGAAAAGATATTTATACTTTAACGATATACATGCAGCTTTCGTTGGGTAGAAATATAGTATTAGGACGCTCGATGATAAACCTTATAAATAGTCGCACAAGATCTAAAAATCAAAGGTTCAGTTACTTGTGCACTCCTCTGTTACTTTGTAATAGTAAGGAAGAAAGTGGCTGTATCTTGATAGTTGATAAAGCCGAGGATCCATCACATCAAGAAGTCACGAGTGAGTGAGGCCGACTCCATTAAAAACTATCTATTTCTTCTGTTTCGAGCTGCCTGTTCCAGTTCCATGGAAGGTGGAACTGAAACTAAACCGGGTGAGGTCCGATTTAACTGGTTCCAGTTTTAATGAGTTCTTGACTCAGTTCAGCTCCGGTTGAAACCACTGAACCAGTTCCAAACTGGTCAAGTCAGGGCTGAGATTTAGAAACGCTTTAAGAAACGGCAATTCAAGTATCATATCTATCTAAAGAACCTGGCCTAGGATACCCTCCTGGCCAGACAGAGGTTTTATTCCTCCTGGAGGAAGTAGGAATCCCAAGTCGCTCAGAAAATTTAAAATCGCAGTATGAGAAGTACATATTTAATGATTTCTTACTAAGAAAAAAGATGCTTCCCTCCCAATTTTCTGAAGAGATCGGTGAATGCCACCGAGATTGAGCTGGTGGGGAGTTAGACTCTCGGAGGGCGCATGTGTGGGTGGGTGTTAGGCTTGGGCCTCCTCTTGTAACCATGGGCCTCCTCTTGTAACCAGAAAAAAAAGTAGAAGGTCATGGGTTCGGTACCTGGGGTCTCCATGTCTGGCCGGCACTGTTGCCTAAACCCATTTGCCAGTCAAAGAAAGGGCACAAACATTAAAACTATCTCAAGGTATATAATAATGAATTAAAACAACATAATGGGAACTGGTATCTTATTATAAATGACAACATAACATAAATTTGAGGCATTTGAAGTATTCAAAGAATATAAGTTGTAAGTTAAAAATCAACTAGGACATACAATGAAAGTCTTGAGATCAGATAGAGGTGGTGAATACACCTTTGCAGAATTTTTGAAATTATGTAAAAACTTTAGTATTTCGAAACAAAATACAATGCCAAGGACACCTCAACAAAATAATGTAGCTGAAAGATACAACAGGACCTTACTAAATATGACAGGTCGATGTTAATAGATGCCTCTCTACCAAGTATATTTTGGAGAGAAGTAGTTAGTATAACAATATACATACTCAATAGAATACCATGTAAGCCTAGGTCTTAAATTGTTTTGTTTTTTCTTACCCAAATCCAACTACTCAAAATTGATTTGCATGCATGTGAATCCAACGGATTGGAATCCATGATTAGGGGTGGGTTCATAATATTCGATCATCGCGAACCTCAATCAACTAGGTGTAGCTGCCATTGACACTAAAACCTGAAACGTGACCGTAAACCTTGTTTATACTCGAGAATATAATTTGGACTAAGATCACTTAACTCACCCTTGCACGATAATTCCAGAGCTCAGTCTTGACGTGCAAGGCCCACGAGTTTGGGCAATCTATTGAAAACTACTACACGAATATGTTATTTTTGGAATTGGATCGATCTTTGGTTAGTTGGATCCAACTAGCAGAACTCAAGTCAGGTTAATTATTGGATCATGATTCAGTACAGAGAATTACATGTGAATCCGAACTTGTTCCAATCAGTTTCTTAACATTTTTAAATTCAAACCCATAAAATCGTTGCCCATCATTGTTGTATATAATTAGCTCATAAAGTTACTATTATAAGAAATATAAGTTCAACACAGGGCCTGACTAATTTAAGTAGCTCGGATAAATCCAGATGGTTTGGAATCGCATTTGAATTCAGTAGCTAAGAAAAGCAAGATTCTACTAGAAAATGGATTTGGGTTCGGGATTCAATTTTCGCATTACCTTTCACATCTGAATCTATAGGACAAGATGGATCTGATTTAGATTATTTACATTCTTTGGTTCATCTGTTGGATTCGGGCCATGGTCAATGCGAATATTGTGTTGAATCCAAATCGGACTGATCTCCTTTGTCTTACCAAATCTGATTAAACCGGTTCGGGTTATCATTCATCGTAACCCAATTCCACAATCAACAATGAGATCCATACCCGGAGAGCAATGTGGGTCCCGCATGTGGATCGAAAAGCCGGGCCCGCAGGGAGACTGAGGTTAGCCTTCCCCGTGGGTCCCACAGAAGCGGATCGGGCCCAGACGAGACCCACGGACTGGAGACCCAGAAGGGGACAAAACCA
This sequence comes from Brasenia schreberi, assembly GCA_036023115.1. Lineage (NCBI taxonomy): Eukaryota > Viridiplantae > Streptophyta > Magnoliopsida > Nymphaeales > Cabombaceae > Brasenia > Brasenia schreberi. The sequence goes on along the minus strand of JAYKKT010000089.1, from coordinate 3,033,505 downwards.
GATGCGACCGATCGATCGATGCCAGTGAATCAGCGAGTGGAGTGAGTAAAAAGCAAGAGACCTGCAGAAGATGCTGAAGCCGCCATCGACGGATCTGCAGTTCCGGTGTTTCCGCTGATTCACGCCGACGTCGATGGAGGATTCCGACTTACGAAGGAAGCCATCCATCGGCCGGAACAAACTAGGGCTCCGGCACAACTGGTGCTGCTCCTCCACCACCCCCGCTAGCCCCGACCACAACCACCACTTTTCCCGCCACTACGACCACCATCAGAGCCTCAAATCTCCCTCAGTTGGCCGCAAGTCTAGCTCGAACACGACGGAATCTCCTGTCTCGAGTCGACTAGGGCTCGGGTTCATCGACCGACGCCGGATCCTCTCTCCCGGTAGGGTTTCGCCGATCGATTCCGCCGTTACGCCGTACGACCCCGATCAGGACTCGATTTCATCTCCTCATCCTCCTCCCCGACCTCCTCCTCAGGAACCTCCTCCGACTGCGAAGCCGGAGGCCGGCGATGCCCCTGCAGAGGCCAGAGGTCCTCCCCGGAGTTTCCGGCGGCCGGAGGACGCACCGACGAGGTGCTGCGATGTGAGGTTGAGCCTGAGAGGGAAGGGTGGGGAGAGGATCCTCATGGATCTGCATTCTGAGGTCCTCTGCTCGAGGAGTCCCGTGTTCGCCGAGAAGATCTCGGAGTCCTGGACGGCAGCCGGGCCGGCAACAGGATCCGGAGATGCAGGGCCGAGGAGGTGCTGGGTCGAGGTGGCGGACGTGACGGACGTGGAGGCTTACAGAGTGGCCATTGAGCTCATGTACGAGAAGAACGTTCCAGGGAAGCTCATCAAGGCCGGGGTCTCGCGATCCATCCGTATTCTTGAGGTGCCTCCGCGACTAGGGATCTTTCTTTTCGCCTGTTGATTGCTCTTGCATTTCGCCCTTTATCAATTGTTGGGTTATTTCTTTCTTTGTGATTCTTGATTTCCTCCTTCCGGATTCGGTTTTCCAATTGCAAAAAACATTGCTTTTCGTTTGTTTGTTTCCATTTTTAGTTTTTCCCATTGGAATTCTTGTTCTAGTTTGAATAAAGAGTTATGCTGCTAATTATTTGAGTTGGCCTCTGCTTTTGATGTACAGCGTAAATGGAATATGAGGGAAATTTTGTTAGTTTTCTTGTTTTGAATCATTTGGTGTGGAGGGAGGGCAATATCGAATTTCAACCATCTATCGGTGATAGATATTGTTTACGGACAACATTCAACGGTTTTGTGATAATACAGCGGAGTTCATCATCATGAAAAGTCCCTACTTTATCGGGTGGCATTTTCCGAGTCGTAAGAGTTTCGTGTTTTAGCAAATGGTGTTGGTTTTATACGATAAGAACTCATCTGTCGTTGTGGTAATAGGACAGCCTGGCAAAATGACTCGTTGAATCGACATGGTGCAGTGTGCTCAACTCTCTCTCTTTCTCCTTCCTGGTTTTAAAGTCACTTTTATCCTGGAAAGTATGTAGATAGTTGGAGGTAATACGATACATGGGAAAAACAGATGCTATAATGTCTTGGAGTCTTGATATAGGAGGAAATGTAGACAAGTTTAGATCTTTCGAGCCACTGTTTCTTTACATGATGAATTGCAGAAATTTTTGGACTCCAGACCAGGTCCACATTTAGGTGACAAGAAGAAAAAAATGATGCTTTCTGCTTTCTGTATGATGTGTTAGAGACATGTCTGGTTTGACACGACTTGAGTTTGGGGAAGATTTCATTCAAAGAAGAAAACTTTAGGAAAACGTAACCTTGAACTGGGGATTACGGTATGCTATTTTTTGCTAATAATTAAACATTCCATCAATGGCAGTTATGTTATTTGAAATTAGAGAAATTATTGGCGTTGGAGGACTGATTTAGCCAGGCTTAGGTGGAAAGGGATAAGTATTCAACAGTGAGAGGGAGAGTGTTAAAGGTCAGTTTTACCATGTCTGTTTATCCAATAGTGGATGAGATTATTGAGTGTTAAATGGAAGATTGATGAGAATGGTTATATAGAAGGTGAATCAATGAGGTGAAAGTGAAATTGTGTGAAATCATCATTCACTAAGAGATTTACTGCAATTATGTACCTGAAAGTTTGAAAACTTAAAACATAAGCCAGTGCACTTTTAGATTTCGTATTATAGAAAAACCAAGCTATTTTTCTTTGTTACTCCTAACGGAAAGTAAAAGCATGGTGTTTATGTTGAGCTCTTAAAATGTGCCGTTTCTGGCAAGATATTGGCCTGCGACAGACATTGGCTGCTTTAGCTTCAAGCTCTTGATCAATGCCCTTGATGTAAAAAGTGATTCTAACTTTGTTTTTCATATCGGTCAGTCTTGTTTCCTCTTTTGGCTTTGGATATCCGCTTGAGTATGTGAAGCACTTATTCCGAGATTCTGATGAGCTTATCCTTGCTTGTTGGGGTCCAAATCTGTGACCTACTTGTCAGTTGTCCATAAAATGAGATGCAATTCCCTGTCTGGGGCCAATACTTGTTGCTTGATGTATATCACACCAAAACTAGAATGGAAACAAAAACCAAGCCTTCTTACTGGAGCTCTATTTTGAAGTCTCCAAATGAGTGTGTCTCATTTTATCTTTCGTTGGGTAACACCAACTTTTTCTCTAATAGTTTGTCTTTTCTTACTTGTCGTACATCAACCTCAACAAGATATCTATTACCGCCGCCTTATAGTACTGACCTTTCAATTTGAGTGATATCTTAATTGTCATATAGTCAGCCTGTACTAGTTCTATGGGTGATGTCCCCATCAACCGTCCCATCTTGCTGAAACGCTGACCTTAAATACTTACAATAATCTTCTCCTTTTCCTTAATTTGGGACAATTGAATACAAGTACGAAGAAGAATTACAGAACTCTTAGCAGGCTCCTTTTTTGATTGGAGAAAGGTGACCAGCAGTACAAGGGACTGCGAATCAGAGGTCTTCCTACTCCACACATGTGTCTGATGATTAGGCCTGAAGTTCTATCAACACACTTCAATACACATCCAAGATCCATCTCAAGGGAAGTTGCACCTATCTTATTTCACTGCTTTCTGCCGCCTGAATTCTGAAGACAATGCATGATCGTCCAGTTTTTTGTTCAGAGGATGAATCAAAGCTGTCTCAAGCAATGAGTTTACTTCCTTTACGAGTAATGTTGCACCCGCCATGCACTCGTAACCCCACTGTACCCGTTTCAGGGGTTTCAGGGGTTTCAGGGTTTAAATTGCACCTGCCTTGCATCCTACCTGCCAGAACCTGTCTTGCCGTGCTCTGGCCACACAACTTATTAAACAATAAAATTTTCCCCAAGTTTATTTTAATGTCAATGCCTATATCAAGTAACATGAGAAACTATTAAATTATTAATAGAAAAGGGTACCTTGGGGGTGATAAGTTTAGTTGCATTAAAGTTAAAAGGTAAATATTATAGAGCAACAATTAGGCCTGCCATGTTTTATGGTTATGAGTGTTGGGCAGATAATCATCAACATGTACAAAAGATGTCTGTGACAGAAATGAAGATGTTGAGATGGATGAGTGGTCATACAAGAAAAGACCGTATACATAATGAGGTTATTAGAAACAAATTAGGAGTGACACCAATAGAGGATAAAATGAGAGAATATCGTTTAAGATGGTTTGGACAATTAGAAAGAAGATCAAAAGAAGAACGTGTAAGAAGGTTAGAAAAACTAAATTTGGAAAGTATTAAAAGAAGTAGGGGACGACCACAAAAGTGTTGGAAAGAAACAATAAAGAATGATCTAGCTTATTACGAGTTAACTGCTAACATGGCACACGATAGGGATCTGTGGAAACAAAGAAACCATGTAGCCGACCCCATCTAGTATGGGAAAAGGCTTAGTTGTTGTTTGTTTGTATTTGTTAATGATGTATGGTGGTTATATGGCCAATTCTGTTCTCTGATCTGATGGGAGCGGGATTCTTTGTGTTTATAGAGTTAAAATGTGTAATTATTAAGGCCTGCATTTATGTCATCCATTAGTGAAACCATTTGCTGAAATTAGCATGTCGGTGAAATTTTTACAACAGCAGGACTTTGAAAGCTTCGAGATAATCCATGCCCACTCTGCAATATTTGCTTTTCATTACCTTTTCTCCATTGGTTAGTCTTTTAAATCCTCTGCTTTGCCCAGATGCATTGACTGTATAGTTGATTATGCTGTTTTGCACTGCTCATCTGTAGTTCTTGTGCTTCTATAGATTATCTATAGTCTGAGTGGTATGAGCTATCATATGCAGAGTTTGCACAGTTTGTACAGTTGGAACTTTTCACCGTTATCTTGATCATCTTTGTAACTGATTTGTATTCTATGAGGGTTCTTTGGAATTAGCTATAATGTGAAGTTTCAAATTTGAACACTAGGCCGGGTTTTTTATACTTGCTTGTCTAATTAAAAGTAACGAGATGCAATTCTTTCATCAAGTTGCAAGTTATTCCGCCTGCTTTTCACTTTTCCATTTCCCTTGAGTTGCAAGTCATGCAGACTGCTGTGTGTGTGTGCACCCACGTGCGTCTGTGCATACTGAGTGAAAAATGGTACAACGGAGTGCAGGTGTGCTTATCTATCTTGTTTGAAGTGGGTGTAAGATCATGCCTTCAATATCTTGAAGCTGTTCCTTGGACGGAGGAGGAAGAGGAAGCACTTCAAAGCCTGTGCATGAAATATAAATTTGACAAGTCTGCTGCACAGGATGTGTTAGCGAGGCTGCAACCACAAGAACAGCCATCCTGTCAAAAACTCACTATGCATCTGCTTCATTCTGTTGTCAGCGGAGCAGATGATAAAGCCAGAAAGGAGCTCAAGTCCCTAGTTCAGGGGCTTCTGTCAAAGAGCTCAGTCTATAAAAAGGATCCGGATGACCTCAAGAAGGATGACATCTACAGCATGTGTCAGTCCTTTCTTCAGGCACTGATTGCACTTTTGTCAGAAGGTACCAGTCCGTCCATTGCTGATCAAATGGCTAAAAACTCACTGCCCCTCATCCGACGGATATCATTACAAGTAGACAATCTTACTTGGTTATTGGAAATTCTCATAGAGAAGCAAATGGCAGAGGAATTTGTGGTTGTTTGGGCTGATCAGCCTATGTTGATGATTATGTATAAAGAGACACCAGCCATGATCCGATATGAAATCAGCCGAGTTTCAGCATCTTTGTTTCTCGCAATGGGCAGGGGCCGGCTGCAATGTTCCTGGAACAGTAGATGCCGTTTTGTGGAAACATGGTTCGGGCCAATGTTGATAGACTTTGGCTGGTTGCAGAGGTGCAGCAAAGGCCTGGATATGAAGCTGTTGGAGGAATCGATTGGGCAGACCGTGCTCACGCTTCCGATGAAGAACCAGCAGAGCCTACTCATGGGCTGGTTTGAGTTCTTCACCAAAACAAGCAGCGAGTGCCCAAACTTGAGCAAGGCTTTTCAGATCTGGTGGCGCAGATCATTCTCAAAAGCACCAGATGTTCCGAGCGGGGTGCTGGCTGCCCCAGGTTAGCCACTGTATCTCATTTTGTTGATGTCATGTGTGTATGTTTCAGTGCGGACACCAAGGAGGTGAGGCTGTTGCCATTGTATTGTAGTTCTCTTGTTCTTCCTAGCTGCAATTTCTCCTCAAAATTTGCTTCTCCTTGTCGATGATGATGATTTTTGAACTTCTGCCCCAAGAAGCAGCTGGTTGGCCTGGTTTTTGCCCACTATTACCTAGCACTTTACGCCCTTTCATCATCTTTTCCCTTCCCCTTCAATTTTGTTAACGGTGGTTGTTCCCTTTGGGCAGATTCCTACCTTTTATCGGTCCCATTGGTAGATCCCTTGATTTTTAGCGGATCATCTCCCTCTTTGGGCTTCACCGTTTGGATCAACCGTAGTGTTTGGATTTTTATTTTCTTTGCCTCTTACTATCTTCCTTTTGATTTGGTCTGCCTTAATTTTTGTGTCCAGGAGCTCCTCTTTCTTTTCTCCTTTCATAATGTGGTCCACGCAGAGCGAGCATGCCGTTGATTCATGGCCTATATGCCCGCCACAGCTGCAATGAATTCTTTTCTTCTTGTATCGTGGTTTCACCTTGACTGATTTTTTTATTAGTGCCTACTTATTTCAGACTATTCTGGAGGGTTTTTGTCTAATTGAGGGTTACCGAGCATTGATAATCATCGATTGCTTCCTCTTGCTTGCATATTCCCCCACTTCCTCCACCGTGCCAATTCTGGATCCCATCTTTTCTGCCAACTTGGGAGTTTTGCATTGTTCTGGTATTCCCCATAATTGCACTCAAACTGGGAACATATGGAAATCTGTGTTTTCAATTTTCAGTCCTGCCGCCCATCTCCTAAGTGAATCACATAATCTTTAAATAACCATACAGAGCCATTTAGATCGATTTCTTTTCAGACGTTATATCCTAGGGTTTGAACCCTAAATCCATGGGAGTGTCTCCCCTCAGATTAGTTTAAAGGCGTGCTCCATAGTTCCTTACTGAAGGAACGGATCGGTCAGATAATAGTGGTCCCGGTAGATTTCCGGTACTACTATCCGTCCCTGCTTCTATATCTCCCTTACTATAGGATACCCTCTTTTTGGCGTCTGTCTCCCTATCTTTAATGCAGAATGTTCCCCATACTTTGATATTTTCAATGTCTATTTAATACTTCACCTTCTCTTTGAAGCACAAGTGGAAGCCCTAGGAGAGTACAATGGAATGAAACACTTAGGGTATAGTGAAAAGTTGGTGGTTTTCGGTGATTTATTCGAATCATGAAAGCGTTCGCTATACGTTGTTCAAACTGTGTAGAGGCAAAACTCTAAGATTTGTTCCAAGAAAAGGGAGTATCATCTATGTAGCTGAATGAAGGAGCACATTGACGAGTAATCCAGAATAGTCCTACTCCTACATACATAACGACCTTTGAAGCATCACCAACATGCTATCGATGGTTAGCTTAATGCAGAACTCAGTCGGGACCGAACTGATTCCAGTTTGAATCTTAAACCGCCTGGAACTGGAAAAAACTTTTAAAATTAAAATTAAAAAACCATATGGAACCATCACTTCTGGTTCTGGTTCTTGAAAGGTGGAATCAAAACTGAATCGGGTGGTCTTCGGTTTTGAGCATGATTTGGTCCGGTTTCAAACTGGCCATATCTACTACCAAATAATGATGGATACTAGACAACTGAAGAAATGACCCAGCGGCTCTGGAACTTCAGAGGATTCCAACAATTAGACCATTGGATTGACTGACCCAGTTTGAAGTCGTCGTGGTGCTTCCGTATATAACTAAGTCAATCTGGTAAACAAGATCGCCGTGGTTTTCTAATACATCATCAGTAAACCGTCCTATAGACTAATTAATACGTACCAGTCATGAACTTCCCCACTTAATCGTAATCAACTGGGAACGGGATCTCCTCGCAATAAACAACAGTATAGGATTTGGGAGGCGCGCATAAAGTGGTGCCGGTCATTGGTTCATGCCTTGTACTCTCAGCCGGGGAAGCTTGAAAGACAATTTATTTAAATATTGTAGCATGATTTAAAAAATCTTTTTTAACTGAATGAGAAAAAATAAATTTTCCAATTAAAGTTATATTGAATTTGAGTCTCTCTCTGCGAGTAAGTTTGTTCTGGGTGCTCATCTAGCTTGCAGTTTGCCCTGGCATGCAGATAAGACATGCTGAGGGAAGGAGCAATAAATATAGTGAGCCACAAACAGGCCCTGGTCTCGTGTTTTGGCTTCTCTCTAGTTCTTTCTTGGTGCAAAACTAGATAGTACCTAAATTTCTGCTTTCAGCGGCTTCTCCCACTTGCAAAAGAACCTGCAGAGTGTGAATTTCACAAGGTGAAGCATGGGATAACCTTGAACCTGCGGTGGGAATGCGAGAAGTTTGGGTTTTTTAATGGATGATTAAAAAATGAAGCTTTTATTATCTCAACGCCGGACCGAGCACGTCACATAGTAATCTACCTAATCCTTGTTTTCCATACTTTTCATGCATAAAAGTTCTTTTAAAATTCAAACCCCACAACTGATCAATTTGATCAAATGGTAAATTTTTTTAAGTGGATTTAAGCACGAATGAGCATGTGATATATACGAGAATACTGCTGAATCTGAACCGCAACACGTATGAGAAAAGAAAGAGCTTGACGAAGCAATTATGCCAATTAATCAATTATAAAAGGGAGGCTCACAGTGCACACAGTTTTAACTGGTGTGTACTGATAGACTGATTCCTATGCGTGTGAAGAACAAGAGTCCATATCGAGCAACATAATGTTCTGGCTAAGAGAAACTCATGGTGCACAAAGCAAAACCCTCCAACAAACAATTCTAGACCAAATCTAATATCACCAACAGACTGTTCTGGCTAAGAGATTATGGCGATAGACTTGAAAATCTTCTTTTATTTTGCCTATTTGTGGTTCTCATTTCCCTTGTTATTTTGCCAATGTTACATCAACAAATAAATAAATAGATGTATAAACTAGACGGTGATGTGATAATAAAATGTTGTAGATATTGTAAAGGATCTAATGGATGGAACTTCTTGTCATGCCCACTAAATCCACCAGTGCCGCTCATGAAGAGCGCCTCAGGACAATAGTTGCAAGCAAGCTCCATGAAATGTGCTTCTTCTCACCACCCATGATTGTTATTGATGCCCCTATCTACCGGGCTGAGTAGCCTTAAGCCATACGTTTTGCCGAGCAGACCATATAGTATCGGCTCTACCTGAAAAGTTTCAACAATGCAAACGGGCCCATAATTCCAAAGTCCGGATCCAAAATCCTGACCTATTCCAAAGTCCGGGCCCTTGGAAAATGTTTGTTCCATTGTATGAACGATCAGAGTTGGCTGACAAAACAAAGGGAAAAGCAGAAAGAGGTTCTTTCCCCAAACGCACCTGGTAAATTCCTAGATAGCTTCCGTCACGTTCCGGAACACGTGAAATCTATGTGCATGGAATTCACGTCTCTCTCTCTCTACACACACACATTTGGAGGAAGAATAAACGCTGTTGTTCTCCAAGAGAATACTGCTGAAATTTAACTCGGTCTTAACAGAACATGCATAGAAATACAAAAAGCTTGACGAGGCAATTCATGCTAATTAATCAATTATCATTCAAGACCTCATACAACCACCAGAGTGGTTAAATCATAAAATATTTACTGTGTCAAAAACCATATCGAATTTAGATGGGCATATCTATCTATATGTAAATTTGCTGCACACAGGTTTTACTAGCCTGTACCGATTGACTGAGTTGTATTTTTTTTATATATGCTTGTGAAGGACAACTAATAGTCCACATTGAGCGTAAAAAACACTATAAAAGGGGGTCCAAGCACTCCAGATTCGTATCATCAATGTACGTTTCGATTAAGATTATGGCGGTAGAAACCAGAAACCTTCTGTTTGTTAGCCTCTTTGTGATTCTCATCTCTATTGATGCAACGATAGTGTCTGCAAAGCCTTACCAGGCAGTCTGTAAGGTGCCAGTTTCCGATTGCTACATGATTCCCATTGCGTGCCCAAGCTGTTGCCCCACATACTGTGAAGTTGATTGTCACACCTGCAAGGCTGTTTGTAGTAAGTATATATATCTCACCCGATCATCTCCAAAGTGTAGAAAGCTGTAAAACCAGATCGATCGTGGCTGATTCCTGCTACTTAATAGACAAAATTAAGATTGGCCCGATCAACGGGGTCCCAATCTAATACAAACCAGGAGGGCAGTACGAAGATTGACTGGGTTCAAGTTTGGATTAGTGGAAACCTAATATCTTTGATCGACAAGAAGTATCCAGCCTGATATACGCATACATGCTTACGTACGTACATACATATATACTTACACACAAACACGCATGTATGTGTGTGTGTGTGTGTATATATATATATATATATTAAAATTTCAATCACCTAAGTTTATAAGCTTTCAAGGATTAGCTTTACAAAATTATGGATTTTACTTTTAATTGAAAAAGTGTTACTGAATTCTAAATTCGTTTACCGGACACTCCTTACACGTTCCTTCACCTGTTGGGAATGATATGGGTTTGCTACCCATTGCAGCAGGTCGGTATGGGACACAAAACTGAGGTTCGAGTATAGGGAGGGCACCCATCCCTGACCTGCTCCATTTCCGTCCTACACGTTGGAGGCCTGATTTTCAACCCCGCTCATGAATAGGCAAATGCTAATTGGGTTCCTGGTATTTTCGGTACATAAAACAGAGAGATGACTTGACTGCCCTACTTAATCGGAAAAAGTGGTAAGAGAAGCCATTCCGTATCAGTGAATGCCTCCAACCCATTGAGAAAAATGGCCATTGATCTTGATATGCCAGTTTAATTAGTATGCATATTATCTCGATTTTTAACTCTAAGGTCAACAGTTTCTTCGTACTTTTACTTTGTAGTATGCTGCTAATGCTATCGCAGAATAACTGCTCATACAGAAATTTAAGTTTCCTTATACGCCAACATGTTCAAAATCGGCAACTTAGTTAAGCCTTAGGTATAACAATAAGAATGAGAGTAACGTACTTTATGCTTCTCTTTTTACAGGGTGTGATAAACCGGGAGCTGTGTGTCAAGATCCCCGGTTCATAGGTGGAGATGGCGTCACCTTCTACTTCCATGGCAAGAAGGATAGAGACTTCTGTCTTGTATCTGATCCCAATCTTCACATCAATGCACACTTCATTGGAAAAAGAGGTGAAGGCATGCACAGAGACTTCACCTGGGTTCAGTCTATAGCCATCATGTATGGTTCACACCAAGTCTACATTGGTGCCAACAAGGTTGCTACATGGGATGACACAGTCGATCATTTGACAGTCCGGTTTGATGGTGCCAAGGTCGAGTTACCAACTAATGAAGGTGCCAAGTGGGTTGGACCTCGACTCTGTAGCATCACTCGCACAGAGAACATAAATGGCATCACATTTGAGGCTCCAGGACACTTCATGGTGTCAGCACGTGTCGTGCCAATCACCAAAGAGGAGTCACTGGTTCACAACTATGGCATCGGGGATGATGACTGCTTTGCTCACCTTGACCTGAGGTTCAAGTTCTTCTCTCTTAGCTCAGATGTTGATGGTGTGCTCGGCCAAACGTACCAAGACGGATACGTTAGCCCAGTGAAGATAGGTGCATCAATGCCTATCATGGGTGGTGAGAAGAAGTACATTTCGTCGAGCCTGTTTGCGACTGATTGTGCTGCGGCACGCTTCAACCACGCCTCGGTGCACACTGTGGATTCTCACAAATCAGAGAAGTTTATGAGCTGCACTGGTGGATTTAGTGGGCGGGGGCTTGTTTGCAAGAAGTGATTGATGAACATGGCAGAATTGATTTTACCAACAATGTAATCATGATCAGCATCAGATAATGTGTGTTTTGCTTCTACGTGTCTGCTTTCAAGTGTGCTATTGTTGCAAGAGATAGAGACTATATTTCCTTTTTCCTTTTGTTATTAGGAAAATAAAGCTGGGTTGCCCTGGAGAGTTAATATGTATTTGACTAAGGGTCGACTCACAATTTGAAGGTCATGCATGAGTTCAAATCCGGGGGCGTGCATCTGGCTTTCCCCTCATTGTACCAAAAGCGAAAAAAAGTTGGTGAATTTGGGCGTGTTTGTGTCTCTCTCTTCTCTGATTGAAACCTCTAACTGATTTTAGTTCAGTAATTGAAAAGAAACTTAACAAGCATTCTCGGAACATGATTGATATTCATATGATACACTACAAGAACCGTATGTGATCCACAAAGCACCTATAGAATATGGTACAATATTAACAGTTTCCAAAGAAATGATTTTTTTCTCGACATTTCAACAAATGATCTCCTTGCTATGTGCATGGTTGCTCATTTGTCCAGCCGTTATCGAACTCTCCAAACTCTATGGTAGCGCCCACGTCCCTCTCGGGTGCATGCAGGAACCTTATTTGACTCTGATGCTAATATTTCAGAGACAGATTGCTTTTCCAGCTGCAGACCTGTTGGCAAAGGTTAGATCATAATTAAACACCGTCAATGTCTGGCATAGCTCATAGTTCAGCCAAGCCCTAGTTTTTTGATTGAGTGCTTTGTAGGCCGGCTCCTATTAAAATCGTATGTTAAGACAAACAAGTAGCGTGTTATTATTCATCATTAATCAACTCTGGCATACACATAAAAACAAATGACCTAGGGCTTCACCCAACTTGATTTCTTGTGTTACATAAACAAATAAATAACATAAATAAACGGAAGTAGCTTTAAATTTCTGCTGCTGATTAAGATGACGATGATGCTGGATCATCGATTCTGCCATGTTCATCACTTCTTGCAGACAAGCCCACGCCCACTAAATCCACCAGTGCAGCTCATAAACTTCTCTGATTTGTGAGAATCCACAGTGTGCACCGAGGCGTGGTTGAAGCGTGCCGCAGCACAATCAGTCGCAAACAGGCTCGACGAAATGTACTTCTTCTCACCACCCATGATAGGCATTGATGCACCTATCTTCACTGGGCTAACGTATCCGTCTTGGTACGTTTGGCCGAGCACACCATCAACATCTGAGCTAAGAGAGAAGAACTTGAACCTCAGGTCAAGGTGAGCAAAGCAGTCATCGTCCCCGATGCCATAGTTGTGAACCAGTGACTCCTCTTTGGTGATTGGCACGACACTTGCTGAGACCATGAAGTGTCCTGGAGCCTCAAATGTGATGCCATTTATGTTCTCTGTGCGAGTGATGCTACAGAGTCGAGGTCCAACCCACTTGGCACCTTCATTAGTTGGTAACTCGACCTTGGCACCATCAAACCGGACTGTCAAATGGTCGACTGTGTCATCCCATGTAGCAACCTTGTTGGCACCAATGTAGACTTGGTGTGAACCATACATGATGGCTATAGACTGAACCCAGGTGAAGTCTCTGTGCATGCCTTCACCTCTTTTTCCAATGAAGTGTGCATTGATGTGAAGATTGGGATCAGATACAAGACAGAAATCTCTGTCTTTCTTGCCATGGAAGTAGAAGGTGACACCGTCTCCACCTATGAACCGGGGATCTTGACACACAGCTCCCGGTTTATCACACCCTGTTAAATATGCATTAATATTATTTATTATTTTATTACATTGACATAATTCTAATTGTTAAGAATATAATACAGTTAGGCTTAACCAAACTACTGTTTATGAACACGTAAAGATATTAGTTCTTTGGTATTAGCACCTTATTACAGAGTAAAAGCATAAATTCAATAGACATTTACAGATACGTAACGGTATATACTTACGGCAAACAGGTTTGCAGGTGACACAATCAACTTCACAGTACGTGGGGCAGCTGCATGGGCATGAAAGATAAGCCATGAAGCATTTCTTGAACCTTCTCACCTTACACACTGCCTTCGAAGGTATGTGTAGTGGCGACGCTACCGCTGCATCAAGAGAGATGAAAATTACAAAGAGGCAAAGAAGCAGAACGTTTCTGGATTCTACCCCCATAATGGGTGTCTTAGTAAAAATCATATGTCGAAGATATGTGAATCTTGATTGAGTTTAGAATGGTTTGCTGGTTCGGCTCTCAGAACCCTTTTTATAGTGTTTCTTAAGTTCAATATGAACTCTCGTTCTTGATCACGAGCTTAGGAAAGTGGAACTCAGCTCCACGTAAACGACTTAAAATTGTGGGCACCATATCTCTTTAGAGATATATCCATATAAATTCCTGACGGTTTTTGACATTTAAATTCCCGTACCTTGTGCACTAGGTTAATGTGTCAACACCCTTATTTTTATAACACCCTTATTTTTATTTGGAGAAACAACTCTCTCTGTCAGACACACACATTATATATAAGTATCATTTGCGTGCACGTAACTTCCATTTGGTCAGAAAGGTTACAGTGCGTAGCTAGCCAGAGCATAACCTGGTGCAGACGGTGTTCACTTGTTTTAGCTGATCAGCCAATTCTGACGGTCTCATGCAAGGGGAATGCGTTTTGCATGTTCACACTTGTGCAGGTTTTTTCTTTCGGAGTATTTGCAAAACTTGACCGCTAAAAGTTGGTCGATAGAGAAATTCTCGCGGGGTTTTAGAAAATCATTCATGCTTTGGCTACCCAAAAAAAAAAGTTGATTCCTTTTGTCAACGGCCCCTAATTACATAGTTACACTTGACCATGAAACGTACACATTTTCTTTGTCTAATGGGTGTTGTGTTTTGCGTACTCAGACCTACTACCCACGTCATCCTGCAGCCCAGGTTTTAGACTTCACACACACACACACATATATATATATATAATGTCTATTAGTGATAATTTTACACAAACATTTCAACCATTCGATATTTGAGATTAACCGTAGAGATTTAAATACCTTATATTTAATATAGTATTAAATGCAAAACACAAAAATATAATGATACATTTAATTCAAATTTTTATCGTTGATCTTAAACATCAAATTATGAAGATGTTTATATAAGATTATGTACCAAAAGGCGTTACATGATTAAGACTCCCTCTATATTTTATATATTATAGGTAATAAAAAATGCTCAAACTTCATCCAGCTCAAATCTATTTTACCATCTTAACAGTTCAATTTTGAGACTAAAGATTGAGTTGATACTTTAATTGAAGTCTTTATTGTTGATCATGTTAATTAAATGATAGAGATGTATGAATATATTTGAACACAAATAAGATTTGAATATTTATCATTACCTCTCTCTTTATATATATAAAATTAGATCATTCATACCACTCAAATGGTCACTCATTGCTTTTGGTAATATGAGTATAATTTAAAAGTATAAAAAAAAATTAAAAATCAACGAGATAACAAAATAATGTTATTATATTCATGTATCAAAAAAATTAAAATTCGACATGAGTAAGCAATGTCAATCATGACATAATCTCTCTCTATATATAAATGCGGGTGTGCAAGGGTGGATATAAGAAGGCGGGTTTGCGACAGGATTTGAAACACTGACTCATGTATTGGTATTATATGTGTATGAGATACTCTATTATATAATTTAAAGCATGGTGGGCCTAAGAAAGTCCAATCTCCCATATTCGTATGTGTTGGAATATAACGATGTGTATTGAATGATGCCAGTGCACTTGTCGCACAAATTTTCAGTATATCTCCATGCAACCAAAGATAGGATATTTTGATAATTGATTTAGGATTTCTCCTATATGGTTACACCCTCTAACTGGTTGACGTTTAAATATAGCGGTCATTTGTTTGCCGGCGCTCAGAGTTTCGTTTTCCGTCAGGATGCCCGGTCATCCTCCATCTCTCTCACTAATGGAGAAAAGGGATTGAGGGACGGTTTTTCTTCCAACATTCTTACATCCTAGTAGGTGGTACAGTTTTTGTTCCATCCAATAATTGAATTTGGAAAGGAACTACTGTCTGCCGATTTTGCTGATCATTCAATAAGTAAACCTTCAAGAATCCTTCCAATTCTCTCTCTCATCACACCGTCGCGTTCTGCACCTACAATCTGCCTAATATTGACAGAAAACTGTTCCAAAAGCGCGTGAGAAGGGCACTTAAGAAAGACCAGTTGGAATCATAATTTGTCAAAACTTTACATCCAGATTTCCTTTTTCAGAGATGGGCTCGTACCAACCATAGCCGAGCATTCACAGAATATTGTAGCTTGATGGCGTGTGCCAAATACATACACGTATCATAAATATGCATATGCATGCATTATGCACGAGTTTTTGTCCCTACAAGCATACTTTGATTTTAGTTGAACGTTCACTTCCAAATGAACCAGTCTACAAATCTACATGTTAATTGTATTTGAAATCTGGGAGTAGGCAGTAGGTGGTAAGTGAACCTACATGCTCTTGGTTCGGTTTGGTTGAGCTCCTGATGAACACCTTCATGTTTGTTTCCTGATCTAAATGACGCAAACGCCTGCTGTCTCTGTTTAAGCTTAACAAGCTGAACATAAATGTGGCTTAGCATGTACAAAAGTGTTTATTTAAGAGAGTGTGTGCTAAATATACATATTAACCGAGTGAATAGGGTGGGTATAATGTAATAACTAAATTGTCTAATCTTTCTAATCTACAAGGACACTAAAAGAATGATGAAATTTCTTGACTGGAAAATCAATTTTTGTAATGGAAAAAATATGTTATAATTAGAAGTGTTGCAACTCTAATGACCAGCTCATATTGAAAGATCAAACAACCTAATGAGCCGAACACCAATTAGATTTTGAGTTGACGAATGCGCCACATATGAACCGCCCTCATTCAGTTCGACTAGGTTTTACGAGCCCTAGTATGCAGACCCATATCTCTTATAAGAAAAGTTTGAGCCCATAAAAGGTCACAATGACCTACCACGCGGTGATATGCAAGTTGGCATAGAGAAGAGGAATGCATATATATATATATATATATATCCCGAATCTTATCGTGGGTTGCTTGTTATTCTTCTTCTCTTTCTCTGAGCCGAGACGGATGAGTGATCATACCGTAGCAGTAAAGCTTCAAACAATGATCATCTTCTTCGTATCTTCTATTCATGTACTCGGCGGCACAGATGACTACATAGGCGCCCGCTGCACCAACAACACCGATAACTACATCAGTTATAACTTTAAGTAATCTATCCAGAGCGTTTTCGCATCTCTGAAGCCTCGCTCAGTGCAGGGGGGATGTCTCCAGAGGTGTATGCCGGAGATGCACCAAAACGCCACCCTCCAACTCGGCATTTACTGCCCCACACCGGTGGACGCCATCGTATACGGCACGAGCACTGCCAGGTGCGGTACTCCTTTAATACCAGCTTCTTGGGCATTCTCAACAATGATGATTATAGCTCCCGGGACTCGAACAAGCGAAATGAAGCCGTTTTTAACAACATGCTGGCATCTCTGCTGGACAATCTATCCTCACAAGTTACAAGTGCCTCTGGCCTCCGTGTTTGCTACTGGCGAGGGCTCGTCCAATGATCACCTTTAACGTCTATATGGATTGATACAGTTGCACTAGAGACATGTCCAGAGATCAGTGCAAAGGGTGCTTGAAAAGGGCCATTTCAAAGATACCATCATGTTGTAGCTGATCACAGGTGTGGTGAAGCGGTGCCGGGAGCTGCCGTGTGAGGTTCGACACCAACCCCTTTTACGATCACCCTGCAAGTCCCACTTCACCAATCCCTTAGAAAATGATAATTAGATTTCCATTTCTAGTCCATCAGACGAATTCTTCAAGTCCTTCTCCCCTTGCCAAAAACAAGTGGTCGTCTCTCTTTATCGCACTACCCGTTCTTGTTGCAGTGACTGTATTCGTATGTATCATGTGTGCCTCCCGGCGGTGGCTGAAAAGAGAGTGAACAAGAATAAGAACCGACGATTCAATTTTCGGAATCAGTTCCATCTCACATTAAGCAGACCACTACGCTAAGTTTGCGTGTCAATGTGCATACGTACTTACATACATACTACATACATATTATATATATATATATAATACACACACATATGTACACATACATTAGACATGCACACACACACACACACACACACACACATATATATATATATATTATAAATAAAGAGAGAGTATATTCCATGTGCATATCAATTCTGTTCAACTAACTAGATTGACAATTGAAATTCAAATCTCAAAAGCAAAAAAGTATTTGTGGTACTGTTTGCCAATGTAATAAATATACTATTATAAGTTTCTTTTTGACTTAAAAGATCTAGATTGGATGTAGAGATCTTTGAGAATGTTTAAGCATATATTTATCTTGGAGTATACTAATTTTTCTCCATCTATTATTTATATATATTTATGTGTTTGTATGTACATAATTTTTTGAGATCAGTTCCACGTAGGGGTGTTCATGGTTGGATTTGGTTCAGTCTTAGGCTCAACCTCAAATTGAACCAATCTGATTGGTTCAACTATTTCACGGAACCAAACAAAACATGATAAGTCACAAAACCAAGCCGAACTGCACGGTTGGCCGGTTGGTTCTAGTTTGGTTTGGTTAATAATCATGGCTCATTACAGTTTAGATGGATGGATCAATATATGCCATAACGTATAACATCAATTGCATAATATATAAACTTAGTGAATTATAGAATAAGTTATTTTCATCTTTCTACTAATTTTAAGATTGAATTAACAAAACAAGTGCAAGCACTTCATCCTTCCAATTGAAAGAGAGATATGAATTATGAAAATTACCCAAGCTTAACCAAACTCTGGAGGGATGGGAACTCAAGAAGAACGAAACCAATCGACCTCTATTTTAGGCCCAGCGGAATCACGATACTCAGAAAGAAACGGATCACTAGAGATAGAAATGAAGAACAAGAAGTGATACCACCGTCAAAGGACGATGAATTTGATCATAAAAAAAAATGGAGGAGAGTGAATGGCAATCTGACAGAGCTCAAAAGGAAGCCGAAGCGTGGCCCTCAAAGAGACATGTTGGACAATTGGATGAGAAAGATCGCAGGATGGATGAAGATGAGACTCCCCATCCAAGGATATTAATATTTGATAGATATTGATCCAAGTAGGTCTTTTGTGGATTTGGCTACTACTTTCATATTTGTATCGAAATCCACATATATATGTATCTTGTCCATTCACAGACCAACAAGTGGCCGTCATATTATGAATGCAGCTTCATTATGCATTGGCGGTTCAAGAGCGTTAGGGCCGGATCAAAGATTCTTTCTCAACAAATTGGAACCATCAAATTTTGGATAGGTTGAACTAACAAAAACAGTTGTACGTTACCCGCTTATGAGCACTCCTAGGCTAAATTTTTATGAATTATCGTCAAAGGAGTTCTGGTTGTTTTAATTAATGTGCCGCAACTGGTTTGCGTTATACTGCTCGAGTTTGTTGCACTCCACCGTCCTAATAATAATATATATACTGATATATGTTACCATTACTTTAGTGTTAATAAATCTCAATTGATTGTTTTTGAGGATGAATGGTTAAAATTTAAATATAAAAAAGAAAATGTATATTTGTACATTTTATAATAGTACTTTTCTGTTTTAAATTTTAAATTTCAATCATCAAAGATAAATGATTAAGATTTGTTTGGTTTTACTATATATAATGATATATGTTTAATCTAATACATAATTAAACATTTCATTTGATCATGACCACGATTGAATAATGGTGATGGCCCCACTCTTACTCTCTCTTTCTTTATATATATACTACCTGCTTGCCATATACTCATTTGTTATTGTTGTTTTAAGAATGAGTATAATTTAAAAGTTATTATATTTTTTGAAAAAGTATAAAAGATATTGTTAATACACTCAAAATAATGGTATGATATATATGAATGAACATAATTCAATTATTTTTATATAAAGAGAGAGAGAGTAGTGATGTGATTCCTTCCTGTAAGTCGAATGATTGAAAACTATAAATGGCTTGTTGGAATATGAATTTTGTTATGAGGTCACTGCGGTTGCGGAACCGTTGACAGTAAGGCTTTAAAAACTCATTCTGGGAAGAAGACAAGGATCAATAAGGCATGCACATTCTTGTGATTAATAAAGGATGACAAAAAAGAATTAACAAACGGTTCCAATCCCTCTCTCATCAAAGGCTGAAGGACACACACAAGTTACTGGTTGGTGGAATAAAATAAACAATGAAAGGCGCGTGTCTGGACACGAAAACGCACCGTGTGACAATAATAAACCTAATGCTACCGAACCACCGCTTCTAACTGAGTCTGGTTTGGCTCGTTCCCTGCTTGTTCTGTAAAACAGAATGAGATGAACATGAACATGAACATGAACATGCGTTCAACTTGGTTCGGCTCAGGAAAGCTAATCAAATGATATTCTAAAAATTTTTGCCTAAAGTTTAGCACTAAGGTAGTAGTTATTGTGAACATTATCACAAAGAAGGACTTTACCTAAATGAAAGGTCATTCTGTTTAGGTCGTTTAAGAGAAACCCTCTCTCAACTCGGTTCAGCTTGGCTCATGGAGTGCGACGACGACCATATGTTGTTTGGTTCGTGTCGACAAACCCCTGAGACTAGTGCATTGGACAACACAAATATGAAATTTGAAGACCATATCTATTGTTTCCAAATATTGCAAACATTAAGAAGAATGAAATTCAGCTTTCATCCAAACAGTAGGGTAAGGCCAAATAATTGAGTTTCAGTGTCTTCTGATATTTTTGAGAAGAAAAAATTAAGTACAAGTTTCTGAAATTTCAATCGAATCAAACTCATAAAATGAAAAATACTAGATTACAATCAATTTTGGAGATAAAGCCAAGTCACAAAGTACCATCAATGTAACTTAAATACTTTAAATCCAACATTATATTTTTCTCGTGTCAATCCATTTAACGTGGCAAAACGCTTGGTTTGTTTTCGGTTTACATTTCTGCATGATCGTGTCCTTCATATTTAGCCATCCACCTGAAGCACGTCGTCAACGGGTCGACCTGGTTCTGGCTCCAGCCGGATCCAGAGCTGTTGCCAGATTCGGATCTGGATCTTATGGATCTGATATTAGTGAGTACTTTTTAAAAAGTATTTCCACGTGATAAGTTGATTGCCCTAGTCCGAACTTGGGTCCGACGCAGGTTTCGTACCCACCGTGATGAACATGGCAGACACTCGTTATACAAATTGCATGTCCCGGTTAGATACAATCCAGTTTTAAGTTTTGTTGTGATAATAGTAATTAGATATGTTTAATTTAAATAGAAAAACTTTGACACTACACGAAAAACTAGATTTTGAAAGTATTAAAAGAAGAAAAAAATGATCACAATAGTGTTGGAAAAAAACAATAAAAAATAATCTAAATTACTATGAGTTAACTACTAACATGAACATGACGGGGTTATGTGGAAAATGACGGGGTTATGTGGAAACAAAGATTCCATGTAGCGGACCCGATTTAAGATGGAAAAAAAAGCTTAATTGTTGTTGTAGGGAAGAAATAAAGGTTCTCTTTTTCTTTTGTATTATTATAATAATATCACATGTTAAGATTTAAAAATCTGGCCGATTAAACACAGAAATCATGTTTACAATTTGACTGACTAACCCTAATCCAACACAACCTTAGAGCGTACGCTTAGTGGGATCCACTTCACGCGTGTGGAGATCTACTCAAGATGTCGGATTGCCCTTCATTTCATGACCAAACCGCATCGTACGGTCCAGATCCGAGCTCTCTTAGGACCGTCCTATACTTTCACAGGTGCGATCGACCGGAGAGTTGACCCTGTTCATGGAATCAATCGATCATTCTTTTTGTTATTTTAATAATTCATAAAGAAGGGAAAGGGGCGGACGTTGCATTAAGCCGATTGAAATGTGGCTTTGACGTCCGCAAATTGCAGGGTCTAGAGAGAGAATGAATTTAGTAGAGAGAGAAGATATTCCAGTATAATCGAGACTGAACGAATGTCTAGAGAGAGAATGAATTCGAAATCCGTTGCTGCCCTTTGTCTAGGGAGAGAGAGAATACTTTTCAGTGGAGTTTGGAGAGAATGAAAGCTGGAAATAACGAGGACGCGGTCTAGATGGACTGGAGAGGGCGAAGGATGGGGCAGGTTAGAGAGAGAGAGGGGAAATCGCTGAGTTGGAGAGAGAATGAGGGAGGGGTAGAACGGACAACTAAAGCATAAGGTTATGAGAGAGAAAGAAATGGCGGTTTAGAGAGAGAGAGGGCGCGAAGCAGGGAGAGAGAGAGACAGCAAAGGGTGGATAAGAGGAAGAAGGCAACACGGTCTTTGTTGTATCTTCGAAAGAGGGGAGGATTCGTGCCGTTTCGTGCTGCTGGAAGCATTCGAAATTGGTGGTGTTCGCACTTTCTCGGTAGA
The DNA here is from genome assembly GCA_036023115.1 of Brasenia schreberi. NCBI lineage: Eukaryota > Viridiplantae > Streptophyta > Magnoliopsida > Nymphaeales > Cabombaceae > Brasenia > Brasenia schreberi. Next base: position 3,011,540 of record JAYKKT010000089.1, on the reverse strand, counting down.
GAAAAAGTTAGAGAGAGAAAAAGACAACGTCGTCTCCGTCGTCTTCGCCATCGTCATCTCAGTTTTGTATTGTTTCGCTTCGCTTCCACAGAATCAAAGGCGATCCTTTTCCTCTCTTCTTTGGAGCTCGAAAACCCTAGAATTCCGGTTGATCAAATAATTCTGAGCTCCCTTTCTTCTGTAGATCGCGTCAATTTCTTCTCCCTTCATCGTTCGGCGACGAATTCAGTTGGCAATATGAAGGTATTGTGACGCCGTGGTTTCATCCTCTATCTGTATTTGTTGGGGGTTGCAGTGTGGTGGTCTTTCCTTCTTGCGTTTCTTCATTTTCCAACGGAGAAAAGGGTCTTTTCGCGTGCTTTTATAAGTAACGATGGCGATTCATTCGGGGGCTTGTAGTGTTTTTTGAGCCAATAGGTAGTGTTTGCTTCTTCCTTTATGTTGAGGGCTGAAATTTGAGTGGTTTTCGCGGTTAGTCTTCACTGTTTGACTGCTTTCTCCCGTGTCTTGTTGACTATTGGACGGTTTGTATTGTTAATCTCTTCCCTTTTTTGTGTTTGATTAGGAACAGAGTCAAATAATCGGGCGTTTTCTGTGATGTTAGTATTGGTTTCGTTAGCCGCGATGATTATGCGCGCTTGATGATGTATGGTTTTGTTGTCGGGATTATAGTGAACTGCTCCGAATTCAAAACGCATTGTGGGTCTGTTCGTGGCGCACGTGGTTTCTCTTTCTGTTGTTTATGTTCGTTTTCCTTCGCTTGGAGGTCGATGATGGTATAAATCTGTTTTTTATAAGATTTTGTGTATTTACCGTGAAATCCGGGTTCAAGTTGGTGTTGTATGGTGTTTTTTTAATTCAGCTGAATGTTGTAAGGTGTTTATTTATGTTGATCAAATTATTGCCATTTGATAAGTATGATATTTTAACAGCTCTTGAAGTTGAAATGAGAGAATCAAGGCCTGGGGTTGTGTGGTATCATCATTTTGGTTGAATCGGTGCTGTTCTCCAGTTGGATTTTGTTTCATTGTCTGTGGTAACTGCTTCGGATTGCAGAGAGTGAATTCAGATAAGAAATGAAGACTTTCTAGAATTTGTTGCTGAAACTGGGCAGTTAGTTCACATGTTTGGTGTCTAAGGAAAGGCATTTCCGATAAAAATGGTTCCTTCAGGGGCTCCGGCTCCTGCCGGGGGGGCCCAAACTGTAAACCGTTCAGCTCTCTTACGATCAAATTCCGGTCTATTGGGAGGTCAAAGTGGACAAATTGCTTCACAATCTGCTTTTTCCTCTCTTGTTTCTCCACATTCTCAATATGGGAATATCAACTTGCTAGGCAACTTGTCTAATGTATCTTCACTTCTTGGTGGTGGGAGCAATGCGAGCATTGGTGTCAACCAAGCTTTCACTACAGGGAGTGTACCACAGCCTTCTGATTCAAATCCTGCTCCCCCAGGATCTGCAAACATTCATCGAGGAGGCATTGGCATAAGTGCGGAACCTGATCCATTCTCTGTCGTAGGCAATGGAATGGGATTCAATGCATCACCACTGACATTCAATTCCTCAAACGCACCGGGGGCTATTTCACCTGGCATAAGTGGATCTCTCATGGGTTCTGGAGGTACCCAGTTCCCAAACTCCAATAATCAGCTAGCTCAAGACCCACACCATACTCAACAATTTGACGCACAGAACTTCGTTCGCATGCAACAGGGACAGGATTCTTCCAATAGCATGCAAATTCAGTCTCCACATATGCTTGCTTCCAGGGGGGTGCAGCAATTCTCTGCTCAGAACAATGTTGGTTTGGGAGCGAGTCAGCAGCAGCAATTGCAATCGCTTAGGGCACTAAGTGGTGATCAAAATGGACCGCAGTCGATGACATCATTGCGTAGCCTAGTTCCAGTAAAAATGGAGCCACAAATGGCTACAGATCAATCCGCCCCACAACAATTGCTGAATCTGCGAACCATGGGCCCTGTGAAGTTGGAGCAACAGCAACAGCAGACTATGGGCACTGTGAAGTTGGAGCAGCAGCAGCAGCAGCTTGCGGCATTAAGAAGTATTGCTGGCATTAAAAGTGAGACAGAGAATTCAGACCAGTCATTGTTTTTGCAGCAGCAAAAGCTTATGCAAATGTCTAGGCAGTCCTCGCAGAAAATTCAATTGCAGGCTGCTGCACAGATGAGTCTTTTGCAGCAGCAGCGACTTTTGCAGCAGCATCAGCAACAACAACAGCAACAGATGCTAAAGACATTGCCTCTGCAACACACACAATTACAACAAGCTATGCAGCAGTTTCAACAACACAATTTGCCTCTGCGATCGACTGTAAAACCAATTCTATATGAGCCAGGAATGTGTGCTCGAAGGTTGACTCAATATATGAGTCAACAACAGCATAGACCTGATGTGAGCTTCTTGCTTTCCTTGTAATCTTTCTTCTTTTCAGGATATTTTTGGTGATTTCGTTGGTATCTTATTTATGGTCTATGTGCAAAAACTGTTCTGCTGCAGGATAACAACATTGAGTTTTGGCGGAACTTTGTCTCAGAGTACTTTGCCCCACATGCCAAGAAGCGTTGGTGTGTTTCTTTATATGGAAATGGGCGGCAAACTACGGGTGTTTTTCCCCAGGCATGTTTTTTGCGTTTTTTTTCTTCTTCCCGTCTTCCTTTATTGCATTTTTCGAATCCCATATCTTGACATGAATATCATGAGGCAACTGTCAATCATGCTCTACCTCGTGGTGACTTGTGGGATTTGTTTCTTTCTGGATATATTAATGCAATATTCTGTATGCATTCTCAAAGCAGATCTGCTCAACCTTGAATTCTTTGTATGCTAATTTATTTATTTTAATAATTCAGGACATCTGGCACTGTGGAATATGCAATATCAAACCTGGTCGTGGATTTGGTATGCCATTAACTATATCACCTTCTTTGAGTGTTCATGAGTCATGTGCATGGTCGTAATATGCCCAATGATCCACATACCTGTTTTCTTTGCGGTCATTTATTGGTGCATATTGCACCCTATCATATGATACAAGTGTGTGTCATATGATATTGTTGTACTTGTACCAAACTGTACAGTATCGTTGATTTATTTGATATTTTGCTTTTTATCTTTTGAGTTTTTCTTCGTTAAAAGAAGACAAATAAGGTATTGGGCATATTACGGGATTCCATACGATATTTACAATATTTACAACATTTACAATATTTACAACATTGGTTATTGGTTTTGATAAATGATACTTCTGTGGATGTACATTGTAACTTCTTCCTGGCTGTATTTTGTTTTATATATACTGTTGCCATCCTTTCACATTATACAGACGGAAGAAGGACAAATTATAATAGCCTTTTAGAGGATTATGATTGTTGTGATGATTTTGTTAATCTCTCAGAGACAACTGTGGAGGTTTTGCCAAGGCTTTGTAAAATAAAGTACGACAGTGGGACCCTAGAAGAACTTCTATACGTAGACATGCCTCGTGAGTACCAAACGCCATCTGGTCACATTGTCTTGGATTATGGGAAGGCAATCCAGGAAAGTGTGTTTGAGCAGCTGCGTGTAGTACGTGATGGGCAACTCAGGGTTGTTTTCTCTATGGATCTAAAAGTATGTTTTCTCATGAAAAAATCTATCTTCATAATGTCCTTTGGTATTATTTTTTCTCTACCTTGTTAGCAAAAAAAATAGTTTGATTGGATAGTGATGTCATTCTCTTTTCGTACTCTAGATATGCTCTTGGGAGTTCTGTGCAAGGCGGCATGAGGAGCTTATCCCTCGAAGACTGATACTATCGCAGGTCTGATGTGATTTTGTTAATAAATCAATGTAGATTAAGGAACACAAACAGTATCGTTACAGGTGAAATGAGATAACACTAATATATAGAAAGCTGTAATCATGTCATCTCACTTCTACCTATATTTTTGTTTCTTCTTTTCATGGCGCATAGTATTTAAGTTTATGTGGCATGGCTCCGGGTTCAGACACGGATGTGGGACAGTGATTTTGGAAATCATGGGTGCCAGACATGGCTATATACAAATATAAGTTATATATTATTAGATATAATTGATAATATCTCATAAAACAAAAATGAAATAACATTTCATAAATCAATTCACTAGTACTCTGCCCGTGTAAGGGATCACCCTTGCATGGCCTGTCCCAAACCTGAATAAAGGAGCAGGGTTGTGGTAGGCTTTCAATAACAATTGTAAAATTTTGTCAGACTTGTCATGGATTCTAAAAAAAGGAAATCCATGTAGCCGATCTCATCTAGTATGGGAAAAGGCTTAGTTGTAGTTGTAGTTGTAAATCAATTCACTAGTAAAAGAATGCTCTGTTAGAGAGTGGTGAGTTGGACATGGGAGAAATACAGGCGTTGAGTGTGGAAGTCTCGGACATGATTACAATATCCTTGTGGGACTGTCTATGTGACAGATTTCAGTAATAACAATTTTGTCTCTTTCCTCTTTAGGAAGGTAATGAGTTCATGGGTTGGAGTTAGCCTTTCATGATACCGAATTTAGTATTCCTGAAATAATTTATTAGGAGAAAGATTTACATTTTATGTAAGAAATAAAGTGGGTTGGAGACAAAGCAAAGAAATTGAGAATAAAAAGTAAAAAACTCGAAATGGAGTTGGTATTATTATAAATAAACATTTAAAGGATAGTGTAGTAAATATATAACGATATAGTTTACCAAATTATGATGGTGAAATTAGTTCTAGTAGAGGTAAATGATTTGTTTGGGAGGAGACTTAAATGGATGTCGGTAAAAAGGCATTAGGATATCAAGGTATTTATGAAAACTATTGTTTTGGGGATTTAAATGAGGAAGGTAGGTTGATTTTAAATTTTGCTATTGCATATGATCTCTTTATAGTCAATATAATTTTAAAAAATACTATGAACACTTAATTACTTATAAGAGTGGTTTGCCAAAATTACAAATTAATTATTTTGTTTTTAGGAGAAAAGATAAATTGTGTTGTAAAGATTATAAGGTAATTGTAGGAGAAATCTGAACTACCCAACATCGATTTTAATTATGGATTTGTAGGTAAAAAAGTGGACAAAAAAGAAAAGAGTGCATAAGAGTTACTTGGTCTAAACGATGAAATCTCAAAAATAGGGAAGAAGGTATATTTAAATATAAAGTTCTTGAAAGTGATGCTTGAAATTATGTAGGTATACCATCAGATATATGGAATAATATGGTTGTCTATATTAAGAAAGTAACAAAAGATGTATTAGGTGAATCAGGGAGGGGTACCATAAGCTTGGTGGTGGAGTGAAGTGGTGTAAGATAAAATTATGGCGAAGAAGGCATATTACATATTGTATTATGCCAAGAAGACTAGTGAAACTTGGACACTTATAAGAAAGTAAAGAAAGAAGTAAAAAAGCCATGAGTGAAGCAAAAGTCAAAAATTAGGAAGATTTATATAAAAGTTTAATTAAAAAAAGTAAAAGAGATATTTTTAGGATACTTAAGACTAGAGATAAGATGACTAATGATCTTACTTTTGTTAGATGCATCAAAGAAGAGGAGAAGATTCTAGTGGAAAATGATGATATTAAAAATAGATAATTTTTTAAAAAGTTTTTTAATAAAAATAGTGTTAGTATTAACTTATGAGTTAACCAAATCGGAAGAGTATATAAATCACGATTTCTATCGACATATTCAAAAGAATAAAGTCAAAGAAGCTCTTAAACATATGAAAATTGGTAAATCCATAGGAGGTTCTCCAAAGAACCTCCCTCGATCCCCTATCATAAGCTATTTCTAGATCAATAAATATCATGTGAAGGTCTTTTTTTTTGCTCTAAAATATTTCATAAGACGTCTCAAAAGGTGAATCGCTTCAACCGTAGATATGCCTGGCATAATCCAAATTGGTTCTTTGTTGTACTTGATACTTGTCTTAACCTACATTTGATAGTTCTTTCTCATAATTTCATAGTATGACTCATTAACTTGATACCTCAATAATTCGCACAATTCTGAATGTCTCCCTTATTCTTATATATGGGGTATAAGTGTACTCGCTCTTCATTTCCTGGGCATCTTTTGGTTTTTCGATATTTTATTAAATAGTCTTGTGAGCCAAGTTACCAGTTAACTTGTGTCATCTTTTGGTTCTCCCTTGTTCTTTGTTTTCACAAAGCCCTATCATGTGTCATGTTAGCAGTTAACTCATAATAAGTTCGATTATTCTTTATTGTTTCTTCACGACACCTTTGTGGTTGTCCCTACCTCTTTTAATACTTTCAAAATCTAGTTTTTCATACCTTCTTACATGTTCTTCTTTTTATCTTCTTTCAATATGTTCAAACCACCTTAAACGATATTATCTCATTTTATCCTCTATTGGTGTCACACATAATCTATTTCTAATAATCTCATTATGTATAAGGTCTTTTCTTGGATGACCACTCATCCATCTCAACATCTTTATTTCTGTCACAAACATTTTTTGTACATGTTGATGATTAACTGCCCAACACTCAAAACCATAAAACATGGCAGGTCTAATTGCTGCTCTATAATATTTACCTTTTAACTTTAATGGTATCTTCTTATCACAAAGAATACCTGATTCTCCTCTCCATTTTAACCAACCAACATTAATTCCATGCGAACATCTCCATCAATTCTTTCATGCATCTGCATAACTTTATATCTTGTTACACTGATACTGCTTTGTTTATACGAAAGACAGATACAGTACAGGTATTGTTATTTTACTCTTGTATGTGGATGATATGAGTGATGAAGCAAGGATTGCAGAGGTTAAATATAACCTTCACCAAAAAGGTGATATTAAAGATTTAGGTCTTCTTATATTTTGGGTATTGAGACTATTAGAAATAATCGAGGATACGTTATGTCTCAAACTAAATTTGTAAATGATATAATTGAAAGATTTGATATCACAGACAAGAAGACACTTCATACTGCTGAAGTTCTTGGGTACTAAGTTAAGATCTACTGATGAAGAAAAATTAGATGACCCTATCTCCTACAGACAACTCATAGGTGTTTTTACCTATCTTACTATTACGCGTCGTGATATTTCTCATATAGCATATACAGCTAGTGAATTTCAGTAAGTACCTATCACTATTCATATGAGCGTTATGAAAATTATTAGATATGTGAAAAATTCTGCAAACAAGGGGTACTTTCTCATCTTTTGATTTATTTGTATATATTGATATTAAATGGGGTGGATGTCAACTAGAGACATTCTATAACTAGTTTTTTTGTTTTTTAAGTGAATCACTTATCTCCTGTAAGTGCAATAAGCACCAAAATGTATCACTCTCCTCTACCAAAGCAAAATATTGAGTCATGACTACTACTATTATAGAGATTTCTTTGATTACAGTTGTTCTGCGAGATATGAGCATTACTCTTTAACAACCTGCTACTATGTACTCTCACAATAAAAGCGTCATGTACATTGTTTCGATAACACATTCCATGAACGCACAAAGCATATTGAGATAGATTGTCATTTTGTTTGTGAAGAGTGTTTACAAAAGAAGATCAATTTGTGTTATGTCTCTCACAATAAAAGCGTCATGTACATTGTTTCGAACAACACATTTCATGAACGCACAAAGCATATTGAGATGGATTTCGAACAACACATTTCATGAACGCACAAAGCATATTGAGATGGATTATCATTTTGTTTGTGAAGAGTGTTTACAAAAGAAGATCAATTTGTGTTATGTCATATCAGATATGCAGTTGATTGAATTCTTCACCAAATCTCTTTCTGCTACTCGCTTTCACTTCTTCTTAGAAAAACTTTTGGTCTATACACCATAAGTTTGAGAGCGGGTGTTAAATATAATAGAAGTGATATGTGCCCTGTTTTTAGTATGGCACGGGCCATTAGGGCATGCCTCCATAACCGTCGGAGGATTAGAGCCTCCAATAGCTTGTTGGGCAATGGCTAGTGCTGGTCAGCCAGCCCTTGGCCAGCACTTGCTCCTCTTGTCTCTTACTCTCTCTCTTCTCTCACTTCTTGGAATGTTTGCTGCACTTGTTCTAATTGTCTCTTATTCTCTCTCACTTCTTGTAATGTTTGCTCTATGAATAGAGCTTCAATCAATAAACACTATAAGCTGTATAGTGTGGCCTTTGATTTGTGATTTGACTCTATCTCTCTCTTGACTTTTGTTGTATTCTTGACTTGATACATCCGATTCCACAACACTATGACGATTTGCGACTTGGCCGATTCAACGTATGCATATCAACAAATATGTACACTCATGTCCTCCAGGCAGTAAATATCACTATGAAGGGACACTATGCATGTGAATATTATTAAGTCATCAGCCAATATACATTGTTTAAGTCATAGAACATTCCCACCGGAATACCATATCATAATTCAGGTTACAAAATAGAGGCTTAAAACAAAAAGGAAGCACAATCCAAAAGAATGTTACTCTGATGTCAAAACAGGACATGCTTTGGGTTGCAAGACGAATAACATGGAACATCAAAGAAGAGGAATTACCGAATATGAAGTAGTTAGGAAACAATTTACAATTTGCCATCCATATCCAATTGCATGAAAAGTTAGATCTTGATCCCACCAGAAATTGCCGAATCTATCCATCCAGCCATGCTTCCTTTCGATGATGAGACAGTATTCCTTCACCAATTATAAAATCTCACGCTTTCATCCATCTTTGTGGAAGCAACAAAGAGGGTATACCTGTTTTTCGCCTGATTACATAATAGAATGCAGTGTGCAATAGATTCAATTGCCCTTTGATAAACCAGGGATTTGTACCCGATATCATGCATCTTTGTTGTAGCTCTGATCTTACAGAAAGGCCTTCATGCATCAGCCTCTACGCAAGTAGCTCAGAAGAGTTTCCTGTAAATCCTTGTTTGATACATAGCTTGGATAGCTCATCCCGTTGTTGTGATTTATCTTCTCAAAATTCACAGAACGTGTCTGCTGAAGTTGGTCTATATCGTTTCATTTCTAGCACATTCTGTTATAAATATGGTAATGCTTGAAGCTGTTGTTTATGTTTGATGGCGTTATTTCTCTGTTTCAAAATCTACAGAACACAACTGCTGAAGTTGCTTTATGTTATGTATGTTTGGCTCTGTATAGGTTAGCCAGCTGGGTGCAGTGGCTCAGAAGTACCAAGCTTCCACTCAAAATGGATCATCAAATCTTTCCGTCCAGGAGTTGCAAAACAATTGCAATATGTAAGTTGCAATTTTATATCTTTCAGAGTAACGTGGAAGTAACTGAAGATTTTTCTTCTTGCTATTAATGGTAAAGCAGATGCGAGCTTTCAGATTTTGTGACCCATGGCCATGATATCTTATTCATATGAACTTCACAAGGACGTATCGTCAGATTCCAATCACTTTCATGTGGCATACAGCATCCAAATGCACATCATGCATGCTTTACAATGTGATAATTTGATTATGTTGTTGGTACAGTATCGATGTAGTATTCTCTTTGGTTCTTAAAAGTGATTGTCACACAGATTTTGTGCTTTAGGTTCGTTTCAACAACCCGCCATATTGCAAAGGCTATGGAGGTTCCATTGGTAAATGATTTGGGATACACAAAGAGATATGTACGATGCCTTCAGGTTCGACCTTTTATGCAAATTTGGTTAATTAAATTATGCAAACCAAAATGGAAAACACATTAATTTTGAACAGAGTTAAGATTTTTGGTGTTCTGTTGGCAGCTTCTGAAACACATCCCTTTTATCATGGATAAAATCTAAGCTTTTGTAATAGAGTAATCTAATTCTTTTTTTGTTTACTAGCTACCTCCTTATGGTTTTCAAGGTTATCTTCCATGTAGTGGAAGCTTCCAACCATGAACTTGTGAACAATTGCATTCAGCACCATGCTTTTTGCTTTGTAATTATTGTCCAACTTAGATTTGCCAATTTTGAACCGTCTGCACGATATTAATAATGTGTTGAGCAAGCAACTTCTTCTATCATAATTTAACATATTCAAACATCAGATATCGGAGGTTGTCAACTGTATGAAGGATTTGATTGATTATAGCAGGCAAACTCAGACTGGTCCTATCGGTAAGCATCTCTCTCTCTATGTGTGTGTGTTTGTTTTCTGCCTGTAGTTTTTCAAGGAGAATTGCACCTTTAATTGGCATTGGTATTTCAAATACACTTGCAGCGAGCTTGGTCAACTTTCCCAGACGGACCGCTGGATCAGACAGAACAAATCAGGGGCAGCAGCAGCAAGAAGAACGGACGATGTCCCAAAATGGTGAGAGTTATATGCAGACGTCCATACAGCAGTTTACACAAGGTAATGGTTTAGGTGTTCCAACGAGTTCACTCAATACTTCTCCCACGTCAACCTTTACTACTGCAAGCGGCATTACCAATCTTGTCCACCAGCACGCCATGAACACAAGGACCACACGAGCAGATAATCCGTTGAACAATGTCAGCAGTCCTTTTGGAAGTTCAGTTCAAATGTCATCGGCTGGTTCATCAAGCTCAATACAGCAGCAATCACATGCCAATCCTTCATCACCCTTTCCTAATACAGCTCCAGCTCCCTCTAATCCTCTGCCTCAGTCTTCTATTCCACCAACTGCACACTCGAGTTCTGCCAATTCATCTGCTAATCTCCATCCACCTCAAGCTTCACATTCGGGTGAGGTTGAACCAGATGATTCTCAAAGCTCTGTGCAGCAAATAATACAAGAAATAATGATGTCTTCCCAGCCGAACACGGGGGGTAACGTGGTTGGTGTTGGTGCTGTAGGGAATGAAATGAAAAGCTTAAATGCAATGAATGTGCATGCAGGAAGCTTACCACTAAAAGCCACAAACCTGGTCGGCAATGGAATTTCCAATGGAACAAGAGTCAATGGTGTTGGCTTTGGCAACATAGGAGGAATCAACCCAATATCTGCGGCCACATTGGGTGGTCTGCGACAGACAATGTCTGGGAACTCCCTCCAGACTTTGAATGGCAGAATCAGCATGCAATCATTGTCTCAACAGGACCCAAATTTGAGCCATCAGCAGGATATAGGGAACAGAATGTTAAGTGGGATGGGATCGATAAATAACTTCAGTAATCATCAGTTTGACTGGAAGCAATCTCCATAACTGGTAACTGCAAGTATCTAATTATATGACATATGTATCTGATTTGGATTGGGGAATGACTCTTGGCTACACTGCAAATGGACCATCGGTACAACAGGGCCCATGGTCATGGTCTGCTTCCTGCAAATTGTATAATGGTTTGAGGAGGAAAATCGGTGTATCGATCTTTCAGTTCAAAAAGGTTTATCTTTCTACTTTAAGGTACGGTAATTTAATGCGCGCTGTGACCATGTAAAGGACAATGTTGCAGCACGGTTTTCCTGCATCCTCTTGTCAGCATCTTCCCTTCTTGTCATAAGCCTGCAAGCGCATTTCCTGTTGTCTTTTCAATGTAATGTCATTAACAGTGTAGAGATGTTTGACTTTAACAAGGAATGTCAGTTCTCGCTCTCTTTTACGGGCTTATACCTGCCTTCAGGAAATTGTAGACGTGTTGGACAAAATGCACATGACATTCGTATCTAAACGACAAATGTACGGATTGGGAAAAGTTCGTCCTGCTACTACTAAAACCATTGGTAGCTTTCATTTTGTTCATTTGTCGTTTCAGTGCAGTTCAACATTTCCAAAAGATGATAGTGACATAAATGAAGACGATGAGAAAAGACTAAAAATTAGGAGTTGCACCAATAGAGGATAAAAAATGAGAGAATATAGTTCATGATGGTTTGGACATATAAAAAGATATAAAAAAAAAACCTTTAAAAAGATTAGAAAAACTAAATTTAAAAAGTATTAAAAGAGGTAGAAGACGATCACAAAAGTGTTAAAAAAATAATAAAAAATGATTTAGCTTATTGTGAGTTAACTGCTAACATGACATGATAGGGATATGTGGAAACAAAATATCCATGTAGCCGACCCCGTCTAGAATGAGAAAAGGCTTAGTTGTTGTCGTTTCAGTGCAGTTATATGGCACGGCTATGAGAAATAAAAGTTCGTCGTGTTATAATAACTAAAAATGATGAAAAATATAAAAAAAAAATGTTTATTGTTCTTTCCTTTCATCGATGAAGATGAGTAAAATGTATGAATAATTTTGTAGAGTAACCATGCGTACACGCAATTAGCTTCATGGTTCTACTTTTTCTTTGAATAATTTCAAAGAAAACGAATAGGTTGTTCGTGTGAACAGAAGATGTTAGAACAGTGTCTCAAAAAAGGGCCAAAATTTACCCTATTATAAAGTTTGGTGAGAATCCTTTGATGAATTTTATTATCCTTCCCAGAACAGTGGATCTCACAAAAGGGCGAAATTTTATCCGATTATAAAGTTGGATCTCACAAAAGGGCGAAATTTTATCCGATTATAAAGTTTGGCCTCGACACTGTAATGGCCTACAGGATTTCAACGGGCAATTCGCAGCATTGTCATTGTCTTCCCCAGTAAAAATGTAAGGGACTTAAAAAGTATCTTCCGCATGATATAACTAGGATTTAAATTTGCAGGTTTTGCTTAAAATGACACAAATTTCTTGATTTCTAGCCTTTTAGAAGAATAAGATGTCGCTAAGCGTGAAATGTGTAATTCAACAAAAGCCAAATTCAATCCTTTACCTACATTATGGGTGACCTGCATGGATTCTTTGAACGTTAATGTGTTCAGTATTGTGACACTAACATTTGTCTACAAAGAACAAATATGCTATATTGTTTCCTCTCAACGGCTTTGGGCTCTTTCTATTGCCCTATAGAGCATCCACCATGTTATCGTTAGAGATTCATTTGGCCACCTCTGCAGACTTTATAAACCACTACAAATTGACCCTCTTACATTTTGTCCTATTGATATACCAATTTTCTCCAACAGCCTTGTTATGAATTAGGTCCTGTATGGCCATGCATCAATCTCACACTTCAATGGTTGCTTAAAGTCGTCCATATTAAGCATGCTAATCTTACCAATGCTTTGCAAGTTTTTTCATTTGAGTGGTATCTTGTTTGCCATAATGCAGATGATGCAATTGTATGTTTTGGTCAAACAGTTCTTGAAGTGCTTAAATATACTAAATGCGCAACTAGGAAAAGCCATTATTTTCTCAATCACCTCCACATGTCTAGGCAAATTACCACAAAAGATAAGAAGGTCCAAACTCACAGTATGGACATTTTCTGCAAGTGGCTGAATAGATCCTCATGTTTAGAGTCTACACTACCCATTAGCCTCATTGAAAAAGGATGCCTTTTTTCATTAATCTCGAATTTGAACCTACAGAAGCATTTATATTAGAAATCTAGCTTTCTGCAGGAACTTAGTGACAGAAAATATCAATCGTTTTTGTATTTAGTTTGAGAAGTATGGTTCCTAACAAATAAGCTGTGCTTAGCTCACCGGTAAATTTTAATTACAGGAGAATAATGTGAAAGAAAGTTGTCCTAGAGCACCTCAGAAAAGCCTGGCCTAAAAGGTGACAACCTACAGTTGTTCAATGTTTGCGTGCATATGTATTATAGCTCAGAGAAATCACCATCAAGGATTTCAAGCACCGTAGCATACAATCCTGAAGTCAGGATCATTCCCTAAAAGTAAGCATATATTCTTTAGAGGCAATTCACATTGTGCTAAATATTTGTATAGAAGTCAGTCGTATCATATCCATTGAGTTATGCCTTTAATAGATAATCCATGCAAAGCATGAACAACTACTTATCGACCAAAAGTTTTCACAAAGTCGCCAAACTACGGCCTTATTTAGACGCCTAAGCTTCTTTTTTCTTGACAGGAAACTTCATCTTCTTTGACCTCAAAGATTAACATATTGAATGTTGACATATGGACAACTAAGTTAACAGGTAAGTCCGAAAGGTTAACATATTGAATGTCACCATTTGGACAACTAAAGTGACAGGAAAACCCCCAAGATGTATTGAATGTCAACATTTAGCCACTATATTATCCGATAACTCCCAGAAGAATGTAAGTGCAGGCTACTCAAATTAGAAATCTAATCTTGAACCATATTTTTCGAACTTATCAGGAAATCATTGGCATCATGTCACCACTTTAACACCTTTAATTGGTCTCTCTCTCTCTCTCTCTCTCTCTCTCTCTCCGTGTGTGTGTCGGAGAAACTGTAGCTGAAGCTCCAACTTACACTAATATAAAACTACGAGGATAGAGGACAGCCGCTTCTTGTATTGGATTTTGGTTTATGTACAACCACAATGTGTCACGAAAAACACCGTAGTCGAAGACCAAATTTTCCAGGACGTGTTAATAACAGCCTGAATAAGCCATATCTAAATGACAGAAGCATGTAATGCCTCCGGCTTGGTGGGTTTTCCCTTTTGACAGTTTGAAACCGTATCAACCCTTTTTCATTATTCTTGTTTTGACAGTTTGAAACTGCATTAACCCTGTTTCATTATTCTTGTGCTTCCTTTGCAACTTCAACAGCATGCAAGGGAAATACAATCAAGATGGAAAGATAAGACATCATGATCACCAATCTCACATTCACCATTTAATAACAAAAATCTAGATGATCTCAAGAAGATTACCAAACCATGGTTCTTTCGTTCGAGCTTTTAACTAATCAATCTACAAAAACAATTGCCAACATCTGCCAAACTAAACATCAAAAGCTCGTGCATTCTCGAATATACAATATCATGCATTAGCATGAGATATGCGCGATGAAGCTACAAGTTTACATTGAGCTGAGTCATGCTCAATACAAATTTGCCGCAACATGAACATTCTGTACTCTCTGAGCTCACGTTTAATGCTTCTTATAGAAACAATATTCTTCTAGAGGGCAAGTCCCTGAATTACCAATAGAAAGAGGCATAGAACTTGACCTTTTTCTTCAAAGAGTGTTCCAACGATCGCAATGTTGTCTCTGGAATTCCGAATGCCTAGCTATTGAGGCAAATTTGATTTATAGGTGAAATACCACTTGAAGCTTTAGGAGTCGCATTTCAAGATCTAGTCTTGTTCATCTTTGCTTTTGCAAAAACGACACCAGCAATAAGACCTGCAATAACATTATCTCACCATTAAGAATTTAAACATGACAATATGAAATTTCATTAGTAGAGTATAGTTAGACATTGTAAACGCTGTTGAAATTAAGACCTACCAAAGAGAATACTCAAGGAGTTTTCAAGTGTTGTTGGAACATTGAAGAGAACGATCCCAGCGATGGAGAGAGGTATCTTGTTAAGGGAACCCACCAAACTGAAAAGAACATTCATCGTTAGCTACAGCTTCAGTATGGAATATGCCAAGACAAAAACCCAAGACTTGTCCCTTTCGTTGCGCACAGGCGGCATGCACAATAAACAAGCACCTCATGGTTCAGTGTACTATACTGAAGTGTACCAAATCTTCAGCAGTTCAATCTTTCATGATTCAATTTTTGAAACCACAGTTCAGTAAAGGTTGAAAAAGGATTCAGTAAACAAAACTAAACCAGCATCAAGCCTTCTCCCACACTAAGTAGGGTCAGCTACATGGATTCGCAGTCAACATCAGCAACAACTAAGCCCTTTCCCATACTAGATGGGGTCAGCTACATGGATTCTTTGTTTCCACAGAGCCCTATGATGTACCATGTTAGCAGTTAACTCACAATAAGCTAGATCATTCTTTAATGTTTCTTTCCAACACTTTTGTGGTCGTCCTCTACCTCTTTTAATACTTTCAAAATCTAGTTTTTTATACCTTCTTATAGGTTCTTCTTTTAATCTTCTTTCTATATGTCCTCATAAAAAATCTATCATGGATTCGCAGTCACCATAAAAAAATCTTATTTTATCATTTCCTTATATTTTTTAGGCCTTCATCCTAATAAATATCCTTGGGCTCAAGGGACAGCTTGCAGGACACAGGATGCCACCCATTAGCTGGCAGGGTAGGTGACACCGCTTGAGCATTTGCTGTGGGGTCGAGATATTTATCATTAAGAAACAGCTCATGACATGAAATTTTACTCTTTACTCATGATTTTATGACGTGTGATTATAGGGGAAACCAAATTATGTATTTATTAATGTTACATTAATAGATTTTGTTGCCATTGCTTTAAGGTTGAGTTTCACTAGTCGACCCTTACAAACGATGTTTATAAAAGCATCGGATATTGAATTAGTATGATACAAAAGCTGGTTCTTGGAAACAAGGCAAGAAAGATTCCATCCAGAAAGCGAGATTGCTGAAAAACATGTCACCGGCCCTTTCTCTCACATTTTGCACAGGTTTACAGAATGGAGGACCATATGCACATTATATGCGTTAATGGTACAAGGAAAGTACAAATTAGAGAACGATGAAGAATAATGGGAAAGTGCATCTTTGGACTTGTGCAGACAAATGATCAGCCAAACAGTGATTATCATCCAGACAAATGATGTGCAGGATGATGGTGAAATACAATGATCAATTTCTATAACTTATCATACAGACTGAGGTTTGAGTGCTTCTTCTAGTAATCAGCAGCATGCCAAAAGTTCTTAAAAAATATGTATTTATGCATCTTACCTATACGTTGTAGGACCAGTCTGATGCAGAAACCACATTGAAGTGAAGCTGATGGCAAGGCCTAGCAATCCGCTTGCTGTCATCACCAACCAAAACTCAGGCATCCTCATGAGTGGTCTGAGAGCGACATAAAACAGGTTATTAACCCTCACGATAGGTGATATCAAACCAAAACTTGATTTTAACACCATCCATATTCCAGAGATGAGCTCATGGTATTCAGCCACTTGCTTGTATCATTGATACCTAGCACATAAGCTACTACAAAGCTACCTAAGACGATTCTCCAAAAAATCTGACAACAGTTGCAGCAAATGTAGCCAAGTCGGATATAGAAGTAGCATGTCACCTGATCTGCATTAAGTCGACATTTCTAGATTTTGTAGACAATCATAGTGAAAAACTGACTTTGTTTTACAAATTCATGCAATATACAGATACATATTTACTTTATTATGATCATAATTATTTTTTATATCAAATAGACATAATTAATTATGTGTATTATGTAAATATGTATATTATGCAACATACAGGGTGCCACATCCATGTCAGACACTCCAACACTTGAGACCAACACTGACACCATGCCCGATGCTCCAAAATCATCAGATAAATGCACCCGACATGGTTAATGTGGTGGTGGTTTCGAGCAAGAATCAACATGGTCAAGGTGTATGAGTATAAACTCGCCTAAGAATAAGGAGAAAAGTTAGGGTTTGTTACTAACAGTAGGATAGAGTGGGGAAGAGATGAAAGAACCTGTGCATGGGGGAGAGACAATAGGCGGGAGGAATATGAGAGAATGTGGAAGGAAAGAATGACGGGCAGGTACATGGCGAGAGAGGATAAAGGTGGGCGAGAGAAGAAAAATGAAATCAGACAGCTCACTGTGCATTTAGTTTTTAAAAAGGATTTTAGAATTTCATCAAAGAATTATAAATATAATACTTATATATATGATATAATAGTAATAATTATAGAACATTTTCCTATAAATCTTTTTATACATATTTTAAAATTTTATGTACATATATTATTCATTTATTGAAAAAATATTTTTTAACAACTATATATTACTCCGTGTCCCCGCACCAGAATTTTTTTAAAATTGACATATCCCACAACCGGCACCTTATGCCAAGCTGGATTTAGATTGACATAAAGCTTTGCAATTTCCAGCACCTTGAGATTACAAGGAAGAAAAGTTATACGAAGATAAACAACAAACCAAAAGCAAAGAAACAAATTAAATCTCCAGTATGCTTAATAGGCTACTAAGATACTTGTATAAAAGGTTAATTCAAGGACGTGATAAAAGGTATACAAACCCCTCTGCCATCTTGAAACTAACAGAGAAGTAAAGAAGATTTTCCTCAAAATTAAGTTGCAGCAGCCATCTTTGGAGCTGGTTTCACAAGCACGAGGACATTTATTTTACTAAAAGCTAACACCACACAAAAATTAACAAAACTCACGTCTTGAGCAGGTAATCCATCTCATTGAATGCAACAGTAAGCAGCACCCCTAGAGGCAGTGAAAGGAAATTGTTCAACAGCACCATTGAAAATTCATTCAAATTCCCAGATTTAGTGACTTGCTTTGCTGTATCCATGACTCTCCTCAACGTTAACTGTGGAGGTGCAAAACATCATTCGCTAAGTTAATACTCCACCACGATACTGGAAACAGAGATTAAACAAATGACTCACTGATTCAGTTATGTTAACACACGAAGGGCTCATCGTTGCATACAGACAGTTGCAACATGATTGAGAAGCTACTGGTAGTAGTAGAAACAGCAAGTTAGCTACCTAAGTAGGGTATGAACCAAATAATTTTTCCAGCTAAGCATACTTTCTGTGTGAGTGAGCGTGTGAATGCATGTGAATATTCCTAAGTCATCAACCAATATACATTGTTTAAGTCATAGAACATTCCCACTGGGAATCTAATACCATGTAATAATTCAGGTTACAAAATAGAGGCGTAAAACAGAAAGGAAGCACAATCCAAAACAATGTTACTCTGATGTCAAAACAGGACATGCTTTGGGTTGCAAGACGAATAACATGGAACATCAAAGAAGAGGAATTACCGAATATGAAGCAGTTAGGAAACAATTTACAATTTGCCATCCATATCCAATTGCATGAAAAGTTAGATCTGTGATCCCACCAGAAATCGCCGAAACTATCTGCATAAATAAAAGGTGAAATGGTTTGTATGCATGAGAATTTCTCACACTATGAAGAGAAGAGCAGATAATCTGGCAAGCAAGGACCTTGTAGACCTACTGAGATCAGCACAAGATTAGCCCTACTGAGACAAGGATTACATTTCACCAAGGGCGGTTATGACATTAGTAACATTCTTCAGGACTGTCACCATAGCTACATTAGCAACACTATTGAGGGAAAATGCTAAAGAATGTCACAAACAAAAGTCCCTGAATATGCTACTAATTCAGCATGGCAGTTTTGAAATTCTGACTTTTCTACCCATCGGTGGTGGGGGTTTACTTTCAAGTTACATGCTTCGATGTCATTCATAAGTAACATGATATTGAACTTAGTGCAATATAAGTTCAACTTTCAAAGGAGATATCTGTCATAAGGTAAACATAGTTTTTATCAGATTGAGCCATGGAACTGCATGTAAGAAAAGTCGATCCGAATTTAAGAGTCTCAAAAGGGAAGGATGAAGATATCCATGAATTATATATAATAATTGAAGTGAAGATAATAACACAATAAATAGGATAAATTCAACAGGAAAAAGATTAAATAAAGAAGAATATCAGAGTTAAATCAATGAGACTGGGCACTGAAGAAACTGTGTACTAAAAATATGTATACAGAGATGAAAGTTACAACTGGCACAAAATATCTTATCATCAATTTGTTCTAGACAAACTCCACTGCTTTCCCACACATTGTCCCTAAGGGTGAATTGCGTTCATCTAAGTCCAATGATTGGTGGGGGGCAGTAAACCATGAAGGCAAGTGTCTGTAGCACTGCGCTTAAAGGTGAAGACGAGTCTATCACTTCGCAATTGAAATATTAAGCATACTCTGTTCAACCTTTTAGCATCTAAAGATAAAACATGATAATACTTGAAACCTATCTAACTCATGCTGTAAATGATAAAATTCAGAAAAGAAAAAGTAGTTGTATCAGTTAAGAAGACAGGTGCTAGAATTAGGTGGCAACGCTCATTAGTTTCAACCTTGGAACAAACAACAGTAAGGATGCGACCTGGTCGCACCGTGTCCTAGTGCATTGACATGCATAATGGACGGAAAAGAGTTACGACTGATGAAACATGTAGATTCTGAAGAGCTTTGTCCATATCAACCTTTCATCTCCGACCATTCAGAATGATCAAAAACATGTAATATACATGCTCTACCAATATAAAGCTTTTGTTTCCAGTTCAATAACGGAAGATTAAGCACATTAATATGCATGACAACAAGATCCAATGCAGTTCAATAATAACCAGAACAAGCTATCATGAACCAGAAATATTAAGCACAAACGACTGCATAATGGACCTGCATATAACTATGTCGAGCCACAACAATTTCATTTCTTATCTCTCACCAAGACTGAAATACGAATTCCAATGACAAAGCCGGCAGTCTATCTTAGCGTAATGCAATCATATGTGACGATGAATTTTCTGTAGTTTCTAACTCATCCATTCAGAACCACATCCTGGACAGAAAGAATAACTCGTATATATGCCACACTTGTACCAAAAGATACCCGAGGAATGGAGAGCGAGTACACTTATACCCATATATAAGAACAAGGGAGACATTCAGAATTGGACGAATTATCTAGGTATCAAGTTAATGAGCCATACTATGAAATTGTAGAAAAAAATTATCGAATGTAGGTTAAGAAGAGTATCAAGTACAACAAGGAACCAATTTGGATTCATGCCAGGCAGATCTACCGTTGAAGCGATTCACCTTTTGAGGGAGGTTCTTTGGAGAACCTTGGAAAAAAGAAGTATCCCATTGACATATATTAACCTTATAAGAGACGTACAATGGTGCAAAAACATGTATGAGGACTCACAAAAGAATGACAAATTTCTTTGAAGTTAATATTGGGTTACATCAAGGATCAACTTTAAGTCCATACTTATTTATAATAGTGATTGATGAGTTAACAAAACATATTCAAGATGAAGTACCTTGGTGTGTGTTATTTGCAGATGACATTGTGTTAGTGGAGTCTAAGGAAAAAGTTAATAGAAAATCGGAACTATGGAGAGAAACATTAGAAAATAATGGCTTCCAACTTAGTAGAACAAAGACAGAATATATGGAATGTAAGTTTGATCATTTGGTTACTTTAGAGGACATAGAAATTAAAATTGGCACACATTGCATCTCCCAAAAGGAAAGTTTTAAATACCTAGGGTCAAATTTTCACACGCATAAAATTAATGTTGTTGGTTAAATGGAAAGGAGCATCAGGTATTCTTTGTGATCAGAAGATACCATTAAAGTTAAAAGGTAAATATTATAGAGCAACAATTAGACCTGCCATGTTTTATAGTTCTGAGTATTGGGCAGTTAATCATCAACATGTACAAAAGATGTCTGTAACAGAAATGAAGATGTTCAGATTGATGAGTGGTCATACAAAAAAAAATCGTATACATAATGAGGTTATTAGAAACAAATTAGGAGCGGTACCAATAGAGGCTAAAATGAGAGAATATCATTTAAGATGGTTTGGACACATAGAAAGAAGATCAAAAGAAGAACCTATAAGAAGGTATGAAAAACTAAATTTGGAAAGTATTAAAAGAGGTAGAGGACGACCACAAAAGTGTTGGAAAGAAACAATAAAGAATGATCTAGCTTATTGTGAGTTAACTGCTAACATAGCACATGATAGGGCTCTGTGGAAACAAAGAATCCATGTAGCCAACACTGTCTAGTATGGGAAAAGGCTTAGTTGTTGTTGTTGTTGTTGTATATGCCACATGCAAAATTATGCAACCACAACCTAATCCTTTTGGTTTCTCAAATCCCTATTATTGTTAGACCATCAAATAGTAGGACTCTAAATGTATCCTTGTTTTGAAAGCATGACAGGATGCTGACCCAAGTAAATATCAAAAGGAAGCTCGTTACAACCAAAAGAAATAAGAATATAAATTCAAAATAGAAAGAGTAACAGTAGTATAACGAGAATCCAAGCAAATAAACTAATTACATGTAAAGCAAACCAAACAAAAGATTAGAAATGCAAAGTGAATCCCAAAAGCTTGTTCTGGAAGAACTAATGGCTGTAAATTAAATGTTGTACCTAAATATGCTTGTAATAAGCATCCCAACAAATATGACATTCACAGGTAACCAGACCTTAACCAAACGTGGGGTAAGGGGCTCTGTGGAGATTGCACCAAAAAAGCTCAATAGTGAAACAATAATCACGCATACGAGATTCTGCAAAAAAAAAAACAAATTGATAAGGAAACACCATGTAAAATGACATAACAACAGTGATCTTCAATATATAGCTAGAATGACACAGGAAGTTGGCAGTATAGCAAAACATTTTTGGGTTATAGAAAGTGCATTGCAAACGTCATGTCCAAAATGGGCATCAATCGAACAGTAACAAAAATAGAGACAAAATTGCACCTGGTATGTCATTAGAAATATCCCAGCATTAAAATTATAGCTTGACAGCACCAACTTATTCACAAGTATCATGCTGCATGAAGAAATGCAATATGCAATCCCTGACAATAAAGCTCGGTTTGGAACTTTTCCAAGGATATGTCTGCGAACAATTTTATCTCTGTCTTCCTCCAGTTTACCATTTTCCAGGTTCACATCATCATTGAACATAGCTTTAGTCCCAAATAATTGTCTGCGTGGAAACATAAAAAAAGGGGAAAAAGGAAATACAACAATCAGAAATGATTCTGAATGTAAACATGAAGATACAGAAAAAGTTCTTTAATGAAATCAATGTCTCAAGAAAAGGCAAACTTAATTTATTATCGCACAAATATATTTTTTTAAGGCATTATCTCACAAAAAGAAACCAAACAATAAAAATCAAAGTGAGATATAATCACATATTTTCACATGATTAAATAAATTATAAGAAAACTTTTATATAACATAGGCAGAACAAGAGACCATGAAAAATGCAGGTCTCCTTATCTCTGTATTGCTACAACATGTATTTCTAGTTATCTTCTGTTGACAAAATTGTTATTGATATTAACTTATTATTTAAAACTTAATATTTACATTATAAGTATAATTCATATTTGGACCAGAAGGATAGTGGATAACTCAAGGGTCGTTGCCTAAGTTGATGAATACAACCACAAGCTTAACCCATGAATGGCTGTGTTAATTGAGGAATATCAAAGTTTGTTCCCCACCATGATCGTTCCACACACTGAACCCACCTCTCTTCAGACACCACCATTGCAGAAGTTTGCTCAAACAATACATGAAAATGTATTCTCTATGTCCAATCTAGAAGAATACACATTAGGTTTTTCATGTTTATAGATATTTCTATAAAGACAAAAGCCAATTGCTCTGCACTGGAAAAAAGATAAATTGTCAAAAGTTTCAGTTTATAAACTCATTTGATCCAGAGCATGTATTATTACAACAGAAAAGACAATGAGACATATTTGTGGCTTTGAAGTGGTTAAATTAGGACAGTGAGAGAATAGATTGCTTCAGTATCCCAATACATACATACACATTGTGAGAAAGAGTACATGCGTGTGCACATATGCACCTTTCTATTTTTTTGGTACACTTGGCTGGCCAAAGCCTGATGCATGCATGGTCATCGAACTCATGATCTCCAACTTAAGAGACATTTATTTTATGAAATGGGATCCTTAATTTTCCTATAGAACAATTTTATTTGGTCGGATTCTAGAGATATTGGGAATCTTGCACGTGAAATTCAAAGTATTAAATGCAAATACTATTGGATTACTATGATAAGTATGTAAGGATGAGCCAATGGCACATCCTCTGTTATAACTGGATCATCTAGAGTTAAACAACAACAACTAAGCCTTTTCCCATACTAGACGGGGTCGGCTACATGGATTCTTTGTTTTCACAGAGCTCTATCATGTGCCATGTTAGCAGTTAACTCACAATAAGCTAGATCATTCTTTATTGTTTCTTTCCAACACTTTTTGTGGTTGTCCTCTACCCCTTTTAATACTTTCAAAATCTAGTTTTTCATACCTTCTTACAGGTTCTTCTTTCTATACGTCCAAACCATCTTAAACGATATTCTCTCATTTTATCCTCTATTGGTGCCACTCCTAATTTGTTTCTAATAACCTCATTATAACTGGATCATCTCGAGTTGCTGGTAAAAATAGATGCAGGTTGATGTTTTTGGGTGGTGTAAAGCAAGATATTGATAGTATAGCATGCCTTTTAAATAAATGGAATACGTGCCTGCTAAATGCAGTTCTCTTTCCACTACTTCCTGGACTCATGGCATGACTAATGGCTCCATTTTGCTCACGATCAACCAGACCACGTCCTTCATCAGTCAGCAGAACTTCATAATTTTCATCTGCTTGATTTCTTTCATGGATCGTACTTGGAACATCAAGGGGAGTTGCTGAAGGCATAATTCTGTGAGACAATTTCAAGTTTTCAACCATAATTGTCATTGCAACTCATTTAATACCACCACCAATTGAATCATACGCTTGTGGCATAGCATTATTAACACAACAATTACATATTTCAAGGTTATATCAAAAGATCATGTTAAAGGTAAAAACAGTAATGAGATCGAAATAATCTCTCATCAATCAAATGCTTTCCTCAAACTAACAGTAAGAGGATGGACAATAATTATGACTTCCCACACTGATCAATACTAAGTTTAATTGACTTGGTTCTCGAAAAAGTTAAAGAGAAAGGCACAGGTAGAATTTCACAGTGCAACCACCGAACTGGTAGAAACCATCACTCCGTTGCATCATCTCATGCTCCTCGCAGGTGAAGGAATCCTAATTTAGGAGTACATCTGATGACAGAACATGTCCCTATGTACAATGTCAGGATTCAGGAAGATAATCATGCCATGGAGCACGTAACAGGATCATGATTAAAATACCAAAAGAGTTGCTATCAAACTCTGAGATGTTAAGGTTTCGCAGAGAGACTCCTTACAGTTCAGAGAAACGCCGTTGGAGAGTATGCGGATGGTGCCATAACCATAATGCATAGTCAAGGCCAACATTGCAAAAGGACTATGCAATAAGTTAAAATGTGCCCTCTGAAACTACTTGAAAAGATCTTCATAGTTGTTCCAAGTAAGAAATGGTTGTGAGAAGAGAAGTATGAAAGAACAAATGATTTAATGCAAGGAGAACAAGCAGCAATGCCCTAGGAGGTTATACAGAAATAGTGTAGCAATATCCCTTCAGTTAACCCAACTTTACATCTTGCATGAGATGATAGATTGTCACCACATGGTAAGTTCTTATTAAGAAGAACGATTCCAACTTGTGAATGTGCATTTCTCAAAAGAGTACTGAGGAAGACTTTTTGGTTCTGGAGTTGAGCTTCTGCTGAAGTTCTGGAAACATGACCCCACACTTTCAAACAAGCCTTTTCAAGGCTTTTACAAGCTCCTAATTATGGTGTCTTGCACCGCATCATTTACAAATTAGATGCACTCATAGTTTTTAGGAACAATAGCGATAAACGATAATAAAAGATAGTAAGCTTAACAAATCAAACCAGACTTGCTCCACAGGCATCTAGTTCAGTGAGCGTGGAACATGGACACTCCAAAAAGGTCACAAAAATAAATGTAGAAGATCTCATCAAAGTCCACCTGCCAGAACTCAGGAAGTGTATCGAAGCAAAGACAGCTGAAAAAACCACCAGTGGGAGACAAAAAGACGGACAGAGAGATCCAAGTTCCAAGGCATCCATGGCTTGGATTAGGAATTGATTCCTGAGAGTCTAAAAGAAAGGCCAAACTTCAAAGACGAATCCAAAACTCTTCTAGTTGTCTGTGAAAACAACCAACTGTTCAAATAATGAGAATCAGCCCCCAACAACCCAACACAATGTTCCTCCTCTAGGAAAACAAAGACTTCTGGGAGGACGCGAGGGACACCCGGAATTCCGGACGTACAGAACGGAAAGTTTTCCCAAAAACAAGTCAGCAAAAATTGTTAGCGTAGGAAAATAAAGCGCTCAATAAACCAAGAAGTCCACGCAAAAAGAAAGCTATTTTAAATAGCAATCCAACTGTTAAAACACAAGAAAATAGAGCTCCAACGAGCCAAGAACTATATCTCATCAAAATCTCGGTAAACAGAACTTCTATAAAAAGGGAAAGATTTCCAGTACAAAGAAAGCAATCGATTCTTGATATACATATGAAAAATCATAGTATCACCCTCTCCATCATAGAATAGTATTCAAAAGAATTGCCTTTCACATAAAAACAAACCGGTAAGCGATTTCTATCTCGAAAAGAACCATCTGAACTAAAACAGATCGCCACTCCATGATTTGCCGAATTCCAACAGGGAATAGCGGCAATAATAGAAATCAACCAAAAGAAAAAGAAAGGGAAGAGACAGTTGACGTACCTCGCACCCATGTGAGCAATGGCTCCAAGAGTCATTCCATACGAGAACGACTATGCACAGCAAAATCAAATTCTACAAGAATCTATTCTTATTCACAACCACCAACCACCTAAAATTGCAAGTTAATAACCCAACAATCAGGAAAACCCATTCCTAGCTAATGAAAACGAGCACAAACGGCACATCGTGTAATAACCTGACAATTCTGCATCTTTTACCTTTTCAGTGAGAAGTGAGAGGCGTCGTCAACACTCCCAAGCACGAAGTGGATGCTTCTAAAATAAGCTCAAATAGGAATTCGATAGTCGTTCACAACACAGCCCGTTGAGAATTTGACACTACATATATACACGAGAGAGAGAGAGAGAGAGGGTAATCTTAATTTTCACTAATGATTTAAGTAATCCTAATTTTTGCTAATGATTTAACCAAACATAATTATTTTATGAAAGGCAATTATGGAGAGCTAATACGGAAGGCTATTTATTAGTCAAACAAAACGGGTTAACAATTGTAGCCCCATGGTTTTGGTGTGGACGAAAAGACATGCTCATCCTCTCCTCTGGGAAAATGTGTGGGTTTACCTTCCTTGTTTCCTTCAGGAGATTTCTTTCACTTTTTGGAAAAAGAACTCTTTTTCTTAGTTCCTACATAGAATTGAAACTTTTTTTTTTGGTGGGGGGGGAGAGGTGTTGCAAGGTTCGAACTCGAGACCTTTGAAGGTGCTGAACATTTAAACCAACCAAGCGTTGATGGAAGAAAAAACATTTCAAGTATATTTAGATGCCTTGGATCTTCGAATCCGGATCATGGATACCGAATCTCCAAGTTGGGGAAAACATTTACGGTTTGTAATCTACTGTAAGGACCATGGGACTTCAATACCAAATCTGTCATTCACAAAAGGGTCAAGTTTGGGCCAGATCCAACCCATTTTTTGCTTCATTGAAGTCTGATGCAATGGTGCTCCAAATCCATATAATCCTTTCACAAACCGAAACAGTTAGGCATTGCTGAAGTTGATGAAGATTCTCCTTTGACAAAGCCACACAGGTTGGGTCCATGGGTTAGCGAACCCGATTTAATCAATTGTGCCTGATCATATTCTGTTTCATATTGGGAGTAAGGTAGACAAATCAATACTGGATCTGGATCTCAATGCTAATTGGACGTGTATTTTAAATCTACTTTGTGTCGTGTTATCCGGGTTGGGGGTTAGGTGGACAAATCAATACCCAATCTGGATCTCAATGCTAATTGGGCGTATAGTTAAATCCAATTGTGTCACGTTATCCCAGAGACTTGGACCTGAATACACAAAGCTGGAACATGAAAGAGTAAATCGGGGTATAGTTGAACCCCGTTTTAAGCACTGGATCCAACTAATCAGATTTGATTTTGAGTCTGATTTGAATCTGAATCCAACCCATTGACATGCTTTTGGAAATTTCTAAAATCTTTGTTATTGTAGAACTTGGTTCGCATCATGAGTTTGTGTGAAGTTTGATAAACCATACCTGGGCCATACATTAATAGGACCTGGAGGCGGTGTTCGCAAGAGGCCCGGACGGTATGGAACCCCACAGCTGCGCCACACTGGCACTTGCGATGCAACCAAGGGCCCATGCGTTCTGCCGTGGAGACTGCCGCCTCAGGATCCAATCTAAATATCTGTCTTCAATCATGGGTTTGACCACGCTTTTAGGGTGGACGTGCATTTCCTTCCAGTGAAACTCAACCCGTTCCACTAACTCAAATAATTATCTCTTTCTTTATATATACATATATTATGTATATATATGTATTATATGTGTGTGTGTATATATATATATGTGTGTGTGTGTGTGTGCAAGTGTGTGCGTGTGTATAGATTTAAGACGATGAGAAGTAAATCTTTCACCGGAATGAAAAATTCTTAGATCCATCACCGTATATAAGAAAACATGAGTGATTTTTGAAATATAAGTACCCTTCATCCAAAATACAAGTATGCCTTGCCCCAAAAGATTTGAGGGTCCGCCCTTTAGCGTTAATTCCCATGTCTTAGTTATTCTTTTGTTTTTTTGACAAGTGTGTTCTAGTTATCTTTTCTTGTTCTTCAAAGCTTCTAGCTTTTCTTCCGAAATGTTAGTCACACTATTGTCCAAAGGTGTTCTAGTCTGAGAAAACTTGTAAGGACGTCTCTCGGGGAGTGGGTTCAACCGAACTATCACAACTTTTTCCCTTATAGAGAGGTCAACGCCTCGAGTGGGCACAGCAAAAGGGCATGGCGCACCACGAACCCTCACACAACCAAACAAAGCAGCCTGCCGGTCCATGGCCCACCCAAAGTTGAACGTCTTCACACATTCAAAGACAACCCGTATTAATGAAGATTATCAAACAAATTTGACCTCAGAAAGATCAACAAAGCCTATATATATATATATATATATATAGAGAGAGAGAGAGAGAGAGAGAGAGAGAGAGAGTTGTTCCTGCATGCATACCTCTTAACGTTACACGCTCACGTTTTCCTTTGATGTATGAGTGCAACTTAAAGAGTGATTTGATTTTAATACAAATTACTTTCAATTCTAATAATTTCATTGGGATTGGAATTGGGGCATGGGACGTTTTGAACCTCCGCCATCAAACGGGAAAAAGAGACCCAAACCCATTCCCGTGCCCTTGAATCGACAGGTCGAGTACGGGACACAAAATTAGGGTTCGGGTATTGGGTTGGGTAGGTACATAGGTCGCCGACCCATCACATTGCCATCATTAGAACAAGAGAGAAATTAGCACGAACTGGCCAAGAGAAGCAACTAATATGTCTTCTAAGTCTTTTAACGATATCCGAGACTTCATGTTCATTTTAAGTTAAGTAATAAGAAGAAGAAAAGTTGGGTGGTGTTCTGGTTGATCTATTGAATGCTACCAATACAAACAGGTCTTATTAATATATCTTAGGGTTCTTTCTTTTATATCAATCTCGCGTGAATTTGTGCATATTTTGAAAGCAATCCTCACCTTTATTTTGGTAAATGTTGGCCTTGGCCCAAGGTTAATATAAATGAAAAGCTTTGAAATTGACGAATGTTTTCAATAAATGTTGATGACTTTGACTTAAGAGGCATGGGTTGTGACATGAAGGTCACTGGTTTGATACATGGAATCAAACTAATCCCAACTTGCTGATATTAATGTAAATTAATAAAGGAGTAACTTTGTAAAATTTAAATAAATAATCATGTAGGGATATGACAAAAAATTGCCTTGAAGTATGTCTATTTAATCTTATGACAATGAAGTAAACTGTTTAAATATGATACAAGCATAGTCATTAATCTTGTTCTCATCGATTTCTTGTTAACGTTTTTCACGGGGATATTTCTGAAAAGCTATAGGTTCGATCATCTGATGGTACCCAAAATTCATTTTGTGTATGATATATATATATATCTTTGGTATTTACTGATCTATATATACATATATAAATAGAGAGAGAGAGAGGTTGCTAAACTTACATTTAGACCATCTATGCACTCAATTGATTCACAGGCTACATTTTTGAACAAAAAGCTAGTGGGTCTGCTGAAATCATCTACCATGTCTCATGAGTAACAATATTATTGTTCGCATCAAAATACTGAATGTGAATAAATGCCTCTCAAACACTAGGTGCCTGTTGAGGATCTTACTAGTTTGGACTTGCACTGAATCCCAACCCAAACTAGTTGAATGTTAGCTAATTCATTTGCAAAAATCAGATCTGAATATCAACAAAAAAAGAGTAAAACCATGTTCATAAGATGGATCCCGGAATCTGGACATGGTTGGCATTCCGGGATCGAAAAAGATAAATTAACCCTTGTCCGGATCACAGAAATTGTAACTGGATCCAACTAATTGGAGCTAGATTTGGTCCAATGGCAAGATATAGGAATCTTTGAGATCCCTAGTTCTTTAAGTGGAGATTGGTCTAATTGGTTGTGGTGCGGCAGCGATAGATTTCTCGGTGGGAATGTACAGTGACCCCCACTACAGCGGCTTAACGTAGTAAAGTTAGGCAAGCACAACAAAGATTGGAGCTTTCATGGATACACACATGCACATGCATCTACAAGTGTGCACGCACGCGCACAATGTGTCATGGTTTTATTCGCCAATCCACGAAAATCAAGAAAACTCCAGCATTTAACAAGCATTTTTTTTGCAAAGGCAGACTATTCGAGGGTTGATTTTTATTGAATTGATTATTTTGAGTCAAACTGACTTTTAGTGTGATCTAGACATGATTGATTGGGGACTGGTGGTTTGGGCTGGAACCAAACCAGCCACCAAACCATATGAACCGGAACTCCTAAACCATAATCAGAATCAGGGATCTTTCGGTTTGGTTGTGGTTGTGGTTCATGATTTCAAACTATCGGTTTTCGAACAGTAAGTTTCTATATTTAAATAGTCTTGCAAAACTATATAATATCAAACCATGCGTAGCTCAATGACACGATATTTTTCATCACTCTAATTGGTTTGGGAGTTCAACTCCTAAAGATGACCGGCTGTCAGGTTGATAGCTAATTTGAATCGACTAGTTGTCAACCTAACAACCGGTCTTTTTGAAAATATATTTTTTAATATAAAACAGTAATAAAACCAGAACCTCTGTCAAGACAGTTCGGTTCTGGTTTAGGTTTCGAGCAAACCGGAACTGCCGGTTCCGGTTGCATGTCTAGTATGATCAAAGTTACAACCAACAGGGTGAAACCAACATGGTCGTACCATATGATCTTGCAATCAGGCATAACTAGATATCAACTAATCAATCTATGGTAATAAATAACCTTAAAT
Source organism: Brasenia schreberi (assembly GCA_036023115.1). Taxonomy (NCBI): domain Eukaryota; kingdom Viridiplantae; phylum Streptophyta; class Magnoliopsida; order Nymphaeales; family Cabombaceae; genus Brasenia; species Brasenia schreberi. The sequence goes on along the minus strand of JAYKKT010000089.1, from coordinate 2,980,374 downwards.
ATCAACGTTTGAGCAACTTTAATCAATTCGCTTGATGATCCCTACTGCAAACTTTATACATATATATATATATATATATATATATATATATATATATATATATATATATATATATATATATATATATATATATATATATATATATGCAATGGTGGATCTCCAAACTCTATTGGAGTGGGGCAAATAGCCCCTTGAACGGTTTCGGGTGAGCCGAACCGTGTATAATAGCTCATGAATCTCACCATGGGGATATATACTTTAAATTGATTTTCCAAATTTCTGTTGGGGCGAATGCTCACCTCGGCTCAATGTGGATCCGCCACTGTATGAATTTTTACGCCGAAAACACTAGAAGTATATGGTTTTACAATCACTTTGAGAAGGAATTATCCTTCATACTATTTTTTATTATTATACGTAGTCTTCCCACTTTGACATCATATGTATGGCTTGTGTCGATGCACTTTGTTAGATTGTAGTCACAGCATTCATTTGTGCACATAGGCGCACGCAAAGTTGTCCTACTTTGGTTGTGCTTGTTGAGTATGATTGCATCATCTTTCAGGTTCATGCATCTAAAGGGGCCCCAACCACAAAGCCCTTTAAACAATGGTATGAACATGATCTGCAGCCTTAATCATGGAAGCGTGCGTTGCCTGTTAGAAAATCTTTCATGATTCTTGCATTAAATTTCTAGTCCCTTCTGCCACAGGTCCTAACCTCAGAGCTTTAGGTTAGTGATCAAGAATACTTTTTATCAACTTTCGGAATTTCGGGTGGCGGGCCAAGGACACCCCATCTAGACTCCATATAGATCTGCTGGCGAGTCTCTGTATTGTTTTATATATATATATATATATATATATATATATATATATATATATATATACATGTATATTATATATAGTTTTATCCGTTACATGTATATATATATAGCTTTTCAATTACATGTATATGTATACTTTTTTCCATTACATATATATGTATAATTTTTATTACATATATATATATATAGTATATATCACTCATATATATATATATATATATATATATGTATGTATGCACACATATATATATGTGTAGTTTTTTTGATACATGTGTATATGGCTTGTTGAAACCTAAACTGTTGTGATTGAATTTGGATTTCAAGCTGATTTGAATCGAGTCTTATAGACTTGATCTAATACTCAATGGGCCAGTCCAACCCAATTCTCGTCGGCCCCCAGGACTAAATGGGTGCCATTTGGCCCTGCTTCAAATATGGGCCAGAATTCAAGACCCGACCCCAGGCCAGGCCCATTCTGGCACTTGTTTGCGTCAAAAAGGGAAAAAATCCTCTCTTGTTGCCATTTACCGTTGTTGACTTGTAGATCCACATGGGTGAACGCGAACAGAAATGATATTAAGGAGGGTGATCATCTAATTGAAGGAATGCACGCAGTTATGGGAAAATATAATGGAAAGGTAGTTGCACAAAGGAGGCAGTAGTCATGTGATCTTCATATTGTTTCATTTGTGGAATTAAATCAAATCATAAATAGGGAGGAAGCATTCATTTAATATGGCAGCATGGAGAGGTTTGACTTCACGAAGGAAATGCTATTCACAGTGAATGTTGGAGAAGGGCCTAATATTTAATGGTTAGGTATGGCCACACCTTTTCTTTGAGTATTTATGGTTAATTCCTCAACCAGCGGGCAAGAATATCATAGGTAAGCTCATGCACTGAATTTCAGAAATTTCATGACAACACCATCCTTCTCCCTCAAATGGTTAGAAGTGAATATATATATTTGCTCATTTCTTACATTGCACTAATGTTCAACCATTGCTTTTTTAGGCATATTAATAATTTAAAAAGTTTTAAGTTTTAAAAATATATAAAATCTAACTTATTATACTTATGGTTCCAAAAGGCAATGAGTGGTTGTGCTTGATGTTATCATGTAGCACCCAATGACACACACTCAATCTTCCTCTACGCTTATATCTTCTCAAACATTTCCATTGTTTGATCAATACGATCAAAGGTGAATATTTAAACCTTAAAAAGCAATATGTACCATTATACTTTTTGTACTTACATTTAATACCCAATGATACAATTTGATTTTTTATTTCAAATATCGTGGTCGTGTCAATCAAATGTTGGAGATGTTTTAATAGATTTATCGATTGATTATATACCACTATCTCTCTCTATGTGTGTGTAAATATAAAGGATAACCTTATTACAATCACAACCTCAAAAGTGTTACAGAAGAATAGCCATTCTCGGCAACCTTATCTGGTAACGACTGGATTGGCCATCGAGTCCCTTTGCAAAGATATGGTTATAGGATAGAGCCATGTGTAATCGTTTGGATTCGGGCTGCTCAGAACAGAGAAACCCAACGTGCAAGCCAGGAGACCGTGAGCAGCCACTGCTCTATAAATAGAACAGTGCATGATACAGAAAATATACAAAGAACAAAAAAATACAAACAGGTCTCCTTAGAGTAAACCACTGTGAGGAAACCTCGACTAAAAGCAACCTCCATTTTTGCTGCTGCAAGGAACTGTCTGCAACCGGGTCTTCATCGACTGCAACCAGTCACTCATCGACTGGGACAATGTCTTCATTGGTATCAGAGCCTAATAAACCCTACAAAAAAAGAAGAGGAGGAAATCAGAGAAACAGGAGGAGAAGGTAAGCAACTAGTTTAAAGATATATATATGGAGAACGAGACAGGAAAGGGACAAAGAAGAGAAAGAGAGAAGCCAACAGCAAGGTGACGGCAACGGCCATATCTGAGGCCAGACCAAGGCGACGACCAAAACTAAGGCCAGAGCAAGGCGAAGGTCAGGCCAACAGCCGAATCAAGGTGGCGGCCAAAACTAAGAATAGAGCAAGGTGAAGGCCAGGCCATCAGCCAAAGCAAAGCGACGGCCTGCCTAAACCGAAACCAAAGCCTAAACAGGCCGAAAAGGGCCAGCCAATGCAGAAGAAGTCTGGCAGCCGGAGTTCCTTCTCTCTCTCTGATCTCTCTTCCTCCCTCTCTCTCTCTCCCCTGTTCCGTGTACACTCTCTCTCCTCATTAAATAGTGAATAAAAAAAAACCCAGGGTTTTAGAAAACCGCGGGCCGAAACCAACGATTTCTCGAAACTGCCTCGAGCAACAAACTAAAAAGTCTGCTTTGCCCTATCCGGTTTTACTTATTTACAATTCTGCCACTGCACAAAATTACAGAATTATCCAGATATTTTCGGGTAAAAAGATTATTTTGCCCTTATTATGCAAAAAGTCTGATTTACCCTCTGATAGTTTGTGAAAATTATGAAATACCAAGCTATCACTTTACGTTTATGCCCTTCCCAATTTAGATAATTTCAGTTCTGCCATTCAGTTAAAAGACACAATTACCCCTGTACTTTTAAAAATTACAATTTTGACCTAAGGGTTAAAATTATAATTTTAACCCCGATCAGTCACGAATTTTACATAAATACCAAAAGTAATTTTATGAGTTTGTTCTCAGGCTTTTCAAAATTACAAAAAGGGATAAATAGATAAATTTATGGATTTGCCCTTGGTATTATTTAAGGGGTACAAAAGCAAAAACTCTTTGGGAAGATTTTGAATTTGTCCCAAAGAGCTTATGAAATTGTCGGTGGTCTACTTGCATCAATCTAACATAATCCTTGCTATGTGTGCTCTTTGTTTTGTATTTGTTTCTTTTTTAGACCGTTTAATTGTTACTATTGCCAAACACATAAAAATGAGCTCTAAGATATGTGTATTTGAGTTGGCAAAAACTGAGAAGTTGAACGGTCTTAACTTCCAAACTTAGAAGAGGAGAATTCCATTGGTTGTAACACTTGAAGGTGTTGAGTATGTGTTAAAGGAAACCATACGTCTGCCACCCTAGACGCAAATAAGCAACAAGTAGAAATGTATAAAACCTTTTTAAATGATGATACTATAGCAAGGACAATCATGTTAACCTACATGGAGGATCACTTGATTAGGGTCTTTGAAGAATACGAGACCGCTAAAGAGTTGTTTGACTCAATAACAGCTAAGTATGATACAATTATAAAATTACATGTGCAGTTGTTACTACAACAGTATAACTCATTCAGAATGAAGGAAGAAGATAATGTAGTAAAACATGTAAACCACATGCTGGTAATGGCTAGAGACTTAGCCGTAGCAAAATCAGTCATCCCGAAACTGATGCAGATATCAACCATACTAAACAGTCTACCCCCGTCATGGAACATGGTCACACTACCCTAAGATTAGGGAATGAGATTAACCTTTTAAAGTTACCCCTAAAACTAGCAATAGAGCAAGAACATATACTTAAAAACAAGAAAGAAAAGTTGCTAGTGATAAAAGATGAGATAGCATCTAACTCCAAAACCAATCAGAAGAAAAAATCAAATAAGAAGTTTGACAAAAATAACAAAAAATGCTGTCAAAATTTTAAGAAATCGTAGGAAACCACTTTTAGGGTCAAGTGTTTCAACTACAGAAAGATGAAACATTACAAAAGGGATTGCCACAACAAGAAAGGTGGAGGAAACAACCCATAACATGGATAGTTGGAGAAGCATGACATAATTTGCGTGATTTTAGAATGCTTGTACTTCGATCTAAGGAACTACCTCGAAGACCAAAAAAGGAGCAATGGATCTGAAGGAATACAAACCCGGGAAACATCAAGTCTATATAAAAAATAATACTTTTCGGATGTTTTGGGTATTGGGTCCTTCAGAATATTTGTACAAGGCAAACCAATTGTATTGACTGATGTGTTAATTGTGTCATCTATAAGGCACAATCTGGTATCGGTCCCTACCTTGGTAAAGAAGGGTTTTGAGGTTAGGTTTATTCCTAACAAGGTGACTGTGGGAAAGCATGAGAGAATATTATTCTCTAAGGAATTCAATGTAGAACAAGGACTATTTAAGCTTTATGATAATGAAATTGGTACATCTTTTGCTTATATTGAGAGTGCCTTCACTGTTGATGTGAATATGTGGCATAAACGCCGATGGCATATAAGTTTGGAAAAGTTAAGGAAATTATCCAACTTTGACTTATTGCCTGAATTTGAGAAAAAAACTTTCAATAAGTGTGAAGCTTGTATATAAAGAAAAATGACAAGAAAAGTTTTTCACAAGGAATCAACAAGGGCAACAACCTTATTGGAGGTTATTCACACAGATTTATGTGAACCTTTTAAAGTAAAGACATATCATGGTAAGGGCTATTTTATAACCTTTGTCGATGATTACTCTAGATATATGTATTTATATCTTTTGGCACATAAATTTGAGGTACTTGATGCTTTTAAAGAATATAAGCAAGAAGTGGAAAACCAATTAGGGCATTCGATCAAAGTCTTAAGATCAGACAGAGGTGGTGAGTATACCTCGACATAATTTTTTGGAATTTCGCAAAGACTTTGGTATTGCAAAACAGAATACAATGCCCAAGACACCTCAACAAAATGGTGTAGTTGAAAGATACAATAGAACCTTGCTGAATATGACAAGATCAATGTTAATCGATGCCTCTCTTCCAAGGATATTTTGGGGAGAAGCAATAAGTATAGCGGTTTACATACTCAATAGAGTACCATGTAAGGCTGTATTCACTACACCATATGAGATGTGGTTTGGAAGAAAACCCAATGTATGTCATCTCAAGAAGTGGGGATCTGTTGCACATGTAAAGATCCTTGATTAGTCTAAAGATAAGCTAGACAGTAGGTCCTTGAACTATATATTCATTGGATATCCAAAATGTTCAAAAGGATATTGGTTTTACCATAAGGACCACAGACTCATTGAAAGTAGAGATGTTGAATTCTTAGAAGATACTAAGAATGACATCTTGGAAAATAATGAGGAATGTGTTGATGATCTGTTAGACTTGGACTAATCATTTTTTGAGCCAATTGAAGATCTTCCTGAAACTACTGATACATTAAGTGGACATAAGACATCAAGAGTCACTCCGTCCTACTTAAAGGATTATCACACTTATCTTACGGAAGAAGTGTGTAATTCGGTGGATTTGGATGAGTTGACTGATAAGTTAACTTATCAGTAAGCAACTAGCTCATCAGAAGCGACAGATTGGGAGAAAGCCATGGATGAAGAAATTCAATTCATTGAGAAAAACCAAGTCTAAGAATTGACTGATTTGCCAAAAGGAAGGAAAGCCATAAGCTGTAAATGGGTTCTGAAAAAGAAATACAAGGTCGATGGTACAATCGACAAGTTTAAAGCGAGGTTGGTTGCAAAGGGTTTTTCGCAAAAAGAGGAGATAGATTATGTTGAGACATATTCCTCAGTTGCGAAATTTGCATCCATACATATAATCCTGGCAATATCTGCATACTATGATTTGGATTTACATCAGTTAGATGTAAAGACAACTTTTTTAAATGGAGGTTTAGAAGAAATCATATACATGCAACAGCTCGAAGGATTTGTGGTTGAAGGCCAAGAAGATAAAGTATATAGGTTGAAAAAATCCCTATATGGCCTGAAAAAGTCACCTCGCCAATGATATTTGATTTTTCAAAATGCTATTGTAGAACTTGGGTTTGTGGCTAATCAACTTGGTCACTGTGTCTATGTCTGGAATAGTGGGAGTCACTTTGTCATCTTATCATTATATGTAGATGACATATTGTTTACTAGAAACGACAACAAAATGATTGTTAAAACCAAGTCATGGTTGAACTCCAAGTTCGAAATGAAGGATATGGGGGAAGCATCCTATATCTTGGGAATAAAGATCTCTCGAGATAGATAATCTAGACTCTTATGCCTCAATCAGGAGAGATATATTGACTATATCCTCAAGAAGTTTAAAATGGGTGAATGCAAGTCTGCAGATACACCTATTGTAAAAGGGGTCAAATTAAGTAAGGCTGATTATCCCGGTGAAGTAGACGATAAGACTAATGTTTCTTATGCACAAACTATTGGTAGCTTAATGTATGCTATGTGGTGTACAAGACCTGATATCAGCTTTGTTGTTGGTCTTGTAAGTAGATATCAAAGTAATCCAGGTTGGCAACATTGAATAGTTGTGAAAAGGATTTTGAGATATCTGAAAGGAACAAAAGACTTGAAACTATGTTTTCAAGCAAATGAATTGAAAATGGTAGGATACTTAGACGCTGACTTTGCTGGGAGCAAAGATAGTCAACCTCGGGACAAATATTCTTATTTGGAGGTGGTGATGTTTCTTGGGCATGTAAGAAGCAGGGTTGTGTAGCATTGCATACACAGGAAGCTAAGTATGTAGCTTGCTGTATGACTGCAATAAGTGCTATCTGGATAAGCCACTTCATACGAGATTTGAAGTTGAAAATAACCGATGAGCTAATTATCATTTATTGTGATAATAATAAATGCAATTACTCTTATCAAGAGTGGAGCTGATTGCTCGAAAAGCAAGCATATAATGGTAAAATACCACTATGTTCATGATATGGTGATGAGAAAGGAAATATCCATCTCATACATGCCAACAGAAGATATGTTGGCAGACCCCTTGACAAAATGCATAATAGAGGAACTTTTCTCAAAGCATGTTACAAACATGGGTTTGAGTTATGTTTGATTGTTGTGTAGGAAAATAACAACACAATGGATGAATAGTGTTGTATAGGTAAACAACCATGCAACAGATAAATTGTTGTGAAGGAAAATAACCACACAACAGGTACTGATTGCAATAGTAATCAGGAAATGACATCACCGGGTAAAACCCTAGAAAAGTGGGAGGAAAACCAGTATATCGATACACTTGGCTCGAATGACCAAGTGGGAGATGTTACAGAAGAATGACCATTCTCAGCAACCTTATCTGGTAACGGTTGGACTGGCCATCCAGTCCGTTACTAGAGATATGGTTATAGGATAGACCCATATGTAACTATCGAACGGTTACCGGATTTCACGGTAACAGTCCGAATTTGGGTTGCTCAGAAGAGAAAAACCCAACGTGCAAGCCAGGAGACCGTGATCAGCCACTGCTCTATAAATAGAGGAGTGCATGATACATAAAATATACAGAGAACAAAAAACAAATACAAACAGGTCTCCTTGGAGTGAACCGTTGTGAGGAAACCTCGACTAAAGGCAACCTCCATTTCCGCTGTTGCAAGGAACCGTCTGCAACCGGGTCTTCATCGACTACAACTAGGCACTCATCGACTGGGACAACGTCTTCAAAAAGGCAATAAGTGGTTATGCTTAATGTCATAGCACGTAGCATCCAACTATATATATATGTGTGTGTGTGTGTGTGTATGTATTTATGTATGTAAATGAATAAGAAATCACAAAAGGGAATCGCCATGAATGCAAGGGGAGGTCGAAACCAGATACGTGGCCTGAGTATCAAACTCATATCCTTTAACTTGTGAGAGCTAGAAGAGCTGTTGCTCTTTGTGCATGTTCACTTTACATCATTTTGCCGCACATATTTTACCTCTATTTAACATCATTAGACTTGTCCAAGTTAGATGAACCAAATAAATATTTATGACTAGTATCAGCAACATTAAAGAAATTGAAAGCCTTCATTAACATATATCGTTGAATTAAGCATGTCAAATGCACACACACAAACAGACGTACGTGAAGCAAAATGTCAACTATCGTCTTTTGATGTCTTGTTCTTGACCTATCAATTTTATTTAATGTTCTCCAGTGAACAACTTTTAGTACATTGTGGTTAGCCATTTACATGTTGGTATTGTGTTTTAACCTTTCACATGACTTAAATGGTATATGTTGTTTCTCTTCTATTATTTCAGTAGTAAACATACTGTGTAAGAGTTGATATTGTGCTTTAACCTTATATGATTTAAATGAAAGATAATTGAAGAGTACACACACACACACACACACACACACACACACACATATATATATATATATCATTGCAGGAGATAAATTCTAGACAAGTTCTTCGACTAATTTTAAACTAGTTGATCACCATGTTCAGGCGATTAGGCTTAGAAAGAGATTTTTGTCTAAGAAAATGCCTTTATATCTTATCTCCATTGAAGCTCCCAACCAATAGGTCTAGGTAATGAAATTGCGAAGTTATGAAAAAGATAAAATTAAGCCATTGAGTATATAAGAAATCAAAAGGAATAAATAATATGAAGTTGCTAAAAAGAATAGTAAGTGAACAAAATGCAGATTTTCATTGATAAAGATGGGCAAAAAAAGTATTAATTCTGCTAATGTGTAAGTGATAATTAGGAAAAAGAAAGTAAAAGTATGTAAAAATGACGTGATAAGGTTTAATGGGTGGGTTAATCTCTTCTCCTCTCCTGTTTATAAGTGGCCCAAGTGAGTGACGAGTAAATAGAATGAAAAGGGGAAAAAGGCTTGTCCTATTTTTAAAATGTATAGCGGAATTAAATAAATCATTACTAGATTGGCTAAATAGGTGTTAAGTAAAGTGTACAATGATCAGTTATAAAATACAAGTAAAGGTAATTATGGTGAATTAAATGCGAAAATGATTCTATGCACCACGTCTTAACGGAAACATTTATTTAATCCAAAGACATTTGTAAGTATTTGAGCAGTATTATAAATTTATAAGTGCCAAGCTTCATCTTATTGAAGAAAACGTTAAGAACGATAACTATATGTTATGTTCTTATTGATATTGTTAGGTACAATACGACATTGGCGATCCACATAGAGTCTTTTCTAGTTTGTAAAGCAGTCAGCCACTTGGCGATACCATTCATATTGGTTATCAGAAACTGCCAAAAAGGTAGGGGCAGACTTTGACTTATCAGAAACTGTAAAGCAGTCAGCCACTTGGCGATACCATTCATATATGTATATGTATATATATATATACATATACATATGTATAACATATACATATATATATACATATACATATGTATATGTATATATATATACATATACATATGTATATATATACATATACATATGTATATATATACATATACATATGTATATATATACATATACATATGTATATGTATATGTATATATATATGTATATGTATATATATATACATATACATATACATATGTATATGTATATATATATATATATATATATATATATATATGTAGATATATATATATGTATACCATTCATATTGGTTCGGCGGGAGATGATGAGAGGAAGAGATTTCACAAATAGTGTCAGTGGCCAGGCTGACCATTGGCTTGTCTCTTTCAGTCACAGGTTAAGTAAATGCTTATTAGCAGAGTCTTTTCTAGTTTGTAAAGCAGTCAGCCACTTGGCGATACCATTCATATTGGTTATCAGAAACTGACAAAAAGGTAGGGGCAGACTTTGACTTAGCAGAGACTTTGACTTAGCAGATATTACATATATATATATGTATATATATATATACCATTCATATTGGTTCGGCGGGAGATGATGAGAGGAAGAGATTTCACAAATAGTGTCAGTGGCCGGGCTGACCATTGGCTTGTCTCTTTCAGTCACAGGTTAAGTAAATGCTTATTAGTTTCAAAATGTATACCATTCATATTGGTTCGGCGGGAGATGATGAGAGGAAGAGATTTCACAAATAGTGTCAGTGGCCAGGCTGACCATTGGCTTGTCTCTTTCAGTCACAGGTTAAGTAAATGCTTATTAGTTTCAAAATGTATAAAATATATGGAACTCACGTTCTGGTTCTGGTTGGAACCACTACTTTCAAACTACTGAACCCAAAATAGGTCGCGTTTCCATTTCCGGTGTGGTTTGCCAAGCACCTAAACTAGTACTACACAAGTAGGTCCTCGGTTCGGTTACAGGTCGGACTGCCGGACCGATCGGTAATAGGTCTCACTTAGTTAGCATTGCCACTAGTTTCACAAGTTTATTTGTAATGCAAGAGAATAGTATATGGCTATCAGAGTTGGATACTCTAGGTTAGACTTGGCCAGTTCTACATAAACTAGAACCGATTTCAAAATCCCTGTTTCGGGTTACTCAAGAACCTGGAACCATAACCTAATTGGCTTGGGGCTGATGTCTGGGTATTCAAATGCAAAAAGCTAACAGACAATACCTAGCGGTGGTAATTTTCATCCTGATCCAAACCCGACACGAGAAATCCATGTTTGGGTCATATAAGCCGCGAACTGCTTATAAGACTCACGTTGGGTCATCTAAACGTTCGCTCCTCGATTTACTTAAGTAGGATCATCCAATTTTTAATCGTTATCATTCAATTAACTGCATTAATGAAAGATTAGGCGTCAAATTGAGCCACTAAATGAATAGAAGAGTATGCTATATTATGTAAATGAAGGTTAATAGTGAACCTTAAATCAGCAATAAGCTTATCTCTATTGGGTTTAAAGGATTTTTTTTTCCTTCGATGGGGGAGTCGGAAGTGATATGGACACATTAGGCATGGAACTCATCACCTTCAATGTGTGATTCAACGCCCTAGCCAGGTGAGTTATTGTTGTGCAGCACCTTTTTGTTTTTTTGATTACAAGAGGAGGCCAGAGCCAAACACCCATTCACACATGCACCCTCAAAGAGTCGAACTCCCACCAGCAGCAACCGCACTACAGCACCCTACCGTTGAGCTAATGCTCTTGGTGCAGCTGTGCTGCACTTGAAGGAACGATTAGTTGCTGCCAACGATGCAGAAAGGCTCGGCTTTTCTGCCGGATTCAATTCAAATCCAGTATATCAGATATATCCGATCCAATGAAGTATCTAATCAAGCTTGTGGGCCAAAACTGGTCTCTCTCTCTCTCAGCGAGATCTAAACTTGCATCCTCCAACTACCAACTAATTAACATGATGAAAGTATGACTAGTATAAACAGGAATGTATTGAGATCTGCAAGCATTTGTTTCAACAAAGTGTTAGCAAGGGCCATTTAGATTTTACTGTCAAAGGCAAATGTCAATTAGTTTTGGGCCCGACACGATGGGTCAGCGGTGCAGCCGATCACCTCAACCTTCTGGGTCTTGCCAGTGCCGATCGGACTGTTCAAATCTCTTCCCCTCTCCAGTATACAAGCATCCACCTAGTCAAACTTATAAATGTACAGATCCCAGTATGGAGTTGTCATTTTGAGCCGTCCATCTGGTAAATTGATGGACAATCCTCTCGTCTCTCATCTTAACTTCAAAAGTAGTCCTTGGTTTCTGCATTCTAAACTTCTCAAACTTAAATGAATTGAAATATTTTCAGTAGACAAAGTAAAATCAATGGAGAATCCAAAACCGATTCATTGGCGCACCAACTTTTTCTCTAAGATCAAGTCATATATGAAGAAGTATTTAGATAAACTTAGGTACATATATCAACTGTATTCCAGTTGATAAAGCACTTTTTTTTTGTGAACTACACCATGGGTACCCGGAAACCTGAAGCGCCGTAAGTTATCCTATGCAAGCATGGCCGGCCCACTATAGGGTTAAAGCTCTCTCTCAACTGGTTTGATCCATTTCATAAGACTTGGCAAAAGACCTTGCTCAAGGGGAAACGAGAGACGGACCCTAACGAACAAAGTTTTGATTTATTTATTTTTCTGTTGCAAAAGGGGTATATATGTATAGAAAGAGATTGGATCTTACTCACTGAATGTCCAATCATGCTTTTGGGTGGCATGGGTTTCATAAAAATATTTTTTTTACTTTTTAGAAATTTTAAAATTATACTTATTACTACCAAAAAGCAAGTGAACATGTCTGGGTAAGATCCAGCTTTCATATATATATATATATATAAGAGACAATTTAAGAAAAGCTTGATCTCAGATCTCTTGCCTTCTATAATAAGTGTGGGGTTTACGCAAAAGAGGAGACAGTGAAGGGAACGGTTAAACCCATAAGCTGGAAGAACCCATATATATATATATATATATATATATATATATATATATATATATATATATATATAGAGAGAGAGAGAGAGAGAGAGAGAGAGAGAGAGAGAGAGAGAGAGAGAGAGAGAGAGAGAGAGAGAGACTGATTGCTTGAATATATATATTTAATATCCAATTTCGACCCTCTAGATGGATTGCTAAAAAGCATTATAATCAAATAAAAAGTAGGTCGTGTGACTTGTGTGTTGAGGTAATTTTATTAGATGTTAGTATATGCAAATGAATCTCAACCATCTATTATATATATCCAATTGAATTCAAGTTCCAACAGGAGTCTCGGGGTGGATTGGCTAATAGGCATTATGATAAAATAAAAATAGGTTGTGTGACCTTGTTTTTGTTGTGTCGAGGTAATTCTCCTAAATGTTAGTATATCTAAATGAATCTCAACCATCCATGGTAGTGTTGGATTACAATGGAAACTAGGACTCCCAACCCGTTTCCACAACCCATCAATCAAAGTTTACTATTGGTAGGCCAAATAATTGGATAGAAAGCGGAATCGTATGGCCTTGTTTTTTGTTACATGCTAAGGTTTGTATTTGATTCAGTTCCTTAGTCCTTAGGCCTTATAATTAAACACTCTTTTTGTTAGCATATTCCAAAAAATCTCAACCATCCATCATAGTATTGGATTATATCAGGAATTGTAATTTCACTTTCATATTTGGAGGCTTGTTAGTCAAACATCTCCTTAGGTATTATCATATATCTAAACAAATCTTACATATCTATCTTGTTTTATAGATTGTTGAAATTTGAATAAAAGTCATCTATATGAGGTTATTGAAGTCTAAATTCAAAAAGCTATAGGTGATTGAATATTTGAAATTTGAATTAAAAAAGTACATGCCTACATTTTGTATGTCTTTAAATTCAAATATTAATCATCAATCACTTCAGTTAGTTGACATTTGTTTGAATATGTTATCATCTGTATTTACGTATACGAGGTTCTCTCTCTCTATATATGAAAATTAGGTTTTGCTCAATGAATTTGGTATTCAATTAATACTCAAGTGTGTAAAAATGATGGGCCCACTGTAATAAATTGAATCGGGTCCACTAAGTTACACCATTATACATATATATGTGTGTTAATATTCCTAGATTATATAATTATCTCAACCAAATGTACGTAATACATAAATGGTTTACAATATGCAAAAGTGAAATGGGAGGTCATAATGCAGATCAGACTATCCATCTTCCTTGCTCGTCTCTAAGAACCCACTTAACAATTTAATACTTAGTCTTAGGTATTTGCTTATGAATAAATTATGAAGAGCACGCTTTTCTTTTCGTACTTAGTAAGAGTTCCGTATTTTGCGTAGTAAGTCTGTTAGCAAGTCACACATCTTTATGCTATTAATATTAGTTTGCTTTTATTCAAGTCTCTACTAGCCCCAAAGAAGCAAGCTTGTTTGAAAACTTGAAACCGTACCAACTTCTAACCTCTAAAACCTATGCTTGCTGACAAGACCCTTCTACTTTTGTTTTACACCATGAGGAGCAGACCAATCCCAACATCTGTTCATGCGCATCTTATTGAGCCAATTTTGAGTTTGAAGAACAAAATTTACGGCAAAATATATGGCCACCCATTGACTTCCAATGATAAACCACTAATGCTACTTCCTCATGGTACAACAACAACAACTAAGCCTTTTCCCATACTAGACGGGGTCGGCTACATGGATTCTTTGTTTCCATAGATCCCTATCGTGTGCCATGTTAGCAGTTAACTCCCAATAAGCTAGATCATTCTTTATTGTTTCTTTCCAACACTTTTGTGGTCGTCCTCTACCTCTTTTAATACTTTCCAAATTTAGTTTTCTAACCTTCTTACAGGTTCTTCTTTTGATCTTCTTTTTATATGTCCAAACCATCTTAAACGATGTTCTCTCATTTTATCCTCTATTGGTACCACTTCTAATTTGTTTCTAATAACCTCATTATGTATACGGTCTTTTCTTGTATGACCACTCATCCATCTCAACATCTTCATTTCTGTCACATACATCTTTTATACATGTTGATGATTAACTGCCCAACACTCAGAACTATAAAACATGGCAGGCCTAATTGCTGCTCTATAATATTTACCTTTTAATTTTAATGGTATCTTCTTATCACAAAGAATACCTCATGCTCCTCTCCATTTTAACCAACCAGCATTAATTCTATGTGTAACATCTCCATCAATTCTTCCATCACTTTGAAAAGTTGACCCTAGGTATTTAAAACTTTCCTTTTGGGGAATGCAATGTGTGCCAATTTTAATTTCTATGTCCTCTGAAGTAGCCAAATGATCAAACTTACATTCCATATATTCTGTCTTTGTTCTACTAAGTCGGAGGCCTTTGCTTTCTAATGTTTCTCTCCATAGTTCCAATTTTCTATTAACTTTTTCCTTAGACTCCTCCACTAATACAATGTCATCTCCAAATAACATACACCAAGGTATTTCATCTTGAATATGTTTTGTTAACTCATCCATCACCATTATAAATAAGTATGGACTTAAAGTTGATCCTTGATGTAACCCAATATTAACTTCAAAGAAGTCTATCGTTCCTTCGTGAGTCCTCACACATGTTTTTGCACCATCATACATGTCTCTTATAAGGTTAATATATGTCAATGGGATACCTCTTTTTTCCAAAGTTCTCCAAAGAACCTCCCTCGATACCATATCATAAGCTTTTTCTAGATCAATAAATATCATGTGAAGGTCTTTCTTTTTTGCTCTAAAATGTTCCATAAGACGTCTCAAAAGGTGAATCGCTTCAATAGTATATCTGCATGGTATAAATCCAAATTGGTTCTCTGTTGTACTTGATACTTGTCTTAACCTACGTTCGATAATTCTTTCCCATAATTTCATAGTCTGACTCATTAACTTGATACCTCGATAATTCACACAATTTTGAATGTCTCCCTTGTTCTTATATATGGGTATAAGTGTACTTGCTCTCCATTCCTCGGGCATCTTTTGGCTTTTCCATATTTCATTAAATAGTCTTGTGAGCCAAGTGATTCCTATTTCTCCCAGTATTTTCCAAACTTCTATAGGAATATTATCTGGTCCTACCGATTTACCACTCTTCATATGTTTAAGAGCCTCTTTGACTTCATTCTTTTGAATACGTCGGTAGAAATTGTGGTTTATATACTTTTCTGACTTGGCTAAATCTCCTAAACTAATACTAACATCTTTATTTTCATTAAAAAGATTATAAAAATAGTTTTTCCATCTATTTCTTATATCATCATTTACCAGTAGAATTTTTTCATCCTCGTCTTTTATGCATCTAACATAATTAAGATCTTTAGTTTTCTTATCTCTAGCCCTAGCTATCCTAAAAATATATCTTTCACCCTCTTTTGAGTTGAGTTTTTTATATAAGTCCTCCCAAATCTTAGCTTTTGCTTCACTAACGGCCTTTTTTGCTTCCTTCTTTGCTTTCTTATAAGCTTTTAAAGTTTCACTAGTTTTATTAGCATAATGTAATTTGTAACATGCTCTCCTTGCCTTGATTTTATTTTGTACTACTTCACTCCACCACCAAGCTTCTTTTTGTGTCGGTACACCTCCCTTAGATACCCCTAACACATCTTTCGCCACTTTCCTAATATGTATAGCCATATTGTTCCACATATTACAGGGTGTGCCAACATAATTCCAAACATCTCCTTGAAGGACTTTCTGTTTAAATATATCTTCTTTCTCGCTTTTGAGGTTCCACCATTTAGTCCGAATAGCTCGATGCACTCTTTTCTTCTTTGTCCATTTTTTTATTTGTAAATCCATAACTAAAAGTCGATGTTGGGTGGTTAAGCTTTCTCCTGGAATTACCTTACAATCTTTACAACACGCTCTATCTTTTTTTTCTACAAATAAAGTAATCAATTTGTGTTTGTGATAAGCCACTCTTATAAGTAATTAAACGTTCATCTCATTTTTTGAAGATTGTATTGACTATAAAGAGATGAAATGACAGCAAAATTTAAAATCTCCCTACCTTCCTCGTTTATATCCCCAAAACCAAAGTTTCCATGAATCCCTTGATATTCTAATGCCTCTTTACCGACATGTCCATTTAAATCTCCTCCTAAACAAATCATCTCCCTTTGTGGAATCTTTAGAAACACCTTATCTAACTCTTCCCAAAAAACTATCTTTATACTATCTTCTAGTCCTACTTGGGGTACGTAAGCACAAACTATATTCAAAACCTCTGCTCCTAACACTAATTTCAACGTCATGATTTGGTCACCATATCGTTGTATGTCTACTACACTCTCCTTTAAATCTTTATTTATGATAATACCAACTCCGTTTCAAGCCTTTTTTTTACCTAAGTACCATAATTTAAAACCTGTATCCTCTATCTCCTTTGCTTTTTCTCCAACCCATTTTATCTCTTGTAAACATAGAATATGAATCTTTCTCCGAATCATAGTATCTACCACCTCCATTAGCTTACCCGATAATGTTCCGATATTCCAAGAACCAATACGAATCTTATTATCTAGGACTAACTTCCTTACCCCCCGCATCTGTCCATAATCAAAATGCGAAGACCCTCTCTGAAAATTTTTCACTACATTCGGGCGGCAATGTAGCGGGACTAACTTCTTTACCCACACCCATCCATGATGTGGGAACCCTCTCTACAATTGATTCACTACATTCGGGCGAAAATGTAGTGGCCCTTGCTTACTTCTTACTGCATTCGGGCTCTACAACACGTCGCTAGGCGGGGACGCCCCAAAGCAATGCTACTACTTCCTCATGGTAAGTGAACAAAAAATCATAGGGTATCATGACCTAATAACACAAAGTTCTCTACAACACATCAACATTAGTGGAAGAAATGAAAATAGTACATGTAGAACTCACCTTTGTACAACAAAAGGCTACTTCTCATCGTCATCATCAGAATTTCCATCTGAAGACTCATCTCCACCTGCAGTTGAAGTTTCTTTCTTCACATCCGAGCTACTCTTTTTCTCTTTCTTTCTCTGCTTCTTTTTCTGCCTTTCTTGACGCTTTTTTGCAGTTCGCTCTTCAGCAGCTCTCAGTCTTTCTTCTCTTCTCATGTTAAATTCTGCCTCCTCTTTCCTCTTCTGATAGTCAACTTCCATCCTTGCAAGCCTGTCCTGCTCTTTCCGTCTTATCTGTCATACTGTTCCAACCAAAATGTGCAACGGAATGGACTGAGTATCATGTCAATGAGAGACCAGCATGCTTCAAGGTAAAACGGGAGTTGTTCCATATGGCTTCAACAGAAAATCCAGTGACAATCAAAGGTTTAACATAAGTCCTACAAAACTTATCATCTTGGCATCTTGTTCTCAGTCAGATCTGTACATGGCATTCCACATACAAATCCTATTACTGGAAACATTACTCCGGTAAACAAGAAAGTGATAGATTAGGCATGTATATATGTACAAAGTCACATTTGGCATCCATTTTGTTCAAGGGATTCAGTCAGATCTGTAAGTGACATTCCACCGTTGTTGTTGAGTTACTAATCTCAGCCTACTAGTGACTCATCTCCCCAGGGATTGTGATGATTGTTCCACTTGAACTCAACCACCAAGCTCTTTGAATCATTCCCCACGTATGCCTTCTATCCATTACCCATGGACCCAGACGAAGATACCAGCACAAATGCATATTAAGGTAACATGTTGGTGATACTTTCTTACAGAGACAATAGACACAGTTAATGACACCTAAGGTCAGAGCCAGGCAAGCATCATTCATGGAGTTGTCTGATCTCTTGGTTGTTTGCGAGCCCAATGACACTATTTTTACATTTCATGGAGGCGCTTTTAACTCACATACAAGTGATATCTACAACTGGAGCAATGCTAACAACATGCAAAGGTTACAATAGATATGTTTTGAGAACGCCATGCCACTGAACTATTATGTCAAAAACCTGACAAAAACAATTCTGGAGATGGTGCAGAAATACGGTGCTGTAGACATAAGTTTAACACCATTCCCATACACAAAACTCTGCAATGCCATCACCCTCAAACAGCAGGAAATTAACAAAAATTGTGATAACTTCTTGTTCCCTGAAACTTTGGTTCACAATAGAGGCATCAACAATAAGGCATTCATCAACTGAACAGAAGACAATACTTGCATATACTCACTGATGCCAATGGCAGTTCCAGAGTGAAAGAATACAAAATTGACAAAAAATTGTCACAAATTGTCCTACACGAGTAGCATTTTACCACTGACATAGTAAATTATCCTTGATCACATGAAATCCACCTCCTTAGAAAAAGTCCCACGGGACATCAATCAAGTAGCGTACACAAGCAAAATTATAAGATTTCTCAGCAAGATTATAATTTGTTAGGTAGATTCATCAAAAGCAAGTTTATGTATCTAATGGCTTCAACAGCAATGCCATGTTTATTCAGGATGGTGTGCTCCAGTGCATGTTATTTGTGGATGAGATTGTGTTTGTGGATGAGATGAGAGAAGGAACCAACCTTGAGCTGTAAGAGGATTCAAATTAATAAAGTATTGGCGACACATAATACATGAAACGCAAGTTTGATATCTTAACTGAAAAGGATGACATAGAAGTCAAAATTTGTATATATTATATTCTCCAATAACATTAAGTACTTAATCCAGTGTTTCAAAATATAGGAGAATCGATGAGAATGTCAAATATGTAAGATTGGCTAAAATGTAGAGGTGCATCGAGTATTTCTGTATGACAAGTAGATACCACTTAAAATTGAAGGGAAATATTATAAAGCAATAAGACCATCAATGCTCTCTAGTGTCAAGTTATGCAGTCATCCATCGTGATATGCAGAAGATGTATAAAGATGTTGAAGTGGATGTTTTGGTGACACAGCGAAAGACCACATTCATACTGATGATATAGAAAAGAGTTAGTGAAACACCACTAGAAGATAAATTAGACGTGCAAATCAGAAGTTCTAAATTCATTGGTACTATCAAACTCATAAACCATTTCCTGATATTTTTGGGCCATTTTTACGTCAAGATTTGGTGATTTTGTAGGCTGATAATGCAAGATAAGTTTTTGTGATTTTTCAAAATTTTCTTTTATTAAATATTTTCTGTTGGTTCTGTTTAACATGCAGAGGAGTCCTATACGTACCAGAGAACCCAAACAACCGAAATAAGAAACCTCAGAGTTCTTTGCATCTAGGACTTCCAGTGCCAAACCATCAAAGTCCACCATAAATAAAATTTTCGAACATAACCGGACCCTGATCAAGGAGTACCCACTTCACATTGACTTGTTATCTTCCGACCACACCGACCATATACCCAATCGAAATCTCAGAAAGGATGCCACTATAAAGAAGCAGGAAAGAAACCCCATTCAGAGGGCGGAGAGAGGACCCACAAACCTGGTGAAAGTCGCCGGAGCCGGAGCCAGCGGAACTCCCGGAAGTATTGCTCACGCGAACGGGGACGTGATCAATGATGCGTCGGAGCTTTACTTCGAGATCCTGTTCCTCCGCCGTCATTGGCGGTTTGCTGTACTCAACCAGGGCATTTGGCGCAGCCGTGGACGGTTCCGCCGGCTCGGGCGCAGCCAGCTTTTGCTCGGGTGCCGGAACCATCCTTCACTTCGATTCGGGCCCCTTCTTTAACTTCGACATCGTCTGATTCCCGAACCCTCTGACTTTCTCCCTTCTCGTGGAAGACTAGGGTTCTACTTCGCATTTCGGAGTGCCTCGTACGGAATACGCGGAAGCACTGCCCTACGCGGTGGCACCCTCCCCGCTGAATAAGTTAGGGACAGAGGCGAGTTGTCTGGTGCTCAGTCCCCACATTGTGGTGGCTGGGAAGCTTGTGAATCAACGGGGGGAAATCAATAGGAGGGTAATAGGTGTTTTCTTATATTAGATAAACAACTTTGTTAGGCGTGTCATATACAGGCTTAACGACGTTTGCGTTGAGGGTTCTCATCTAGGGGTGGCAAATCAGGTAAACTGGTTGTGTTCCGATGAGGTTATTCTGCTTTGGTGTTAAAATAAGCCAACCAGCACAGACGCTCTAGCGCCGTTGCTGCTGGTGGAGAGTTCGACTCCCAGAGGGTAAAGGTAAAAAAAGCCAACCCTAACAAGGCTCGTATGTTTAATCGTGTCACTTCACAAAGCACAGATACCAGGTCGGGTGTGTGTCAACGACCTAACCCGACTTGACAGAAAATTCAAAGAAAAGAAGGCGAAAATGTAACAACAGAACCGTAGTTCCACAGCCAGAGACGCACGGAACCGCTTTTTAGAAAGAAACCGGTACCCGCATCATTTTCGTCGCAAACGCCCGCTGTGTGGAGCGCTCGATCTAGCGACCTTTCTTCCTCAAAAATACGGTACTCGGTCGGCACGTTTGTAGGCGTTTCTCTCTTATCCTGCTGCCCTACTCACTGTGGATGCCTCCAACTCCACCCTTCTGCCGCCGCTGCGTCGTTCGCCTCCTCCGCTGCCATCGGTATATTTCCTCCTCTCCTCTCCTTCTCCTCTTCATTTTCTTTCTCTTCTTTTCTTCTTCTTCTTCTCTCGGTGTCTCTGTGCTTGTCTTTTTTCCGCGGGTTTTCCTTTTCCGTTTGAACCAATCGCCCTATTTTTCATTTTCTGTACTCATCAATTGGGGTTTATTGTCCATTTTTATGAATGTCAAATGAAAATTTTAGGTTGTCTGGTGTCTGGTGATTTCTATCTCTCCATGTGTGTTTGATTGTTAGTGATTCTGTCTGTACATGCTTGTTTGTGTTTTGTGTTATAAATAGTTTCACTTTGTAGAACGTACTCCCCATATATTGATTCTTCTTAAACCTTAAGTAGATATCATCTGGGTTTCTTCAAGGTCAACCTCCTCCATAAGAGCATCCTAGCTTCTTTTAGTCCTCAATTGAACACGTGACTTCTGTTACTCCAAACACTAAATCTCATGGTATTTGAAGCAGATTCTGATACTTTAACAATACCAACCTTGTGGGGCAGACAAGGAGTTAGGTGAACACATGAGACTAGCAATCGTTATATGATTAAATTGTAATTTTATAGTCTTATGCAGGTTGTCCATATGACCCAATTAGTTTTGCCTGGTAGCTAGCGTCTTTAAGTTTAAACAACCAAGTTATAGAAATGGTTTTATTTGCGAGTTTTATACACAATTTAGAAATAGTTAACTCCGCTATGCATTGCTTTGGATCCTCTGAAGGCATCAATTACATGAATCTATCGACATCAAACAGTTGTTTGCTAAATATGAAATCTTATAGTGTTCCATAAAGTCCTCTGAAGGGATCGATTGCAAGAATCATTTTCAGTATTGGATTCCACGGACATGCAGCAGTGGATATATGCATGCTTATAGATTACTTTACATTATTTCTTAGTTGTTTTCAAGCCTTGGATTTTGAAGTTGATGTTTGGAGGCTAAGTTTCTCTTTAAAGTGGCATTTGCATATACTTGGCATTGGACTCTGTGAAATCAAAACAAAGATATGTCCTGAAAGCTTCTTAACACTGTTGTGATTAATATCTAGTTGGATTTTTAATATGGATTTTGACCTGCTATTTGAGATATAAAGTTACAGATTTGGCAGTAGATTCATTTCTTTGGTTAAACATGTTATAATAGCAGTCACAAGTGAAGGATCATAGTTATGCTTGTAAGATGATGATGTTACAAGCTTGTGTATGATTAGCTTTATATGGATGTTATTTATAATGTTCAGCTATGTCAAGTATAAAAGGTCATCCATCCATATTTTAGCTTTTCTCCAAGATTTTGCTCTGCTAATTTGCTACCTTACCTGCGACTTTGTAACTCCAACTTGGAGACTCGATCATTCTTCATTATCTTTTAGAGGTCTGCTTGTGATCAGTGTTATGAGTATCGCCCTGTATCGTACGATACGGGGTGTATCGTCCCGTATCATATGATACATGCTATACATCTTTTTTTTAAATGTTAAAAATTACCATAATTATATAATTTATAAGATTGACCAACACCATATCCAAGGACTTGCTAGCAAATATGGTGTCCATTGTCAAATTATATACACTTTTGCATGCAAAGCACATGAAAAACTTTTTAAAATAAATAAATAATGTAGTAACTAGTAAGTAATGATAACTATGTAATATTTTTAGTACTGTAACTATTTCTTCCTGATGTTGCAGATAAATGAAAGGCATCCAAGCTTATTCCCATCAAAATAATGTGAGCATGATATAAAAGCAAGGAGTCAATAGCAATATGCATGGCATTAACATTAATCTCATTCTATACCAATGAAAGTGGGAAAAAAATGTTGAATATGGTCCTTTATCTTTTAATTTCTAAAATAAGATCAAAACCACAAGAGGATAATGGTTTTCAATGCATTTTTAGAAGTCAATGAATGTGGCAATTTTAACAATGGAGTTTCCAAAATAATGTGATTCTTCTTTTCTAGTTATGAAAGTTATAATTTTAAATAATATTTAGTTATTTACTACTTTTTAGTGCTTATAATTTGAATTCATGTTAATATTTATCCAAAATTTGATTTATAGGGTTTGTTTAGAATTGTTTTTTTAATTTTCCATTTTTTTTATATTTGTTTATTTTAAAATAATTTTAAAATTTATGATACACCTATATTGTTTAGCAAAATGATACACGATTCAATACGGTACAAACAACATTGCTTGTGATATTAAAAACTATTTCGGTGAGGCCTACATGGTGCAGGATTGAAACAACTGCAATTGGGTATGTTGATAGAGTAATGTTGGTGCAATCTTCAACGTCAAGTATACGTATTCTGCTTTGGAAGTTGTAAGTCTTCTAAGAGTGCATAAGGTTGTGCACTGCAGGATTTCATTATACATCTATTTATGGGCTCGTTTGAGCATATGACAGGACTTTTAGTTGATAATCACTCATCTGCTAGTTCTTGATGACTAGATATTGATAATATTGGACCCTTGACCACTTATGTGATTTGTCAAGGATGGAAGTGGTTTGTGAATGTATCGGAAGAATGCACGAGATTGATGTTGTTAAGGGTGAGTAAATAAAGATCGTGTGGATTTGGTGTGGATTGAGCCTTTGAATCTTTTACCCAATTTGTCTGGCATTATCCTATCGTGTCACATGACTTGTAATCTAAAAGGTTACAATTTACTAATAAATGAGAAATGTCTTAAACTTTTCCAACACAAGAAAGGGGTGACTGTTGTGGTTTTACTCTTATTTGAGGCCAAAACTGGTCCTTTTAAACTCATTTTGTCTCCCAGAAGATTCTCTTCCTGCCTACTTTCTATCTTTTCTTTTCCCACAAAATCAACCCATAAGTTGATGGATAAAATCTAAATGGTGCTTGTTTATTGATTTGTCGTATTCTTTAGAGGTGGTCTTTTAAATCTTCAGGGAAATTTATGTTATCTGCTTGTTTATCTGATTAATATTTATAAGTATGCTATATATGGTAGCTTCTTTTTATTTCCACCTGATAATAAGCTTAATAAACGATGAAATAGCCAGTGCTGTTGACCAGAGGAAAGTAAGTACTATTTGAGTTATGTTCTTATTATTGCTTCTGTTTGTCTTTTATTAACCAATTTCTTGTTTTTTTTATCAGTTGGATTTTTTTCTCTTCATAAAGTATGGTTCAATAATATTTTCCCTTTTCACCTCAGGTAGTGGAAAAGAGAAGATGTCAAAAACATTGGTTCAACCTATTGGCCAGAAGAGATTAACTAATGTTGCAGTTGTGCGTCTAAAGAAGCACGGGATCCGGTTTGAGATTGCATGTTACAAGAATAAAGTCCTCTCATGGCGTTCTGGAGTGTATACTGTTTTCTCTTCCCTAAGTGCAACTTATCTTTGACTTATTCTTGTTTTTTAGTTTGTGGCACTATAACCAATCTTGGACTAAAGTTCGTATGTATTTGTTCTGCTTGGTGCTTGTATTACTTATGAATGTCAACCAAGTGTTCTCCACTAATTGTCTTCTACTTTTCCTTAGTAAACTCTCATATATAATCTTCTTTGTGTGTATCTTGAGCCACTTGCTAAGGCATGGACATTTTTTGGTCAAAGATTAAAGCATTTTAAGGATAAATGATATTTAAATAGAAAATTATAGGAGAAAATTACCAAAACCAAATTGCCAAGCCTCCAGACCCAGAGTTTGCATTTAAAGGCCAAGAGTTTATTGTAATTTTTGAGTAAGAAATTGGTATCTCATTGTTGTTGTGATTAAATATTTCGTGTATTAATACAAAGTGCAGTTTGTGAAATATATTTTTACATTGTTAGTGCAGTGAGAAAGATTTGGATGAAGTATTGCAGTCGCAAACAGTTTATTCAAATGTTTCAAAAGGAATTCTAGCAAAATCAAAAGACTTGGTGATGGCATTTGGAAGTGATGATCATTCCAAAATATGTTTGGAGGTACTTTTGGTCATCCATTTTGCGTTCTCTTTACTAGAGGTCATATTGTTTATGCAGTATCCTCAGTGAATCTTGTCCTTATGACTGTATACGAGGTGAAGACGGATTTTTATAAATTATTTGCAGGGTCATGGTTTATCATCAATTTGTTGTTAACTAATAGGAGAAGAATACTTGTGATTCTGGTTCAGTGAATTCCAGTAATATAACCAGTATAGTTGTCTTCAGCACTTATGTTTTCATGGAGTTGGTAAAAGATTCAAGTCCTGAACTTGCCTTACATCTTATCCATAGGATCTGCTCTGTAAGCTCATGCATATCTAGGACCAGCAATCATGAACAACAGAGTTCCCAATGTTCCTAGTCTTATAATCATTCTGCAAACAGGGCAACGTTTTGTAAAAGCTTTTGTTACTGTTGATGGGTACTCAATGTCACTAGTTGTTCTGTATTTGGTTTGACATCATTAGCAATAAGGGTCTGTTGGCTAGCCCGTTTTGGGAGAAGTCAGCTTATGCAGGCACAATTGTCTTTTGCTTCTCTTTGGGATCACTCGCATAGTAAATACTGGAGATGGGGGTAGGTTTCACAGCTTAAGTCTGTATTTCATCTCTTTTTTAGAGAGGATGTTTTTCCCAAACTGATTTCTTCTCTCTCTCTCTAGACTTTTCTGATTTAGTGCCATTTGTGCCATGCATGTAGGATTCAGCAAAATGGGTTTCAAACCTAACGTACTTTCAAGTCCCTCATTTAGTTTCTCAATACCCATTGCCAGCTCCCAAACCAAGTCAAATTAAGCATGGTAAATTTGTAGGCATTAACGCCAAACATTATGTACGGACAACTGCACTGAAGGATTCTTTGCACCTAATTTGGTCATCTTATGTCATGATGATAGTCTGCAGTTGTTTATGTTCTAGGGGTAAATAACTTTTATGCTTCAAATTTCAAAATACCAGATTCTGGAGAAAGGAGAGCTTCAAGTTGCAGGAAAGGAAAGAGAGTCTCAATTATCAAATCAGTTCCGAGATATCGCAACCATTGTTATGCAGAAGACAATTAACCCAGAAACAAAGCGTCCATATACAATTAGTATGATAGAGCGACTAATGCATGAAATACATTTTGCTGTAGATCCTCATAGCAGCTCTAAGAAGCAGGTACGCTTTTCGAGATAGCAATCTGTACTCCTTTGTTACCTCGAGAGTTCCTTCTTTGTGAAGCTCATGTGGATGAAAAGAGCACCTTCTCATTTCATGCATTTTCTACTCAGCTGCCTCTGCTGTTGTTATTCAAGGAACTGAATTTGATAAGAGAGCAACTTCTTATGTTATTTTCAGCAATATGATTGAATTATTGTTCCTTTGCAAGTCTTATAGGCATGTTAATGGTTCTCTTAATGATTTTAGGTAACCATTGATTGAGACTGAAGTACCTTCGATTATTGTTATTTTTTCGAGGAGAGGAGGGGTGGAGTTGTTATTGTAAGGGTTCAGATTCAGCCTCTGTGATGGCATGAGCAGGGATCAATCTTGAACCAGGCTCTCATTAGTTGACAAGCTGGCTATAATTAAATTAAAAAGTGAGGTTAGGTTTGTTTAGCTCAGCTAAGCATGTGGAAAGGTGTATGTATGATTTAGATCACATATGTTCATAAAAATAGGCCTAACTTCTTGGTTGGGGTCCTTTCATACACAACATGAACTCTCCAATTATTTTCAAGTGATTTCTTCTTTGTTTCAAGCTAAAGCATGGCTTGAGTCCCACTTGAGCAGATTACTGCTTGGATATGTTATGTCTTATTATTTTTGGAGAAGCTGGCCTCAGAACCATCGAGTTTTGTTTCTCATCTAAACACCAACAACAATGACAAAGCAAAACTCAGGTTCTGCAAAGCGTAAGATTTCAAATATGCCTTCTGCATGAGTGCTCAGTAGCAAAGACCTTGTCTTTTCTGTAAGTACAAATAATTCATTTACACATTGTAGGCACTAGAAATGATTCGTGAGCTTCAAAAGCAGTTCCCTATAAAGCGCTCTCCCATGCGATTGAGACTCGTTGTTCCTGAAAATAATGCACCTCTGATGATGGATAAACTTGATGATTGGAGTGGTTCAGTCATCTCAAAGGAGGGATCTGGGAATCAGCTCTCTGTGGTATGTCTTACATGTCTTTCTGTTCCTTCATTTTCTATTCAAAATTTCAAAGAATCTGGATGTCTTCAAGAAAATCTTGCGTACAATTGCACGTATCACATGGAACACCGGTATTACTTTTTACACTGTCAGAACAGCTGCATGCACCATGCATGGTATTGATGTGTTTCAAATTTTCTTTTGTTTTTGTAACGATTGGTTCATTTCCTAGTTATTTAATCCTATTATCTTTTTCCATACGTGTTTGTGTCTTAAATTCTTTACATTAGGGCTTTTACATGTTATTTTCTTCTATTTGCTTACTTATCATGTTTTAGTTTGTAATACAGCGCATACCTAGCTGCCTTAATCTAGACTACTTGAGAAAGTAGGAAGTAGGTCATGTTTGTTACAATTGTTCTGCTAGTAACTGTTCTCTTTAGTACCTAGTGATTATTTTGGTTTTCATATAGGTTATGATTTATTCGTCAATTAGACATATATCTCTCTGTAAAGCTGAAGATGTAGAGCTGATAAGAGAGAGTATCCGTTTCTCTAAAGACCCATATGCATCCTTTTTGCATGAATACCTTATCCTGTACCGGTGCATTTTGAATTACATGTTGCCTACACAACCACACATAAGGATGCATATTCAAGAAGATACCCGACATCCACAAAGCAATTTTGTTAAAATAGA
This sequence comes from Brasenia schreberi, assembly GCA_036023115.1. Lineage (NCBI taxonomy): Eukaryota > Viridiplantae > Streptophyta > Magnoliopsida > Nymphaeales > Cabombaceae > Brasenia > Brasenia schreberi. The sequence goes on along the minus strand of JAYKKT010000089.1, from coordinate 2,952,109 downwards.
GGTAGGGAGCAACATGTTCATATACTATGTCCCTACCAGACTCTACATCTCATAGAAGTCATGTAAAACTTTTATGCTTCAATGATGGAAGAATTGCTTTTATGTCTAACTTATACGCTTAGACATTAATAGCTGACAAATACATAGTAATGGTACTACGATAGTTGCTTCTATTCTTGTTTTTCATTATGGTCTAGGTGCAAAATTTACTTTCCCCCCATAAGCACCAGTTCCTAGCTTCCTCACATAAGGCTGTTATTTCTTCTGTTTAATCTCTTCCATTGAGTGTTTAAATCTCTCCACAATTACCACAAGGCAGCAAAATGGACTCTGCTGCAAAGAGATACTAGAATGGAAAAAGATGGCCGCTCACACGGGTTTAGATATTTGGCAAGACCTCTTAACTTTTTAGAAGGATCACTGATATCATAGATTTAGACCTAAAAAATTGAAATGAGATTTGTTTTTTCTGTAGGCACAAATGAACTTGCAACCCATAAAAAATCGATCTATTTGCCATAAAACTGAGAATATACTCTTCTGTTTGTCGAATAGAGATATCATCACATTGCTGTTATTTCTGCTCCGGGTGTTTCTTGACTTCAGTTCCAGTGACAAACTGTTGGATTTTCTTTTTATGAAGGTATGCGAAATAGATCCTGGTTTTTTCCGTGAATGCGATTCTATGGTGAGGAATTGGCAAGGGAGACTAGAAATGCTAGCAGTTTCTGTGCATGTTGATGGGGATGCCCATGTCGATGATTATGATGATCACGGCGCAGCTCCATCAAACATCGACAGACAGCTTCCAGATTCTGTTTCCCAGTTGAGTGAATCGATGCCGAACCAGCTTATCATCTCAACAGATATCACAAACACTGGCGAGCAGGTGAAGCAACAGAAGTGCAACACGTGCAATGCTCTTGTAGATTCCAAGGAGTATCGGGATCACTTCAAGAGTGACTGGCACAAGCACAACCTTAAGCGCAAGACAAGACAGCTGCCGCCTCTGCCTCTTCTAGAGTGCATGACTGATATGGAAGTTGGCGATTCGAAAAATGATATGAAAGATTATTCATTCTAGGACGAGAAGAAGATGACAAGAATACCGTGTAAAGAAAAGGTTACAAGTAGCACCCAGAACGTTAGCTCACTGGTAGGGCTCTCTATGCCCACTCACAGGTGGTGAGTGGGGGTGCATGCATGTGTGTGTGTGTTAACCTTCGGCCTCCCGTGGTACAAATACTATGTGCTATTAGAATGTCTTTTCATCATCTTACGGGTTTTATCTATATTGTGCATTGAGGGGTTGGGCAAAGGTATAACTAAATGTCTACCATCAGTAAGGAGATGCGTCCGGTATGTTAGAACGTAGAAGGTAAGGATTCCCCCCATCTTGAGATGGGGCTTCTTTGTCTTGATGGGGTTATACTTGAATTGCAGAATGTCACTGAGCTTGGATCGTAGATCTTTTATTTTTAATTCTCTCTCTCTCTCTCTCTCTCTCTCTCTCTCTCGTATCAGCTCTAAATCTTTAGCTTTAATGAGCGATTTTAAGAACATGTTTACTAGTTAGTTCTGTTGCTAATTGAATCTGAATCCGGAGAGGTAGTGGACCCCAAATCAGTTTACTGGGTTGCTGCAACAGCGAGCCACAAAAAGCAAATGAAGATATGCCTTATAGTTCAAAGGTGGAAGTTAATGTGTATGTGTAAGCTATGCGTGAAGGACAAAAGGAAAAGGTACAAGTTCAAACATGAAATTGTGGCGATTCAATTAGATAGACCGTTTCCTGAGTGCAGGTGTACCTTTCTTTAGTTATGATGTTCACTACTAACTAGTCTACGATTTTTCTTTCTGATTTGTGAAGTTCTCTCTAAATACATAGCTCTTAGTCAAATACGAATCTACCAGAAGTGCCGAAACCGTCTGTGAATTCATCTGAAAATTGAACCCTGTATTGGAAAAGATATATAGTTGGAGACTATAGCCGCTTCTTCCCATCTTGAACGTCTTTAACAGCAGTAAGTAGCCTCATTTCTATTCTTTAGCAAACTTTTCCATGTGGAAACAAATTAAAGCATTCTAAAGAAAAAGAAGGAAGATAAATGAAGGAGGCAGAGACGTAAAGAGGTGGAATTTGGATTGGGTCCTGAACCCAACAAAACCGGATTCTGCCTAAATGGGAGCAACAACCGGATGCAAATAATCCGATCACCAAGAGCTTCATGCGCAGGATAGTACTCGAAACAAAAACAATATCTAAAACATGATGCAGTCGGTGGGAAGAAATCACCAAGCATTGCAGCAACCCGTATATGTATATATATATATATATGTATATATGTATATACAGGAAAGCTAGGTTATAGTTAACCATTTTCGTAATCGATATTCAATGTAAAAATGGTGAACCCCACTGCAATAAATGCGATGGGGTCCACCATTTAACATTATTTTATACCAATTGAGTAAGTTACTCACTGAGTATATATATATATATATATATATATATATATATATATATATATATATATATATATATATATAGAGAGAGAGAGAGAGAGAGAGAGAGAGAGAGAGAGAGAGAGAGAGAGAGAGAGAGTCCAGCTGCTTGGAGAAACCAACAAATAGTTTTTTTTTTCTCAACTTATACAGCAACACTCGAGACATAATATGTACAAGCAACTGAACCGAAAAAAATTTCTAAATATGTTGGCATCTGCTTATTCAAAAGATGCGGCTTTGAGTATAATACATTTTTAGCACTTAATATGAGAAGGTTGCACCATACCAGAAAACCAACAACCCTAAAACGCTGGTGCTCCTTTTGGAAAACGTGAAAGTGGAAATCCATGGCAAGTTAGACTAAGCCTTCATCAGTACTGAGATATAATGCCAAACCCAATAAAAGTGTGTCCCGTCCATCCATACCTTGAAGCCTCTTAAACACTATTACCTATACATGGTTCTGGACCTTGGGGAGCTATCTGGTGTTACCGTCATCTGGTACACTTCTGGATCCACGTGGATCGAGTTCAATTGCATGTGCGGAAGGGCCGATAGCTCTGTCGGGCTCAGGTAACTGCCACCCCTACTTGACATGGAAGGCAGGTGAGGTGGAGATAGCCAACCGGTTCTCATAGTGGTGGACTGCCTTAATGGACTTGAGGAGGGGGACACAGGCAAAGACATATTTCTCCTGGACACTAACTCTTCACTGCAAGTAACAAGAACAAAAGTTACATCTTACATTTTCGAAATGCGGCCTACATATGGCCTTGAATAAAACATATCACTACACAGCATGTTCGCAACAGCCTTTACAAAAAATGGATTCTCCAATTCATGCCCCCCCAAATACGTGGAAATGGATTCCTACTAAGAACGGGAATCTGAATCACTTGAGGCACCAAAAGGTGAAACGCTCTCATGTTGAGAATCCAATTTAACTTTGGAACTCACTATGGTTGGATTCTTCCAGGAATTGTTCTCATTAGAACTGATTTTAATGGCGAAGATTATAAAATCATAAAAGAAAGCTATGTGATCGGCTGTGACCTGGATGCCCGCCATGACCTCCGTAAGGGAATTCAGGACATTACTTTCAGATAAGGTCTTGCATAATTTAACAGGTGATATTAGCTAACAGAGACAGACAAGAACCAAATTAGCACACCTTGGTGCCAGATGCATGATCGGAAACCCAATCGAACGGTATGACTTGTAATCTCCATCGTGAATGGGAGAATTCCTTGTTCTGCCAGTTAGCTGCATAGTCGTCTGCTTGGGAGAGGTAGACTGAAGAGAAGGTGTAAGACCAATTAGCCATTGATAGACAGAAGGCAAGCTTAAACGCCTCTATTGAGTAGAACTAAAAGATACAAACGGCTAAATTATCACAAGAAATATGCTGCCTAATACCAGAATGTCAATAGAAGCAATACAATTACCTAGCTACATAACCAAATACATTGAATATATTAACATGGTAATACCTACTCAAGAGATACTTTCTTTGTTTTCATATAGTTTGCCATGAAATCTAGTAGTAAAGATGGTGAGGGAAGAAAGACTTGCTTTCAACTTAGCTCCTTGTATAACACCAGTAAGTGAAAGAACCCCAACACAAGGTATCTAACATATCTTGCCGGACAGTCTGATGAACAAAGACACCATCTTGAAAAGAAACTACAGTTTCTCTCTCTCTCTCTCTCTCAATACACATACATACACATATATGTATATGTTTATACACACCAGTGCATACACACACATAATAAATGTTCCAACAAGCAACCTGTTTGCCAAACTGATACACAGCCTATAAATTCACTACTAGTAAGAGATGAAATCCACACCCAGAAAAGTGCACACTTGCACATCTGAAGTACGGATACCTGAAGGATACCAGAATTACCTCTTTCAGGGTAGCGTCATCTGTAGTGCATAGGTAACAAAAAGAAAAAAAAACATACCAGTGAATGATATGGAGAAGACAACCGAGGATCAATATAAGGACTGATCTTTTGAACTTTTGTTGCAACTTGGTCTCTAACAAAAGGGTGTTCCAAAAGCTGTGCAGCGGTGGGACGTGCAGATGGATCACGTTGTAGGCATAGCATTAGAAAGTTCTTCGCCTCGTCCGACAGATTGTCAGGGATAGGCGGGATTTCTTTGCTGTTTCCAATTTTAAATATTGCAGCAACCTGGTAAATCCAAACAAAAAAGCTAGATGAATTTGACAGACAGCATAATACTAACTTATCTAATTATTCAATGATAACAAGGCAACAAAAATGAAACATAAGTTCCCAGAATATGAAAAAGAGAAGGCCTGACCCCTTCATACTGGATCCATGGTGGCTTCGATGTGGCCATCTCAAAAACCGTACAACCAAGACTCCATATGTCCACTGCCCAGTTATAGCCACCTTTGTTTATTATAATCTGTTTGAGAACAGCACATGCATATCATAAATACATATATGCAGATAAAGAATGATTCTGAATTCGAGAATCAAAAGAAACATAAGATACGTACCTCAGGAGCCATCCAATATGGGCTTCCCTTGAATGATAGTGGAGAAGAACAAGATCCAATCTGCAAACAAGAAAGAAAACAATTAAAAGATAATAAAGGATAAATCTTTTTGAAAGCTGATTGAGAAAGAGAAAATAAAGATGATGTAGCAATGGTAATAAAATATATCATAAGAGGCAATACAAGAAAGAGACACATGACACTTGAAGACCAAAACTAAGTTTCTTTTCCAGTATCAGAATAAAGGTTAATTTCTGTATCAACAAGGTTTAGTAAAATTCAGGTGAATGGAAACATATGAGGCCCAAATCATAGACAGCCTCCAATAAATATGATTGGGTCAGCCTTATCGGCCACTTTTGAGAATATGGTTATACAACTACCAAATGCTAAGAATCAGTGTTGTACACATTAAAAGTCACACAAATGTATCAGAAACCCAGTCTAATGTCATGTACTAAATTACTGGTCCATCATTTGCAATTTATGTCCACGCTATCTTTTTACTGGCATTCCAAAGTACACTTGCCAAACTTTTACGAACATAGTGTCATCAAATTTTGCTTACCGATTCTTTTAGTTCCTTAAGTATACATCTGTTTATACATTAACATTTTCCTTTTCTGGCTCATAGAGAAATATGCATGCACCATGGCTTTCAATGCTAATTGCCAACAAGATATTTCACTTGCTGATGCTAATCTCAAAGAAGTTAGCATAACATATCAGGGATAGATGATACGCTTGGGTATTGATTTCACACCAGAAAAAAGTAATCTACCCGGATTAAAAGTTTTGTCTCACATATTCAGTCTTTCTTTTCAGAGAGTGTTTCAAATCATAAAAGTTTTGTTACACGGGCTTTGAGACATAAAATATGCTCATGACTGATTCTCATCTCTCAATGAACAAAGCAACTAATTCTACTGAGGTTTGTGAAGACGAGGGCTATACCATCATTGACAGGCAATCAATCGCTGAAAGGTTATAAGATATGTAAATGAACGTACATGCTTTGCCATGCCAAAGTCAGCCAGTTTGACTACACCATTAGGATCAACTAGTATGTTTGCTCCTTTGATATCCCTGAAAGGTTATAAGAAAATTCTGTCAGACTACACAAGATTGCATATAGGTTAGTAAGAAAAGAAAATTGCAAACCTGTGGACAGTGCTTCTGTTGTGCAAGTAAGCAAGCCCAGAAAGAATTTGTGCTGTATAATTGCGAATAACTGGTTCTTTAAATCGGTCATATTCCTGAAGTAATTTATGTATTGATCCACCAGAAACATACTCCAGAAAAACTGACAGTGTTTCATCATCCTGTCAAACAAATTAGGCAGTGTTAGGTTTCACGTATAATTCCAATTTCCATCCTGTAAGAAGCAACCTCAGGAATAAGGAGTTATTTATAAAATTTCAGAAGCACACAAAGTCCTTGGATGAGGGAGGCAACACACAAAGCGTGTTTTGAAGGAGAAAAGACTGGCATGAGAAGCCCCAAATCTGGTTTTGCATTAATCTATGCTTTGTGTCACCAAATGGTGCACAAAATCAGGTCTGCTTTGAAACCCACAGTGTTGTTTGTATCGTATCGTGTCATGTATTGTTTTGGTCCACGATATGATACGTACCGTATCATATCATGTAACATTTTGGTCCACAATATGATACATATTGTGTCACACTGTATCATTTTTAATACTAAAAAATTAAAAACATGATAATTCTAAACAATTCATAATAATTTCATAAGTTGAGTAAATATTCATCAATCACCATTCAATTTTCAATGTATAAAGCATTTAAGCAATACATCCTTAGCAAAATTTCAACTTTCATAATTGAAAAAACAAATTAGATATTGTAATCACTAATCAAGATCAACTAAATGGTCTTCATCTTCTCCTCCTTGTTCTAGATCATGAAATAACATAATAAACACCATTTGCCACATAATATAGCTTTATTTGCAATTGTAGAACCATGCAATCAAACCCATCTTGCGCTAATAAAAGATTTCATACTCCACTTAATCAGAATGAGAAGCACTATTGTTGGTTTCCTTTCAAATCAAGAAATGGTATCATGTTGCTGCGTGTCAATTATCAAAGCACAGGCCTTTCCAGCAAGAAACATAACAATAACCAAAACCATTTCATGTCCCTTAAACTTTTGGAACCTAAACAAGACAAGGGAGATATATGTAAGAAAAGATGGCATACCGTATAAATAATGGAGAGTCTAATAAGCAGTTGAACAGTCATATGCAGGCCTTTCCAGCAAAAGGGACTTAACTATTGCAAATTTGCAATACTTCAAACAGAACTGGAAAACAAGGATTTAGGATATATTTATATAATGTATGTGTGTGCACGTGCAGGTGAGTGTGTGTAATGTTGTTAGATACATGTTACAGCAGGCTTAGGGCATATCGCCCATATCGTATGCCTTGTATCATGCAATACTTGCTGTATTGCAAGATACAAAAAGTATTGCATGATACAAAATGATAAGGTATCCTATACAATACACTATGGTATATCGTACTGTTTTGATCCACAATATGATACGGATAACACAGGAAATCCATATGGATACTGAAATGAGAGTTAAAACCTTGTTTCAAGGCCTCATCCAAATAACCTTATCTAAATTCCAGAACGCGTTACAATAAAAGAAGGAATAGTAGTTCCAAGCAATAAGCGCATTGAAGAAATGAATAGGATCCCATGTTGAATACCATCTCACTCCCATAATACTGCACAATATTTGGATGTGAAAGCTGACTGAGCGTCAATATCTCCTGCAAGACAACCAGAGCATAGAAAAGTAAGATTCTGAGAAAAATGTACTTAAGAAATAGAATTACAGTAGCCAATCAGGCAATCACAGTCCAAATGTCCCAAATGATTTTTAAGCATTTAAGTAAATCAAAAGATAATAACAGTTACCTGGCTTAGTTGCTTGAGACTTTCCTTGGAATTCTGGTCATCAGAAATTACTTTGACTTCTTTTATTGCACACATTTGCCCATTTTCACTGAGACACAATGAGATGTCTTGTCAAAAAAAAGCTTCACAAAATGAACAATTGGCAAATGGTAGAAGCTTCTATAAAGGAAAAAATTCAGGTTGTAGAGGCACAGTTATAGGATCTGCTTGAAAGAACATTAGTATCAACTCATAGATAATAAACGAAATAATACATGAATCAGAAATCTAACCAAGATGAGCTCAAAATACACAATATTCCCTCATGCATCCCAATAATGTTTTTTTTATGGAAGAATAACCAGACCAAAAACGCATATAAGTGATGAGGCAGGAGAGGTACCGCTCCACAGTTCACCGTCTTGCAATGAAGGAATAGCAACAATCTTGAGGGGATAGCTTGTGTTAGGTCTTATATACCTCAGTAGATGTTGTCATCGGGCTCTGCTACCCTTTCATTATGATTTTCAATAGGAGAAAGTGATTCCTACTTCTAATGGTGACTAAAAATATTCAAGCTCCAAATTCACAAGGAAATCAACATATTTAAGAATCTCTCCGGCTCTAAGACTCAAACAAATGGTCCTTTTTCATCTGCTCTGTGAGAAACATTTCTTACTCTCAAAACTAGAACAAAAACATAAATACATTAAAAATCAAAGATCCTAATTCCCAGGAAAAAGTTCCAGTGTTTCTCACATTCCAAGGGTAGAGAGACAAGCCAGCACTTGAAACTTTGAAATACTGAACTAGTGGGTTTCTCTTTTCCTGATCCCACTACTTAACAGACTATTCTACGTCTAATGCAAGAACGCATAAAATCAACAGGACATCCTTCCATAATTGTGCTGCCATGATGATCCTTTAAAATAAGATTTCTCATATCCTTCATTCTCAAAAGGTCTGTTACATTCGTCTTTTGATTTTTAACAATTTTCAGAATAGAAGAAAGGGGAAAATGGCATTGCACCAATGGGATAAACTGGGAGATTCAGCATACTTTTTTAGTTCAGAAGAAACTTACAAAAGGTTCAGCAAAAGAGAAAAAGATAAAGCAAAAAACAAAGCAAAAACTTCATGTTTATAAGAGTTCTCCACAAGGAAATTCGGTATACCTATTGAATCCAACATAAACATGACCAAATGTCCCTCTTCCCAGAAGTTTTCCTTTTTTCCACTTTGACTTGGCAAAGATATCATTGTTTGCAGAACCACTTTTTTGAAATCCGGCCCTTGCAGAACCTTGTGGTGTGGATGAATTTGAAGAACTACTAGAGCCATTCTGTGTTGGTGAAGTGGGAGAGTATGGAAAACTTGGAGGAAGTGGCAGAGGATGGCACTCAGACCTGCTGTCATCTCGGTTTGGTATTGGAGATTCTGAACGTGAATGCAAAGGAGGTGTGGAAGCACCATTCAATCGAGATCCTGGAGCAGGACTTCTGTCTCGGGGACTAGGTGCTAGAGAAGGATGGGCACTGTGCCTTCTCTGGGCTAAACTGATTTTTGTATCTGTAGAAACTCTAGGTGGAGAAAGAGAATAACCAGAAGAGATGGGAAATGACAAATCTGCTTCAATCCTCTGGGAATAAGATAAGCCATTGCTGTTGCATGATGGTGAACCATAGGCTGATACAAAGCCATTAAGAGGCCTTATGTATTCCAATCCACTGCTGCTTGGGTGATGCGTCTTGTCTGTAAGTTGCTGATGGCCATGATGAACGTGCCTTGGAGTTGTATTTCTTGTAGCTTCAGCACTCTCAAAGTACCTTTTGCAAAAGATAGATTTTATGTTAAAAGAAAAAAGAACATGTTGAGAGAAAAATCAGGACAAAAAGCATTTGAGAAGTATCACACTTGAAATATTGAATAGTCATAACCATCTCAATCAGGATCTTAGAACAAAATGTCCAATCTCCTACAGGGTTTCTATAAAGAACACTACATTGTCAACTACTCTAGTAATTTGACGATTTTCCTGAAGTAAATGCTAATTTTGGAACAGCAGTCTATTTCTCAATTCAATAAATTATTCTGAGGATCTAATGAATTTAACGCAAGACAAATTGCAAATAAACCAAAAAATTACCAAATTGCCACAATCTCAAAATTGATAGTAGACAATCATCTTCAAAACCCTTGTATAAAAAAACAGATCATCAAAACCGCCACAAGAATACAAATGCTTCGGGGGAAAAAGCTGGTACCCACTTTCCCACCCTTCCCCTTTTCAGAGGAGCAGTTAGAAACAGGCTTAACAACATGCTTCTTGATGAGCTTTACCTTGCCTTCTCTCTCGGTTTTCTATGTAAGGGCCAGTGTGGTAATCAGATCACACCTCCATCATATTTTCTTACCAAAAAGCAGGTAAAAGCCTCACCTAGCTTCTGTGCTAAATCCCCTTTGTTCTTTTTCTTTCCCTTACTCTTTTTCATTCTGGAACAGGGTGCAATGCCTTCATTTTATGGCAGCTGCACGTACTTTGGTTGCCAAAACAGGAATGTGCCTGTTGTACTGTCCATTGTACTCTTGTTCAATACATTTTTAGACCAAGATCACAGTATTCTCCAAATAATTGCTAAAGGGAAAACCAAAATCGCACGTACAATAATGATAACAAAATTACAGAGCTCACTAGAAATGAATACGACATTCAAATTATATAAAGTTTTAATAGTGGAGACCAAAACTTAACACAAGAATAGAGAAAATATCAAATAGCACAATACGTTTATTTTTTTAAAAAGAGAGCATCCGCATTTCTGATCCTGGGAATAAAGAATTGAAGAGTAATTTGCTAAGGATACATATCTGACCCAGTCCATCTTCTGAAACCAATAACAAATTGAAACCAGTAAGCGTTCTAAATCGACAAATCTCATGACTCCACAAGCAGAATTTCTGTTCAATTGTTGGAAATATTTGGCTAGTAAACAAAAAAAGAGAGTTCAAGACAGAATACCATCCAGAAGAGGGAAATTAGATTATGAAAACCATACTTTCCGTTAACGTTTTTAGCGCAAATACACCAGCACTAACGGAGAGGATGGAAAAGATAGTGGATCAATGTGAATCGCAGAAATCCACAAAAAGAAATTCAAAGATATGACTCCTTTACAGTCAATAAGCATAAGCTTAACAAGTAAACTAGCAAAAGCCGAGTAAATTGTGGAAAACATTCCAACTCAGGAGAAAAACCTAAAATCAAGCAAAATTTAAAAGCTCATGTAGTTTCCATGTTCCTTGAAAAATATGAGCGGCTACGGAGAGATTGAACTCGATCTAAGAACTGTGAACGCCTACAAGCAATCTCCCTTTATAAACTCACTGAAAATTAGCCACACAATAATTTAAAACCGAAAAATCACAATGATTTACACCCAAAGAAACTGTCGAACCGTTCATGGAAACATCAATTCGGAGAACCTTACAAATTAAAACGTCACAGTTTCTGCAAATTCACAAAAACCAAAAGAATAAAGCTCAGAAACCGGATTCAGTTCAGTACCTAAAATTCGGAACCCCTTGATCGGAACACGAGCCGGACGAGCTGTCACTGGACACCGAGGACAGCGGATCCGCTGCCGAGAACACTGTCGGGCGAGGTAGCGGGTGCCCCCGGCTCCCTAGCTGATCCGATTCAGAACCAAAGTCAGATCCCTTTCCGGAATTCGAGCTGAAGTCGCCGTGCCTCACTGGAACGATGCCGGAGGCAAACGGGAAGGCGGCGGGAGGAGATAGAACAGGGTTAGGGTTTCCGAGGTCGGAATTACGCGTTGCATCCTTCTTCTTCTTCTTCGCCTCCTTGGGTGAAGAAGATTTCGTCCACCATGCCGGCATGATTCCCTTCGCTATCCCCGATGTAGCCTCATCGACCTTCCATTACTACCCAGAGAAAATATATTCCAACAAAGAGAGAGAGAGAGAGCGGGGTGCTGTATGGAAGAGGAGAGACAGACGACTGAGGTGAGCAGCCCCCTTCTTTGTACATGACATACCATGACTCTTCTACCCTCGCTTTTATCATCTCTCCTCCCCGCAGGCAATCGGCCTCCGCTCGATGTCCGCTTGAGGGTCTTTACGTCATTTTGTTTCAACTGTTACTCCCCTAAGAGGGATTAGAACGGCTAAGTTAAAACGTTTCGTACGAAATGTTTATTTTACACTCAAAATGGGATTCGTATACTGAAACGCTCCTTATATTGTGGGGCTACTTCGGTCATTTAGAAGATGTAGTTACGAGTAATTATTATGAAAATAACGGTACACTAAAGCAGAGTATCTATCTTAGTTCCGGAGTGTCCTTCGGGTCGGTCTTGAAGTTTAGTATTTGGATAGTACCAAATTCAGAAAACTGGATTTGGATTTTAACATGTGAAACCAGATCAGCATAGACTTAGATGGACCGGACCTTCAGCTTTCAGGGTTCAAAGTTCAGATATAAAATGCCAGAAATAAACCCAGTTTGATGTTGAACCCGCCTAACCAAAACCAACTTAAGAATCACACTAGTTGTAGTTGAATAGTTGCTACGATTAAGCCCTCCTCATAACTACGGCATCATGATACAACTGTGGTTTATCTTCAACAACAACTAGGCTCGGAGTGAGACCTAGTCGCTGGCCACCACTAACCCCACCATATCTATATATAGTGTTTTGCAGCTGACTTCAACATGAAGGTGGGTCGAGAAACCAGACTGACCCGATGCTTCCTGCTCGAGATCCGAGTTCACTGAGCTGGATCTGGATCATTTAGCTGATCGATCATAGTATCCAGAACCCAGACACTTAGCATGTTAGCTAAGGAGTACTAATGTAATTCTTGAGTATGTTGGAGGATATATTCGAGTTCTCGCCATCAGTAAATAAAGCGATTTACCATAACTATCACGGGAGCAAGGACTATAGACCAAAATACCCTTATGGAGGAGGCCGAAAGGTCATTATCGTCAAATATATCCCACCTTACCCTAATCGTTTTACTAGTAAACAAAGCGATTTACCGTAACAAATCGGAAATGAAGGTTATTATCGTCATTTACCAGGGCAATGGTTGAAGAGAGGAGAGGGGTGAGGATGTATTTTGTAAAAAAGCATAGTGGTAGAACGGTAAATCGTCATCGGGAGATGGATGACGTCGTCGGCATTGCGTGTTTTCGCAGTTGAGGACAGCTAAGACGCCGCGGCCGGCGACCATTGGTTGGATCTATCCGAGATGCTTACGTGGAGGAGAGAAAGTTAGAGAGAGAATTGAGCCCACTCGTGGTGTTTCGCTAGAATCTGCTTCGATGGTCGCGCTCTTGCTGCGTGGGTCGGGTCACTAAAACGCCCAGTTTCGTATCCGATTCAGACCCGAAAATTTGACCCAAGTACTAAATATTTTGCATTCGCATACCTCAATATTCAAAGTGAAGGGGGTCGGTCATCTGAGACCAAGTTTGAAGATGGCTAAAGACTATGTCATACGAGGGTTGAATACGGATTATTACAATATGAATAGAATAACAAATATAAGATTGAAGTAGGACATGTTGCATCTGTCTTAATAACGATTAATTTTAAATGCCTTTTACGAATTCAATAGTATGGCGACATTGTTATTATTAATTATATTTTAATTTTAGATTAAGGCCACCATTGCCAAAAGAATTCCAATTTATGTTTCGATGGTTGCAAACATGAATCAAACTTCACTAATCATCGATATATTCACATTATATGTTGCATCTGTCTTCAAAAGCATTAGTTAGGACCTCAATCAGGTTATATTTGTTGAAGCATGTCCTTAACTAATGCTTACTCCTCCAAGAAACATATATCCAACTATGGGGAGCTCCGAAATCCACCAATCAACTATATGTTATGAGTTGATCAACTTCTCTTATACTGCAACATTTTCACAATTTGAAACCAGACGGCTTGGAGACGACATTCAAAAGCACCTATTAGACCCTTAAACGCGTACAACAATTTTATTACGTATAGAATCCGCCGAAGTCTTCAACCGGTTGAACTTGGACAGGTCCTATCAAAGTGGGTCTAATTGGAGTATCAGTTTGGTTTTGCTGTGCAGCAGACTTTGATTGGATCTTCTTAGTACATTTCTGGTTTCTTTGGATTTTTACTAATCTAGGGTAGATCCTACGAGTGGAATTGAATTAGGGTTCTCGGTACACAGCCGTATCCAATTTATGAACAGTGTTAAGGAGAATGTGGGTCCAGCAACCATCTTAAATCCAGATTTGGGCAGTGACCCATACTAGAATTTGGAAATATACACCATGACAGACCTCATACATGCATGAATCCATACACATAATCCCCAAGTTAGGGTATGTGTAGTACCAATACAGCCTATGATTGTTGTGCCTTTATCATTCACCAGTATAAGAGATGGAATGAATGTTGAGTCTCTTTCTCTTGAATAGAGTTGCAGGGTGACAGTTCGATGACAATGATTGAGTAGCTGGAAGTTGGCCCCTCTACATCTCTCTTTAGAGGAGAGGACCACAATTTTTGGGTTTTCTAATTTATTTTGGGAGTGCATCAAATGATGATCCTCCACGTTGATTAAAGTTCACATTTAAAGACTAAAAAGATTGAAAAGAAAAGGAATACACAATTTAGTTGTGACCAGTTTTCTTACATAAGTGACTGCCTGCATATGTGCATGTGTATGCCTAAGTGCATGTGTGTGTATGTGAAGAAGGGCGAAGAGGAGGGCAGTGGTGATGGTGGGCGCCATTGTTGTGGTCGCCAATAGTATTGGAGAGGTAGAGGAAGGTGGATGAGAGGGATGGAGGATGATTACAGGGGCAAAAGGACACCAGGAGTTGTTTTTGAGCAAATAATTCTTGCTAAAATGTCATATGAAGCATTCACCAAAAATAGCATTAAAACTATTAAAAGTTGCTACTGTATATATGTGTGTGTATCATATATGGTATATCTTGGCGATTCTTTGGTTGGATGATGCTATTAAACATGGAGCAACATACATTCTTCCAAACAAATATAGTTTGAGAGCAAAAGCTCACTTTGCTAGGGGCATGAACTTGGCTTCGGTCGCCTCATTGTACCCGAAAAAAGAAGAAAACCTGCACAATTAAGTGTTACAGGTAATGATCCTATAATGATTGTCGTCATAAGATATATGGTAGGGGAATCCTGTCATCATTTGGGTTAATTATAGGTGTAAAGCATTTTATTATAAACTAAATGTCTTAAGATATTTTAATTTCAGACTTTGTACATTATATATGAAGGATATTCCTTTTCTTTCTGTTGATGATAATTAATGTGCCCCACGTATCTATCACTTTTTGTGAAGCTCAAGTCGATATCATTATCAAAACACTTTCGAGATCATGCCCCCGCTTACCACACTCAACCACCCCATCCTTTTTCTCTCCTCACCTTTTTTTAGTCTTCTACGAATCCATTTCCCCCCTTCATTTCTCATTATGCTTTAACAAAGCACGCATTCACGCATACACACATATATTCAGGCCAAGAGAATATATATATATATATATATATCTCTGTGTGTGTGTGTGTGTGTATGTGTGTGCAAAGAACCTTACTTACCATAGTTGGTACAAATCCTATTGTACATGGTTACCATTTGCAATATATAATTTCTAACAAAATAAAATAAGGCACAACTTTTAGCTTTTTAAACAGGTAACAGTTCGAACTTTTATACATCTTTTATTGTAATATTTAAATGTCATACTATCCTTATTTTTAAATGCCAACCAACTTATATAATTTGTCTATAACATGATTCTCTCTCTTCCCTGGGTTTACGGTTGCTCTACCTAGAGATGTCCTGTTCCAGCTAGCCCAGAACCTGAAACTGTAACTGAACCAACCTGAAACTGGTTTCGGTTTTAAAGCGGCTCCGATTTAAGTCTGGAACCGATAATTTTATAAAAAGCAAACAGAACTGGATGGTTCTTGGTTCTGGGTTCTGTTCCGGTTTCGGATTCAACTGGTTTTTGGCCCAGTTTGGTTCCAGCTGGAACCGTTGGACTGGTTAGGAATCGGCCACCTCTAGCCCTGCGTATACTCTCTTTATATATATATATATAAAGATACTCTCATATTTTTGAAAAAAATGATCAAGCATGAACGAGCAACATCACTATATATATATAAAGATAATCACACACATACTCTCTCTATACATCCACACACACACATATATATATATATATACCAAGGCAACTCAAGGTGCTTGGAACCTTTCCCAGAAAACCAATAATATATATATATATATATATATATACAAGGTGCTTGGAACCTTCCCAAGAAAACCAATATGCACTTTTCCACGTTATGCACATCTGCTTTGTTTGACTCGTGCCACGGATTCATCCAAAACTAGTGGCGAATCTTTTGGGCTCTGAAAAGAATGCATAGTTGACGTTTTCGCATGATCGATGTCAACGACTCATTCATCCTATCAAAACCAAAATTAGACCTAATCTAATCTTCTAAGATCAACCAAAACCCAGCCTTTTCCCACGCTAAGCATCGTGGGCTATAAGTCCATCCTAGCTGGGTTCTGCACAATTAATTACGTTCTGATTTGGGTGATAAGTTTCAATAATGAACTGCAGCAAATTACGACATTTTGTAAGTAAAGAATAATAGCTCACGCAATCAGATGGAGTATCTGATAGATTCAGACTTATATATGGGTTTGGAACTGAATATTCAATAGGTTATAGCACTTTTCCGTATGAACATAGTGCCTGCCGTTGAAGAAGTGAAACCGAACCGGGTGGTCTCCAGTTTTGGGTCCAGTAGTTCTGGTTTCACTGGTTTTGGGTTCAGTTGGTTTCTAGTCCGGTTCAGTTTCGATTGGAACTGCCGGACTGGTTAGGAACCAGTCATGTCTATGGGTATCTACACTCTGTATGTGAAAACCGTATGTATATCTAATACTTGATTCTGCTTTGAGAAGTTGTGAATTCTCATCATATTCCTTTCGTCTCATTGCCGTTTGAAACTTATTTCATGCTACTTTGAATGATGACCAATTTCTAAGAGGAAACCTTTGGGATACGCACACTCTACCACATAATATACGCACACGCTCGGCATTGAACTCATCATCTTTAATTTGAAGGTTTTCCGGGTTGATCCCTTAGCCAGGAGATCTGAAGCTCTTTGTGCTTGAATGATGGCCTTTGGTAAATCCTTTTAGGCACATTTAATTATGGTTGGACCTTGTGAAACAGAGAAAATGCATGCACCAAGTAACTTCGATATGATTATTATAACAAACTATTCCATGGTGAAGGAACTTCATTTGCCTCCTGCTCCACTATTCAAAAGTACTTAAATCTAAAAGTATTTGATAGCTACAGTTCCACCTAGACATCTCCTGCAGGTATCTACACGTAGTAAATGTCGTATTGTTATAACTATTCCTGTTTTATAATATTTATTTTTTAAACATGATGTACCTCTTTGTTTTATCCAATTTGTATTAATTTTATTTGTGACCTCGAATATAACTCCAAATAAAAAAAAGAAAGGCTTGGATCAGTTCACAAGAAGCCCAAGGACCAACTTTGGCCAAGGAGACCTTTGTTTTGTTTCACAATGTTTAGGAAATTATTCATCGACCAACTGGGACAACATGACGACTATTGCATTATCTTAATAGAGTAATTAGAAATCATAATCTTGACATGGTCATTCATACAACTTAGAAGACAATGCTGTTTTGACCTTGCCAACACAATTGCCCGTGGAAAATGTAGATGGTTCAAGTTGACTCAGGTTGTCATAAGGTCCGACTATGTCCATGATACCTGGGTCCTGATTAATTGGATTTGGAGACGGGTCACAAGAGGATTTACATGAATCCTTATCGAGCAGCTAATAGAATGTATTTTATATGTAACGAGATTAGATTATATGTGAGATTTGGATTCTGCGCTTGGTGCCCAACCTGCATATTAATAACCGAGTCTGGATGTAATCAGATCCAAGTTTTGGTTACCAGATCCACCAATTGTGCTCGGATTGGGGTTAGACCCAGATCTGAGTTATGGTGATCGAGACATCTACATAATGGCCAGGAAGCCATGGTTGGCCAGGCATATTTGAAACATGGAAACATAGAGGAAAGTGGACGGGTTTGGTTCAGCTGACATGAACTGATGTGGATCCGAATTCAGTTAACTTTACTCGGATCCTCTAAAGGTTGAGCATGAGTAGGATAGTGTTGCATGATGGAGATCACCGGAGCTTTGTGGGACCTGAACTGAATTGCCGGACCTTCGCCCAGAGGGCGGCCGAATTCCATTTGACAGTGCAAAGTTCACCAGCCAGGGTTTCCAAGGATTAAGAATTCTCACGAATTCTCGAAAAGAAACCCAAATGTGGAAAAGAGAGAGGCACCAATGATTCGGGTAAGGTTTCACCAAGGTCCAACCTAGAAACTTGAGAAGGATGGAACCTAATCAGTCAAGTAAAACCTTCTTTAGGAAGAATTATTAAAGATTTAACAAGGATCCGTGACTCTTGTGGCTAAAGGGTCGACCCAGAAGAACCTTAAAATTAAAGGTCATGTGTTCAATACTCCCCGCGTACCTTGTAATGGTCCGCCTAAACCCAATTTGCCAGAAAACAGAAAACCCTGAAGATTCAGAAACGGGGGTCCAAATCCAAGGATTTGAATATATATATATATGTTCACATACACACACACATATAAAGCAAATCTAAAGTAATTGGATGTAGCATAAAGAATCTTTAGATCACATGGGATATTGGACCCACAAAATCTCCATTTGATATTCTTGCAACCCTTATTATGCTTAGTCTTGAGAAAATAATCCAATGGGCCTAAACACCTTGTTTAGCTGGATATTTTTATCTTGAAAAGGTAATATGCTCCTCATCCCGAAATGCATATGGATCCAGGACTCAACACTTCCCGTCCGGCCCAAAAACCTCAGTAGATTCTTCTTCACAACATGAGACCTTTATACCAACAAAAGGATTTGTCTGGATCTGAAACCAGATCCAACTCCGTCAGCAATGAATTTTGTTACATTTAAGCATGCCTTGATCGAACTTAAATACTTCCAATCTGACTTGATTAAATGGGTTTTCGCTTTATTTGGATATCTAACACACCGAGTCATATTCAAGAGTGTCGTCTGTATCCAGACAGTACCACTCTTTAAACATAGAGGCCCACTACACAGATCAATGTTGGATCTTAATTTGGATTTTTGTTCAAACTAACCCATCATGGGCCCTGCTTTCGCTATACTGCATTCAAGAGGAATTAGATAAGACCCGATCTTGCCTCAAAAACCGATTCGAGTTTAATTTACAGCTACTCAAAGCAATACCTTGAGAGTTTAAGGTTATTAACAAGACCAAGTTAAAAACTTGGTTTTGCGTGTTCCGGAGCGAGATTAAACCTTTTCTTTTTCCTTGATATAGTAAGGAGGCCGAAGCCCGATGCAGGGCCCAGTATTGAATTCATGAGCTTCAACATGTGACTCGATCTCTTACCCAGGTGAACTATTGCATGCACACACATGCACTTTGGCATTTGTACATTAAACCTCCACAACAACAATAACTATGCCTTTTTTCATACTAGATGGGGCAGGTTACATGAATTCAACATTTCCGTAAAGTTTGATCATTTATCATGCTAACAATTAACTCAATATATGCTAGATCATTCTTTATTGTACCTCATGCCTCTCGGTGTGAGTTTTTTTATATTAACAACTTAAGTTTAGGCAGACCCCTTGTAGACATGCTTCAAGAAGTATGAACTCATGACCTTGTAGATATGCTAGATCATTCTTTATTGTATCTCATGCCTCTCGGTGTGAGTTTTTATATTAACAATTAACTCATGTACTGGAGTTGTCACTATTTTTAGATTCCGAGACCATCATCTTCGGATTAGCAAAAACAAACAGGGTAAGCAAAGAGGCTTTTTATTCTAATACTTCTCGCCTAATTTGGTCCCATGTTACAAATATCAGAATTATTTTAGAATATCATGTTGTTGTCATGATGTTTGAGAAAAACAATTAAATCATCTTAATTCGATATGTAATAAACTAAAAAAGTATTGGATCTCCATGTACGTGTTCACTAAAAAACAAATGCTTAAACCTACTTATAAAAGCAATATATGGAAAAACAACTCTAATATAAACTGGAAGACTGGGGGCCCTTGCTTTGAAGGTCTACGCTGGTCATCGGCTTGCATAGGGAGTACATAACACATATAGCATCATGGAAGTCGAACCTTGACTGCAGATCTAGCAGATAGCTGTGTGTGTGTGCATGCACGCACCTGCGCTTGTGTATGTTAGGCTTTCCATTTAAGGAAGAAGAAGAAGAAGAAGAAGAAGAAGAATGTCTGCCACTAGCTGGGTTATTTTCATTTTCTAAGAGTTGTGTCATTGTTTAGTGCTTTTAAGAAAATGTTCCGTTTCCTGGGTTCTAAGAAAACAGGATACCTTTGTTTAGACATGGCCCATTCCGGTTTGCCTGGAATCAAGAACCAGAACCGAATTAAGATTGGGCTGGTTTCAGTGTTGGTTTGGAACTGCTAATTTTGGTTTAGGTTTTAAACCATTCGGAATCGAAAAATATTAAAAATTTTGAATTTTGATAAAAAATATTAAAGTTTATGAAACCGTTGGTTCCGGTTCTGGCATTGTTAACAGTTTTGTAGAAGCTGGGACCGGGTCCTTCCCGGTCCCAAATGAAGTTCCAGTTCCAACCTGTTTCTGTCCTGGTTTGGTTCCGACTGAAACCTTCAGGCTGATTCAGAACCAGCCAGGACTTATCCTTTAATGTGAGAAACGGAAGCTAATAAATTAATAATGATCAACTTCCTACAAGTGATATCAGCAGAAATAAAACAATAATTCCTCTCTATCTTTTCTAATTTATTTTAATTCAAATATTTAAACCTTCCACCTGTTCTAAAATATTTTACCAATCTACACAAAGTTTATTAAAAATGTCGCTCTCGAAAATAAAACGAATAATGGGCCAACTGTCGTAGCCTTTGTAGGCTCTCTTTTGATTTCTGTTTTCTTTTTGTTACAATGGGGAGGCTGCCCTGCGTTGGTATCAAATATGAAGAAAATTTTATCTAAATAAATAATACATGCATTTACTTAATTGAATAACTACTACATTAAAGAGTGTGGGTTATGTCCAAAAGCCAGCACTAATTACTTAAATTTATTTGTCACTAGTATTATATTGCTATATACAAACACATAAGGACATTAACCGAAACATCGTCGTGATTATTCCTTAATATTCTTTATATATGAGCGCAGATGATCACCTGAAAGGGACAAAGATATGACCTATGTTTATGTGATTGATACTGTTTATAAAGTCTAATAGGAGGTTCTAGTAAATTAAGGAACTTCTGTAAGTAAAAAGGAAGAATTCCATTCTCTTGGATACATCTAATTTCTTTTAATAGTTGTCTCTCAGCAATAGAGGCCATTTATAAAATAGAATGTTTAATTACAATAAGAAATAAAAAAAGAACTTCAGGCATTTCAAGATTCTGCAGAAATAAGTCCTCAAAAAGATTATAAATACACCACAAACACACACACACACATATACATACATATACATATATACACATGTATATATATCTAGTAAATTAAGGAACTTCTGTAAGTAAAAAGGAAGAATTTCATTCTCTTGGATACATCTAATTTCTTTTAATAGTTGTCTGTCGGCAATAGAGGCCATTTATAAAATAGAATGTTTAATTACAATAAGAAATAAAAGGAGAACTTCAGGCATTTCAAGATGCTGCAGAAATAAGTCCTCACAAAGATTATAAATACACCACAAACACACACACACACACATACGTAC
Source organism: Brasenia schreberi (assembly GCA_036023115.1). NCBI lineage: Eukaryota > Viridiplantae > Streptophyta > Magnoliopsida > Nymphaeales > Cabombaceae > Brasenia > Brasenia schreberi. Next base: position 2,930,157 of record JAYKKT010000089.1, on the reverse strand, counting down.
ATACATATATATATATATATATATATATATGTATATATATGCATACATACATATGTATATGTATATATACTGTATGTATGTATGTATGTATGTATGTATGTATGTATGTATATGTACATACACATATATACACACACTGGATCCTGCCAACTCCTAACATACTTATCCTTACTTTTCGATAGTATGAATATAATTTTAAAAAAGTAAGGGTTTTAAAAAAAGAACAATGGACACGCATGAGTTGATAGGATCCAATCAATATATATATATATATATATATATATATATATATATATATATATATATATATATATATATATATATATATATATATATATATATATATATGTATGTATTATATCCACAATGGAGGTAGCCTGCATATGTTGGAGAGTATTGACGATTAATTTATATAGTGATGGGCTCATTGAGGAGTTGCTTAAGGCCAAGCATGTCACAAGTTACGTCATGATTAAGAAACACTATGACTCACAGTCTGTTTCAATTTTAAAATTTAATGGGATGGATGGTCTGTGCTGTCATAGATCAAGTGATCTAGGAGATCTTGATTGGTCACCAAAAGAACGAAAGCTCTTGGCACTTCATTCAACGTGCGAAGATGAAATTGGTGCTAGATCATGAACGTCCCCATCATCAGAAATGTGCATTTCGGCCATCGAACGTCTAATTCTAACCATCCTAAAGAATGCACATTCCATAAGAATGACGTGCTAGATAATGATATCCTACATTGGGTTGTTAAATTAATGTTAATGCTCTAAAACTAATACCTTATCGGAAGATGAACTTGAGCACCCATCGAAAGCCCACAGAATTTGAGGTTTGCTGTTAGATTTCTCTGCTGCTTATCTTATTTCCACTGCTGGTTGGTCATAGCAGGAGACCAGTAACTTTTAAATATAAATTTAGTTGAGACTTGGAACTAAAAATAAATTCGAGCGTTTCAAGATGATGGAGAAAAGAACTTTTCACAATCATTAAATATAAGATAGTTTATAGGAAGCTGTTTACTGAATCTTGAGCTAAATGGTGTTGGTCATGAAGATTAATTTATGTAGTGATGGACTCATTATGAATTGTTTAAGGCCAAAGATGGCATTAGTCACCGTCTGTGCCGCCATGATTAGGCAATACTTTAGCTTCTCATCTTCTGTTTTTAGTTTTAATTTTTTTTATATGATGGATATACAGTTATATGCTGCCATAAACTCTTTGTCTATCTGAAAAATTTATGGGGATGAATGGGGATCAGTTCCATGCTGCCATAGATCAAGTGATATGGAGTACATTTGAAGATGGATCATAGTTGATTGATGATACCAGTTATATTTCCTTCATTAATCCTTTGTTTCCCGTAACTTTTCAAAGTTTTCATAAACTGCTCATAAAATTATACCGTTCATTCCTATAGTTAATGACAGCTTGTACTTGGAAATAATTGTTTCAGTTTAGAAACAGTACTTTATAGAACAATATTTTAAAGGAGTTAATGTTTAGTACCAGTAACTCACCTATTCATGGGCGACGTGAGGTGGCTGGTCGCCTCCTCTGAAATCCAAAAAGGAGTTGAAGAACTTTAACGCCGGTAAGAATTGCTTGAAAACTACACGGATTGCCTCACTTGAAACTCACGCAGCTGAAGTTCCCCTCATCTAAGAAAATTTCCTATGGCCTCCACTGGTTAGTATACAATATTGTTATATCCATACGATTATGATTGTTTCCGATTATCACCGTAATAATCTAAATATTTTGTAGCGAATCAGTACTTACATAAGCTTTCAATAAAAAAATCATTGACGTTAAACAATTAAGTGTTCAGATCCATATGTTCACAAGTATAAATCCATATTGACAAGTTATACTTTGTGAAGGTAGTAAATTGGTAGGGTTAATATCATAATGTGGTTGATGCAGCTTCCGTCAAATAAAATCTCATCCTTTGCATTTATGTTAGGTTTTGCCTTCTATGCTTTTCAATTTGGCCTTACGCATATGGTCAAAAGAGCACGGGAAGTCTGTGCCTTCATGCATGAAGTAAGCTGACTGTGGAAGTTATGCAAACTTCTCAGCTTTAAAACCAAGCAAAACAAGTTTACCAACATAATTTGCCGAGGAAAAACGTAGTTTGATAACTGGTTCAAATGTGAGACGAGCCGTGAATAAGGAGCGACGTCAATGAATGAACTGATCGAATTAAGGGCATTCGGATGTTTAAGAAGTTCTCTGGGAAGATCAGAGCCTCGGCCTTCGCATGCTTGAAACAAGAACCTGTGCTGATCACAATCTAACATTCGGATGTTTGAGAATCTCAGCAAAAACAAGTAAGAATATAAGCTTTTGGGCAAATGTGAAATAAAAGAAAGCATTAAATTCCGGCCTCTTGAATCCTTGAAAACGTTTCATAAAATCACCGAAAAATATGGGTTTTGGATGTTTAAGGATCTAAACATGAAAACACGCTTAAATCCAAGCTGAATTTCGAGCAGTTCATCAGCCGAGTCACTTAGGGGTCCTTATAGCTTACTCAATATGAAGATGAGGAAGCAGAAACCCCTTCACGAAAGCTTTTGCAAACCTTTTATCTAAACATCACAAAGATTTTAGATATCTTCAGTATCCATAGGGAACTAAGCTATCAATACGGAACTTACCTAACCTTTTATCTTTCTAGTCACTGTTGGGGAACTTTTGACAGCATTAGTGCAAGTTCAGATATAACATAAGAAACTATAGACACCATGCTTGCTGTTTCCAAGAGAGAAGAAGAGAACGCCGTAAATGGGCAAGGCACTCTGACCTTGAGTTAAGGAAATGTGCAGAAAAACTCAGTTCTTCTTTGATCATATTATTGGTATGATTGTATAGAAGTCACCAATTCCAAGTTTCAAGAGAAATGGAAAATATCCTACGGGAAGAGAAGCTCCGTCAGTTACCGTAGTGGCTTGCTGTTCATTTTATTGCAACTGCTGCGCTAGAACTTTGCATAAAGCAAGTAGATCAATCAATGAAAATCATATTTCCTCGCTCAAAATGTAGTTGAAAGATTGTGGCAAACTCTTCGAAATACTTAGAATTTTAACGTGTTGATGCAACAATTAGACCTTAATATTTTACGGGAAGTCTTGATCATAAAGGGCTAATATCCAATGGAGATTGCACGAGATTCTGTGTGTGCCAAAATTCTGACAATTCAGATGAGAATGGGTATGCGAGTGAACCTCCAAGCCTTTGAGCATTCATTCACACCAAGTTTAGAGAAATATATAATCGCAAGCTACAATGCTTCAAATGCCGTCTTAAGAAATTGGATCATCTTGATCCGATTGCATTGATCCAAATAAATTACTCTGACCCTATAACCCCAGTCTAATTATCCATTATCTCCTAAGTATCTGTAACAAATACCTTACAGAAAAAGTACGTATATACTAAAAGAAGAGCTATTCATCCAATACTTGAAAATCTTTCATGTTTTTGAATTTTTTTTTTAAAATTTTACATTCAGGTTGAAGTCAAGATAAACAAGATCATATGTGATCTGTGTAACGATTCTACGGGTTGGAAGCAGTCTTGTCTAACAAACATCAACTTTCGGGCTGTTGGAAAAGTTTTCAGAAGGACATGACCATCTTTGGGTTATGCTATGCTTAGGGCAGGTTAAACTGAGCTGCGTAGTTTCGCTTGGTTAAGCTTGTGATGAGCAGGTTCATGCTCGGTTTGTGATCGAAATAATCCAAACATGAGGTGGCTTGTTAAGCTTTATGAGGACTTAGTTGATCATACGCGTATGTATCCAAAAAAAACATTCTAACCCAATTAACTGGGTCAGCAATATGTAACTAAACAAGCAAACCTCTGAATTCAAGAAAAGGTTGTATAAATTTTGACTTGATTACAAACAAGTGATTACGATAAAAAGAATTTATTGAAATATCTTTAACTTTAACAAGCGGTTCATATTCATCTCCTCTGACTCCTTTCATCTTACTCTTGGCTCGAAAGAGTTAGCAAGCCGAGCATGAGCAAGATTTTGAGTTGTCAAAAACAGCAGCCCTTCTTCGATTGTTGCTTACCAGCCTTTATATATATATATATATATATATATATATATATATATATATATATATATATATATAGAGAGAGAGAGAGAGAGAGAGAGAGAGAGAGAGAGAGAGAGAGAGAGTCTTAGCTGCATAATACATTTTGGTGTATAATCTTGTTAAAATATCTCTACAATATTTTAGTGTATAATCTTGCTAAAATATCTCTACAATCTGATTTTAAAGATCGGTGGTGAAGATTCAAGCCACTTTACATCAATATATTTTATTTGAATCTCCACAGCCGATCTTTAAAATAAGATGGTAAAAATGTTTCAGCAAGATTATGCAACAAATGCATTATGCAACTAAAACTCTCTTTATATATATATAAAGAGAGAGAGAGAGAGAGAGAGAGAGAGAGAGAGAGGAAATGATATAACTAGTATATTTAGGTATTAGAAAATCCAAATAAATCTCAACCATTCATCTTTTCTAGGATTGTTGAAATTTAAATATAAAGTACACTTTATTGACATGAACACTTTTTCTTTTTAAGTTTCAAATTTTAAACCATGAATAATTGAGATTTATTTAAATTTGCTTACGCCTAATTGTGTTAGCATGTACCAATATATATATATATATATATATATATATATATATGTATATGTTCAAAGACACTCACACACACACAATCAGCGATACCAGCGCGAGTAGCAGAGCGTAGGTCCTCGGAGGCTAGTGGAAACCATACCGTGGTTATACATATTGGAATTTGTTGGGTTGAACTTTATTGGTGTGGATTTCTTATAGTAAATCAAGATAGAAATATTAATTTATTATTAAAGCAGATAAGGATGAAAATGTGAAGCAAAAGAGAAGCGAAAAGAGTGCACAAATGCCTTTCTTATAATAAATGAGGCAATACTAGTAGGATATAGAGAACCGGGAAAAAGATTAGTTGAATTGAGATTTCAGTTTGCCTTTGAACTACAATTTTCTCGTCTGTGAGAATCTTTCTCTAGTCCGATTATATTGTGACTCATATTAGTCCCACAAAGATGTAATCTCTAAGACCTGTCGATCTAAACACCAATTCATAGACATCCTTTGAATTAAATATACATAAGTTAATTTGTTTCCATTACAATGTTCTTTCAGTGATTGGCTTCATTTCTTCATCCCCGCCCTCACCATCATCATGACAAAAGTCCAAATCTTGCAGCTGCACTGGAAATAATGCCATAGAGTTCGTCTTCAGTCATCCAGGCCTGAGCCTAAATAAAGCCAAAAAAATAAAGGGAAAAAGAAATGTCAAAGTGACAAATTCTACGTCAGACTGATAAGTGGCTTTGCCAAAGGAATCATCATTTATATTGTTAGCCAATTTCATTGCTGAAAAACCCAAATGTGCACGATGTAGGGGTGCAAGTAACCGAGTTGCTGGCGAGCTTCTCAAGATTGGCTCGACCTCGAGGTGAATATATGTTAAATGAGGCGAGTTTAAGCCTTCCATTACTTGAGCTTGACTCGGCTCCGTTAACACCCCTACGTACGTACATCATATTCTTCGAAGAATAGCTTACTTTTACAAAAGATGTTTTGCACATATCATGGGTCCTCTTGCTAATGCTTGTGCTTGTGATATCCACTCCACATGATTCGAGCATGGACTGCACCCGCCCAGCCATCTGTTTTCCCCTCCATGTCACTTTAACCACAAAGATTCCATCTCCCACCTTCTCTGTTTCCACCTTCATTTACAAAGCACATGCAAGTAAATAGTTACATATGATCAGGGCAGTGAAATCGCTGTATAACATAGTCAATGAATAATGACCAAGCAGCAGAGAACTTACAGATAGTATGCCAGCTGTAGATTCTGATCTCCTGTGTGCTAATTCAGATTCGATTCGTTGTGTTTCATCGTGGATGCTTCTCAAATATTCATCAGTTTTCTCTACAATTGCCCTTTCATCCATCTATAAATCAAACTTTAGATCTTTAGTACATACGTATATACATATACTGAACTTAAGTTCCATGGGGAGTCTTTCTGCAGAAAAAAGAGATAATCTCTCTCTCTCTCTCTCTCTCTCTCTCTCTCTCTCTCTCTCTCTCTCTCTCTCTCTCCCTCCCTCTCTCTCTCTCTCCTGTGCGTGCGTGTCTGTGTGTGCTAAGAAAGCACGTAGATGGCCTCAAAACTTATGAAAGGCATCATATATGTGTGACCGAGAAACGTATCTGTATCGAAACTGAACTTTTCACGACTAACAGTTTAAAGGATCAAATCGTAGCCATGAAGATCAATCTGGAGCTGGTTCTCTAACCAAGCTTTTGTTATTTAAGTAGGTTGTGATCTATGCCGCCAACAATAAATATTGAAAAGTGAAGACGAGTGATAGGAGAAGGGAAGAACCTCATCTGAATTGGGCACCAACCCTTTCAGCTTTGCAAATCTTCGAGATAAATCATCTCCCCCACCGCTCCCTCCTGCCTGGGAGTATGGGCGCCGCCCGGAATCCATATGGTTGAACTGCAGATGCTGAAGAAAGTAAGAGATACGTCTCAAGGCAAAGGGCATTTGTACCAGAGAATCTTTTAGGGCATTTGTGCAATTGCACCTTTTCCCTTTGTGTGGAATTCCTACGTACAATTCATTGAACACCCCAGCTTGTTAAAGGTTGACAACGAAACTATGCTGTTGGTGTGGGCTTGTGATGGAAAGGCCCTCGCATTGTACTTCAAATTACCACTGCCGCCCATTTTGGTGGTCATGAGGCGGCAATAGTTTTATCTTGTTATTCTACTTAAGCAAAAAAAGGTTTTCAAAAACACTCCAAAAGAGTTGGTGATTATCATGTTACACCTAGAGATTTTATTGAGTTTCAAAAGGATACCCAAAGAATTGTTAAAGATTCAGAAAAAGCCATCAGCACCACATTTGTTTCCCAAGTCAACACGCATTGGGTTAGTTAATTAAGTTTACAGTTTGATCAACCGCAAACCACCTTCCATGTTAAGAAGAATTAACTAAGTTTACATTTAAAAGCATTTCTAATTTTCCATGTTAAAGGGGTAGGTGCATCATAAAGATTAGAAGAGGACTCTAAGTCATGATGTATAATTATATATCATAAAGATTAGATGTCCTTGCGAAAAAAGGATTAGATAGCCGTGTTCTTGAAAATTTATAATGCGTAATCGCCAATATTCCACGCCTTCGGAAAGCAACAAAGAGGACCATAAATTTCAGAGTAATTGCATTGTACCCGCAAAAGTGCTTAAACCAACCACCTTTAGACACGTAAAAAAGTAAGTTTCCAGAGCACCAGTGTCGGCAAGACGACACCCACCACTCATCCGGAAAATGAGGACACCAAAAGGACTTCAAGAAAAAAGCAGCAGTCCTTTTTCTCTTTCTTCATTTTCGACCGACGCTCATCTAACAAGGACATCAAACTCAAAGATCGTCAATTTCTAACTTTTGTAGCAATCTTATGAGAATGGGACATGAACCCAGTATAGTGAAGGATACTGATCTAAGATAATCATACCGTATGATACAATCCACTACATGCTTTCTTGTATTTAATAACTTTAAAATAATTTAGAAATGAAAATATAAAAGTGTGAAATAAATACTAATAGATAAAATAAAAATGACATCGAAGCAACAATTCAATGGAAAAACAGTTAACATACTAAACTTTATATGCTACAATATTTATGTAAGGTATGATGCAATATTTTATGACACAATGCAGTAAGTGTCCATGTGGGTGCCGTCGTGCAATATCATCGTATCGTGACATACGATATTGTATGATGATTACATGGGAGAAATGAGAATAATTTCGCTTTTTGTGGTTGATGTAAACTGTTGGTCCTCTTGTTCTTTTCCATTCCAATGGCAGCCGTTTTCTTGGAAAGGACTGGCCAAGTAATTTCTGAGATTTACGGTCTGTTTTTTGTATGCTCCGATTTTGAGTTGATGGATTCAAGTAATATAATTTCTTGAGAAGGAAAACAAAATCTATTGGTGTATATATGAAGGTCTTCATTCAAACCAATCTATCATGAGCTCATACACATTGCTCTCTAAGATCATTCATACGTTGTTACCTTGCTTGTGGGTTGTGATAGTTTAGAGGCACATATTCTTGTTCATACTACATAAAGCATGTTACATGCTTTCGTATACAACTAATTGAAAAAAAAGTGATTAAATCATGGATTCCAGTGATCCCATTTATGTAGAAATATTTAAAAAATAGATGCTTTGGTAGTAAAACAACATTTCGCTAATGCACATAAAAGCTCAAACGCATCACCAAATTTGGATCCAACTCACATGGACTTCGATTCCATCCTTAACCCATTGCCAACAGATTACACCAGGGTATTTGGTCTTAGCCAGACACATGACCAACATTTTAGTACATATTTCAAATCCTTGAGAAAGTCCAAACCGTGCTCATGCCATGATGAGAATGAATTACGGTAGGATCACATATTGAAGCCCACAGGCCTTTGCTCGTATTGCTCATAGCCCTAAAGGACCTATTTCAACCAGATATTCTCTTAATGATGGTGAACAGAAGAAAGCTGTGATGAACAAACTGATCCATGGACATGTATCAAAATAAAATTGACATGTTGGTGGTATATGAACATTAACAAAGTTAATGTATATGATACACTGAAAAGATGAAAATCTCGAGTAGCAGCAAAGGTTACGCTTAAATACAGGGTGTAGACTTCACTGGAACATTCTCACTAGTTGCGAAACCCAGCTTGCATACTACTTTTATAGTTGCAGTATGGTAAGAGAGTGTGAAACCATTTTATACATAAGTTCATGTAAGAAAGCACATTCCTTGAAAAAGGAACCTACCTTTTTGCATATGATGGTTGTGTCCTACATCACAATCTACATATCTGTTAAGATTATAATGAAAAAATCATTGACACAATTATGTGCACATCATTGACATGCACCAGCTACCATATATGATCATATAAATCTTTCGTGTTTCAGAGTAATGAGATAATAAAAAGTGCGCAAGGTTCCTTCAAATTGTTCAAGAATAGTTCCTCCAAACACTTGCTGCTTCAGCCCTCAAGGTGACATAGGTAAACACTAATTTCAGATCAAGCATTGTTTTCCTAAATGGCAGGAGGTCAGCCCTTTCGTTATGGTAATTCTCAGTTGGTATCTTGGTGCAAAGCGATATTAGTTTCTCTTTTCTCCCCCTTTTGTTTTCCTGATTAGCAGTCTCGGGTTAAACATAAACCTTCCAGATGTTACACACCCCCTGGATTCAAACTCGCTCATAATTGGCTTTCACTGCGAGCGTTTTATTCAATCAGCGCCTAGCTGAGCAAAGGAGAGAGGATTCTTCGCCAATATTTGCTTCTTGGAGAAACTTTACCCTAGTGTACTACATTTTGCTTTGATACCTTCTGGTATTTCTTGCCGGACACGGAAACACTTAATTCTAGTGAAATAACACCCGATTAAACAAATGACAATCATGAAAATGAACATTAAACGACAAATGAATCAAAACAATAAACGGCTTCTTCCTAGTTTGCATCTACCAAATGCATTTTAGTATCTTCATCATCGATGAGCTTCACATGATATCAACTATTCATTCAGAAAGGGGCACCAGCACGAGCAAAGTCTCAAATGGTGCCTTTATCGTCCTTTCGAGGATATCAAAGAGTTAATGCTACAGTGATGGGATTCTATAGTCTTCTCGATACCAAATGACCTTCCATTTACGAACTTGTCGTTAGGTAACTTTAGCTCGAAACAAAAGTTTGCTTGCTTTTCACAAACTTTTTAGGACAGCATATGGACGGTGGAAACAAAGTAGGAATTCGTTAGGCCCACGAAGAAAGGTAGCACCGCCCCGATGCATTGATCGATCTGAACGTTAGGTGATTCAGGAAGGGAGGTTGGTAGCAGATGCAAGCAAATTGAGAGATTAAAGCAGTGATGGATACGAAACAAGTTAAGTTCCAGGTTGGACAAGAGCATGAGATGCGCCTTATGATGTATGTATATTATCTTCAAAATTACCACGATATGAGAAACAATTTCCTTCAACAGCGAATTGCTCAAATCTTTGGCGTATTATGTGTGTGTGTATTGCGTGAGATGCAAAACTTACAGATGCTGTTATTCAACTTGTCTGAATGGTGAAGAGTTCTCCATTTAACCATATCATGTTACTGAGGGATATGGGCGTGGGGCGCATTTACCCAGTATATGGCAGACGGACTGGAGTCTCCTAGGTTTAAAAGGAAACAGTAAGAAGCTCAAAACGGGCACGAGAGCATGGATTTGCATGCATGTTTTGACGATTAAAACACAAGGGGAGATGCAGTGGACTGCCCCTATTCCAAAAATAGAAGGCTGGTCCTCAGCAGGTGCCCGGTTATTTACAACCTACTTCGTTGCATGGCCTTCGCTTTGCATAATAGGCCAACTATTCAGTCGCGGCCTTGATTTTCAATGTGGGTGAAGGTCTACGTTTATGCATGTGCAGAAAGCATGGTCTACGTAGTTGAATGATCGGGGGGTTCACTCGACAACCACTCGAAAGTCATGAGTTAGATACCCAGGGCGTGCATCTGATTTTGGAAAGGAAAAAGGTTTAATTTTCACAATCAAACTTGTATACAAATTGTATATCTTATTTAAATGCAAAAGCTCATCTTGATGACCTCCATTAAAATTTTTATTAAGATGGGCTTGCTGTGTTCGACTGTTTCTCTTACCTTGGATTCATATTGAGCTTCAAGGATGAATAGGACAACAGATATCCACAGGTCATCTTGTTGCGTGCATTTCACAGCAGTGGCTTATCTGTATTAAGCCGAAAAGGGGCGTTCTCTTCACCCAAATTTTAGAAATTCAGGAAAAATTTACAGTGATAGTTCGCCCAAGTCTGTAATATGACAAGTACTGGCAATTTTGGTAGCGGTCATAAACTTTCTGTGCTGAAACTTAAATTTCTCAAAAGTTACTTTAGCAGTCTTTTTCAAAGAAAAGGGTACCATGGTAAACCCCTGATTTTCTACTAAATCCACAAACCGATACCGAACCAATTTACTTGTAAAGCCGAAGTAAACCGAACCGAAAAAATGGGTTCGATTATTTCGGTTTTATAGATAAATCTGTTTTGAACTTCTTTAATCCAACCCAACTTATAATATACGTAACCAAAACATAACTTTTTATGAAATAACAACAATCACTTGAAAACAGCAAGACCACAAATAGCCACAAATGTCTACAAAAAGAATACATAATAAAATGAAATATTATACTTAACATTTGAGTATCAAATGCTTCTATACCTTGCAATGAGCCCTGACGCTTATTTGGTCGATTGATATATTTTCTTACATCATATTCAACAAATAAGTAATAATCTCACTAAACGCAAGGAAAACTGCAAGAGGAAGAAGAGCAGTTGGATACGCTGCACAATTGTAACAAAGAGCAACGATCCAAATGTAGAACACGAGTGTATGACCACAACAGGGAGATGGAAACAACAACAAGAGACAGAGAGAATTCCGGTTTGGTTTTAACTGAATTATGCTCGCCCCGAATTATGAATACTGGGGTAATATGAGACGGAAGGACCTGGTTCAATTCCGTATCTGATCTAGAGAAGGGAAAAAGCTTGTTTAATCTGCAACAGATATGGTCGGTTCCGGGTAACCAATTGGAACTGGTGATAAACGGAACTGAACCGTAATCAAGCTGGTTTTGGTTTTGGTGTGAATTATAAATCGTTCAAAACCTAAAGACATCATTAAAAGAAATTGAATTTTGAAAAATGAAACCAACGGTTTCATTTTTTACTCGGCATGGTTCCACGAAAAGTGGATCTGGAACTGAAATAAGTGGTCCCTAACTCCTGGTCCAGTTTGCCCCATCCTTGACCCAGTTCGGTTCTGGTTGGAACCACCAAACCGGTTTCAAACCGGTCATGTCTCATGTGCATACATACATTGAAAGAGCGCCTACGAGAGTCCAAAGCCTTGAAAGACGGTGAGTGAGACACCAAACCTTAAGTTGAGTGAAGCTCGAGTTGATCTCTGTTATCATGACTCACTGGTGGATCTAGAAAAATTTAGGCAAAGTGAATAGCACATGGTTTATCTACTCTTCATTTATTAAAACTTCTTCAAATCAGGCGAACCGACCGTGGGCTCAAAAGTGACTTTCGGTTTAAACCGTGGATTATGAGTGTAGCCCACTATAAGCTTTGGGTGTACAGTTTCCTTTTGCAAAGTAGGGATCAGCCTGATGCCTCTTGCTGTAGCAACGACCCCCGGTGCCGTGCAATTGCTGCAACATCTTTGTTCCACCCCATAAATTAGTTTATCATAGAGAGAATGCGTTGTTTATCCCAGCTGCCTGACCACCATGACAACTCTTGTAGCAAAGTAGCCTGTCTAAAAGATCCAACCGCTGCACATTTAACTTGGTGATATCAACCGTGGGTTCTGTATTATAACCCACGGTTATACTGTGGGCTATTTTGGCTGATGCGAGAGCTCCCATAATAGCCCAGAGTTAAATGTGCGTCCTCCTGCTAGAAACCAAAGCTTATGCCATAACCTATGGTTTATAATGGTCTATAACTTTAGTCTATGGCTTTAACCATGTGTGCACAATATGTGTAATTATATATATATATATGAAAACTGGATCTTACTCGCATTGACTCATATTCACTCATTACTTTTGGGTGGTATGAGTAAAATTTCAAATTTGTAAGACTTTAGAAAAGCACGAAAAACATTTTTATTACACTCATGTCACCTAAATCAATGAGTAGGCAGAGTGAGGAAGGATCATATCCAATCTCTCTCTCTCTCTCTCTCTCTCTCTATATATATATATATATATATATATATATATATATATATATATATATATATATATATAACCAGTAAATTTGGTGCTGATGCTGCTGATGGTCCCTTTAATTCTAATTGGAGTGCTCCATTTCAGAAGGGATTAGCTAGTCAGCTCAACCTGCAGATTTCCCAGATAGAAATAGTCAGCCATCTGGAATAAATATTACAATGGATATTGCTCCCCTCGCGAGGTAAGCTTCTCTGCAGGGTATGCATACGTGATGAATACACGCTTGTTGTGCACAGGGTTCATCTTGATCCTTCAATAGTTGGCGACTACCAGCTTCTAAACTTGACCTGGTTTAAACAACCAGACCTTCTCCAGGTCATTTCTCTATAGCTGGTAAGCTGATGTATCTGGAATTAAATTCGGAGTATTTTGAGTAAGTTCTGAAAGACTTCTATGTCGTTTGAGTATCGGGGCACAAAGTGGTTTAAGAATGATGGGTGCTGTTACTGTGTGCCATAAGTAGCTGGTCAACCATCGTAGTTTTACATGACTCAAATTTTGAAATGTTAATTGTGTTATTCTTACATGGTTATCCTTAAGAAATATATATATATATATATATATGCACCGAGCATTCTAAGCTTTCAGACTACACTAACACCTTTTCATTTAAGACTGTTCATCGAAAACTTCACAACGGGAGAAGAATTTTTTCGGGTATACGTTACGATCCAAATGCATGTTTTGACAACTAAGCACACGATCCAAAGTTCAAAAAGAAAAGAGAAATTATCTTCACAGGCCGGATATATTGAGAATCTCGTAAACGATACGAAGTATTAGCGTGTACCATGTACAACATTAAACTAAAAAAGATCTTATAAACACGAAACAACCATTCTTCCAGATTTGCTTTGTTGGTTTAACCTTGAACTCGTATCTCTCACCGTATTGATTTTGGTGGAAAGGTCAGCATTGCTGACCAAGGATAGTTGCGCCACGCATCCATTTGTGAACCTTATAACCCAAGCAGACAAATATAACGTTCAATGGATTCTCATGGGGACGAGGTTTCTTTGAAGTTAATACATAAGCTCATATCTGTTATTCTCTAACAACAAAAGCACATTGAGAGAAAGCACCTTAGTGCACGTTATTTGTTAATAATACTGTATTGACAAGTAAAGGAGCCAGTAGAAACTATATTTTAGCCTTCCGAATAAAGGGCTTTCAACTTCATAACGTAAACACAAAAGATATAGAATGAAAGTTCAATATTATCGTCAATAAAATTACTCAACAGTTAAATCAGAATACGTTATATCTCCAATAAAGATAATTTTTAAAGCCTACAGTAAGTATTCAACAGTTTTAGTAAGTCATTAGAATTAATGCATGTCAGCTAAATCAACAAGTTTATCAAGGAGTATGTGAAGATAAATATCACTTAAATCAGAAAGGTAAATAACATAAAGCAAGCCAATTAATGGTGCAAAACTTTTCGGCAGTCAACCATTGGCACATATAAAAGCTTTCTTTAGCAAAAGCAAAGATATTAAGCTGAATATGTGGTTACACAAAGAAACATTGAATTCATCAAAAGGTTATTAGGGAAAAAGTTAGGAGATACACCTAAGGTGGTCTATAATATACACCGGTCTCTAAATTGAGTGCTAACAACGAGTGAAATTAGATCTAAACCACTTGAAAAAAGGCGTCCCAGACTTGTTAGAAAGAAATGATAAAATATCATTCTGGAATTAAATGACACAAAGATCAAGCACAACGCAACTAAGCCTACGTAGTATGAAAAGCTATACGGTTTTGGTTGCATTTTGATTTAGATGGCAGAAAACATTGTTGCCTAGGTGACAAGACAGTCACTTTGGCACTCTCTAGAGTAGGGATTTCCTATTTTCTCGAGACACCCATAATTCATTCTGGGTACCCTAGACGGATTCAGTTGGCGCCCAGTAATCAAACATCGCAACGCGCTCAGCGTGAAGAACAGTAACCCCCCCTCCCCACCACCCCCCCAAACTCATATTGATCCATTTAAGTGTGTACATG
The DNA here is from genome assembly GCA_036023115.1 of Brasenia schreberi. NCBI lineage: Eukaryota > Viridiplantae > Streptophyta > Magnoliopsida > Nymphaeales > Cabombaceae > Brasenia > Brasenia schreberi. The sequence goes on along the minus strand of JAYKKT010000089.1, from coordinate 2,915,118 downwards.
CAGATCAACATGAATGGTAAATACAGGTTGGAAATACATTACCTACTATCTAAAGTACTTCACCAGTGGTGACAACATGCTTGATCTCATCTCCATGCTGAGGCAACAACTAGGTTCTTGCTCTCCCAGCCAAAGTACAGGGCACCATCATCTTCCTTCAACTTGTATCTATCACAGTATGATCTCTGTAGAAGTGTCCTGATCGTGTCGTTCACGTAGGTGCTCAGCGGACATGCTTCAAATCCTGCCATCATCATTCTAGACTTCCATTTCCCAGCAACTTCATACCTTTCTATCCTTTCTTCTCCTTCACAAGCCACTATGTTCACTATATCCCGCGCAAGGCATTGCAGCTCAACGTTCATCCGGTCGGCACTCTGCCGTGGCATTGTTACATCTAATGACTCAAAGACAGCTGAGTAGTAGTCATACACTTCATGAAACCGAGACAAGAATGGTGCCGTGTTGGTGTTTAAGTCCTGTTCGACAACTGTTACAAGCTTCGGACCCAGGCTCTTAACCATGCGGAGAAGACGATCACGCTGGTTCACAGTGGAGACGCTCTCATCTGGCATATGATGAAGCTGAAATGCAAAGTTGACTATTAATGCCTCCTCCCTAGGTCGAAGATCAAGCATGTCCGGAGTCACCTCACATGTTCTTGCAGGCACCGCTCTGAATTCAAATGGCACACCAACCACCTGTGCCAGCATCTCTAGTCTTTGACCAATAACTCTCAATCCACCAACTGCACGTTGCACAGACTCCGGATCATCCACACCCGTGATTTTAACACGTGTTGGGTTACTCGTCTGCCGTGTAGATAGTGCTTGAATAAGTGTTATGTACTGGCTTCCCTGATTTATGTCAAAATCAATTATGTGGACACACTTTTCATCTTTGAGTGCTTCAGCAATTGCACCATTTGCAGCCATGAATCCAAATTTGAAACATGGGCATATCTCAAAAAGCACTTGCATTGCAGAGAGACGATCTGAAGTGGGCGGTTCTTTGCATTTGAGGGCCTTATAAAGGCCAGTTCCAGAATAGGCCACGCGAGCAGCAAGGCCTTCGACCATATAGGCTGTGATCCTCTGAAGAGGATCACCTTGAATTGATACCATCCGCCTAAGATCATTGATCATGTTAGATGCTTCTTCAAGCCTACCTTCAGATGTTGCAACAGCACAATCAAAGAGCAATTTCTTCAGGGTACCCGCCGTTTCATGGTGATTCAGGAGAGGTGCGTTAGATATCCCTTTGTTACACCTAAGGTTTGAGTCCGATGATAATTCTTTTGGGGAGTTTGAGAATAAGAGATTCTCAACTGATTCAGCCCAGTCTCCATCGACGCAAATGTCATCACCCCCGTCAAGGACATCAGCATCATTGTCACATAACAATTTTCGCTCTAGCTCTTTGAGTATTTTCCTAGTTTTACCTGCATCGCAGTCTTCCAAACTCGTGTCCCAGATACGGCTGGTCTCTGGACTCGAATTCTGATGATGTCTGATAAGTGCTGTTTCAGAAGAACTACACGAGTCCTGAATAGCATCAGAAGAACCAGAACTCTTAGATGACTGATAGCCAGCAGAGCTTTGACACTGAAATATCATTCTGTCCATTTGACGGCTGTTGGAACCATGGAAGTCGGATTGCATGCTGAAGTCTCCTATTGCGGAACTGGTAAAATATTGCTGGCTATAGATTTCATAGCGATGATGATCAGGACCACTGTAGATGAACTTTCCCTTTTCCGGAACATTAAGGTACGATGATGATGCCATTGCAGAAAATGGTGCTGGTAGAGGTCTGATCCAGCAAAGGAACTGGTCTACAAAGCCACCTACAAAGGAGTGGTAAGCTTCGGAACTCAACGCACTCCCAACTTTTCCTTTTCATAAAAGGAAGCTTTCAGTGAAAAATCTGGAAAAAAGCAATAGCATAAATAAGAACAGTAACCTAATTTTTTTGTTGAGAATAGACTAACATTGGCATGCATGTCTAAGATTCAACAACTTCCTGACAAGCAAGAGAATCGATAATGGTAAGAGTGTTATAAGGCCACGTTTCGTCCAAGGGTCACTAAAGGGACACACTGCCACTCTTCTTCTTCCTTTTTTTTGTGCACTCCTTTTCTTTTTCTTTTCTACTGTATTTGTATTGCCTTTCGTTCTGGTTTTTCTGATATTTTTCCTGATTCCATCGTCCTTCCACTTCTTCATTGTACATATTGATGCGCATATACTGGTGAACTTTATTCTTTTTCATCTCCATAATATACTATCAGTTTTGAGGACCTGCTCACGCCATTTAGATATAACGTCTTGCTATTTAATTATCACTACTTACTATTTACATTTTTAATGTGATTTTACATTAAAATCCACTTAAGTGGTTCATGAATATCATATATTTAGTTTCTGTACTTCATCCTCTTTATTTGGCATGCATCATGTGGCTAACTGCTTATGGATTCCATGGTATGCCATTTTTCATCATTGTATTATTTTACAGACCAGTTAGGCGGTTGATGGATACAGTAACTCATGTTTATTGTCTATCATAAGATTAATTCCTATAATTTGCCACTGTATTCATATTCTCTGAGATGAGTTCGTTAATTAGAGTTTGTTGTTTAGATTAATTTATGTTTATGAATGTGCTGGACATATGTTCTTTGTGATTAATTCAGTTATACACTTTTTTGAGTTTTTTTACTTTAGTGTTGGTATATCACTAAATCCACCATATCCCTACCGATACTTTGTTGGAGCCAAGTTTGGCAGACAAGCATCAACGTCTACAAGGTAAATATGGGACACAAAAGCCCAACGGGAAACATATTTCAGTTTCAGTGACCACCTGGAGGACCATCTCTGCCTAGCTTGTAAGCCAGAAATGTAAGAAAAGAAACTTCTAAGCGTCCTGTCATTTAATTTGGGCCTGTGATAATCATAAATAAAGATGACAAAGGATCTGAATCTGCCCTATTTCTTATTCTTAAACCATAGACAAAATTCTAGCTTCTAGCAAAACTTTCCCCCTACTCTGCTCTGTGAAAGATTATGCTATAGCCCTTCACTGCACTGAAGGTTCTCAATCCTGCATGAGTAGACGAAGACTGGCTTCATGACGGGAAACATCTTTAAGAGGTCCTGGCACTGGTGGACCCAAAGGTTCCTGCCCAAAGCAGATAAACTAGTTCCGAAGCATTTTAGTACAAAGCAGATAACACTAAACACTGTAATGCTATTTAGAGTCCTGGAACTGGTAGACCCAGAAAATCCTACCTCAACTCACTTTATAAAATTTAGAGGTTTCATACATGCACCACGATAACCCCATCCTCTGATATTGGCATTAACTAGAGCCAACAGCCAAGACTAACACTAAACCCTGTACTGCCTGCAATTTAGAGCATTAGTGGACCAAAAATGTCCTGCCTCAACTCACTTCATAAAATTTAGAGGTTTCATTATGCACCATAACATCTGGATCCTCCGACATTAATTGGCCTCGTTACATTAGGGTAGCCCATGATATAAGTGAAAAGACAAAGGTTCAACAAAATAGAGACCTGGCAATCACATTAAAAGTCAATGTAATCCTAAGATTCTGAAGAAATATCGTTTAATCACCAAAATAGACCATAGTCACTAGAGGAAAAATGTAAACTAGGATCCCTAGTGATCTAGGGGAGTCAACGTCATGATGAAGACCCAAGCAAGAGCACCGGCCAGCTTGTGGAAGCGTCCACCAAAATACATGTTATGACGAATCCACTCACAAAATTCTGGTTCAATCTAGGAAATGAGAGTCAGTAAAATGGAGATATTTCAAAATCCTGAACACAGCTTGTTGCATCTGAAACTAAATATCTACCCAAGAAAATTTAGAGCGGTCCAAGTTCAAGATAGAAAATGGTAACACGTCAAAGTTCAACACACAGAGATAGGTAGACTCTACAAGTCCTACATGGTTTCAGGATCCCCAACTATTGAAAATGGGACTCACAGATTTAATTATCTTGATTATTTTCAAAGAGCAGCGGCTGATCAACGTTGTGGCAAGATGGGCACTTGGCCACACAATTTTGGAAAATTTTAAAAAGAAATATAGCCAACGGTTTACCCCATGGGTGTAATACTATACCATGGGCTATTCCCCACACCTGAAAGAACTTTCCCCAGTAAAAATATGTGAAGATAAATAAATATATAGTTCATAGTTGAATCTGTCATCTAATACAGATAATGTAGTGAAATGTGGGCTATAACATGGTATAACCATAGTGGAATATTTTCCCGACCTTGAAAACCTTTTCTAGATCCACCACTGTCCAAGAGGTTCAAGATTCATGATTGCTTATGCTTCATGTTTCTCATAATCGTCATTAGCACCTCTGGTATTTATGGAAGAAAAATGATAATAAACGACAAAAAGATGAATTCTCATGATCCCACGTTCATCGATGTTGTGTACACAATATCAGCACTTAAACAACTCACAGATCAGACACATTACTTGTGGACTAAGGATTTGATATGACAGTATCCAGCCTTATCACATTTTTTGTAGAAATAGGTTTCAACTTCAGCACCTAACTTGGCAATTGATCTACTTATGAAATGAAGTGGGCAAAGATATTTTTTGGGTTGAAACTATTCAGTGGTTTCCAATTCGATGGATCAATTAGTCCCGTAATACATTAACGAGCCAACTGACATCCATGTTGCATAGGCTGTCCTGGTTCTCAGACAATGTCATGGATTAGTCAAACATCTATGAGTTTGAAGTCACGGCTTGGAAACATTTAATTTGAACGCACTACATGACAAGAACTGTTAATCTAAAACAAGTGAAATATAGTTCAAACTAATAGATAGGATGAAGGCATCTTGTAAGTTCAGTAACCATCATAAAATAGCCAGGGAACTGCCTTTTCTACAGACAGTAATTCAATTATCTTCAGGAGTACAGGTAGTGTGGATGCAACAGAAACGAATCATGTGGCAAGCATGCCACGTGCTGCTGCACGGAGAACTGTCCTAATAAATGAAAGCAGCTTATCGTGCAATTCCATAACCTATGGGAGTTCTAATCCATTTACCAGAGAATCTTCTTCGCAAAAAATCAAGATTTCATATTAAGCTAGAAATGATTTAGCACATTTTCCAAAAAATCGAGTACATCCATTTACTCAGACACGCTTCATGACCTCAATCACTAAGGTTACCAGAATAGAAAAGGTCACATCCACAAAGAATTCAAAAAATATCATTTCTAAGAGACACATGACTTTCATAAGAATGTCGTATTACCTACGTTGCACGGGTACGCTCATTTGAGCGACGTACACGTATTCGGTACATACCAGATATAGGTACACTTATCGATACATATCAGATACAAGTACATATATCAATACGTTTAGTACGTACCGATACCACAAACATACTCACCTGGGGGCTTCTGTAGTGCTAATGGACCTGGTGGTGATGGTGGAGGTTGCCGGATCCTGATCTCAGGAGCGGGTGCGGATAAGGTTGCCAACAAAGCAAGGAAGAAACTGTATACCTCATACCTAACACTGTAGCTCCCATAAAGTGCAGTCCATCCCTGGTTCTTCTCGCAACACTGTGCAATTGTGTCCATAGCCGCAGTTAGACAAGATGAGCATGGCGACATGTTGAGGTCCTTGGTGCCCTGCGCCATGCCATACCTAAACGTGCCATCCTGCTGCTGCCACGCCTGTGCAGCACACATTATGGGTTCACTCGCGGCCTTTGTAACCAAAGGGTACATCATAGCGCAGGCCTTTGTGTCTTGGGATTCCAACCTTTCTTTGATATAAACAAAGATCTTGACATCATCGCCGAAGAATTCCGTGTCGAAATAGCGCACCAAGCAGGTAACGAGCCATGTGATCTTTAACCTGACCGTAATAGACTTATGGTTCTCCACATACAAAACCCCAAACGCCCTAACTCGGAGTTGTTGGTTCTCTAATAAGACATTCCTCGTAGGTTACATTGCATGGATAGAGTATGGGTACGTGTATGCAATTTCTAAAAAAACTAAGATACGGGTATGCCACTATTAAAAAATATAATAAAAGATAAATTTACATAAATAAATGTAATCACAATTATAGAGTATTCTATATTTTAGTTTTGTCAAAGAATATGAAGTATAATAAAGATGGGATCGACAAGGATTTTGTAATTTGTGACAAAATGAAACACCAATGCAAAGCAAAAAGGCCCTAAAACAAAGAGAAGTCCAAGAACAAGAAAAATAGCGGAAATGGGTCTATAAAAAACACTAAATAATGAGTATAGCAATAGTCAACACCAACATAATTGAAATACAAGAAAACCTCTAAAGAATGAATCTACATAGGAAAAGAAAGTACCAACCTTTCACCAAGGGTTTCTTCGTAAAGATGTTTATCTTTTCCACCGAGATGAAACAGAGGGAGACAAACAAAAACCTACGAGGAATGTCTTCTAAGAGAACCAATAACTCCAAGTTAGGGGTTTGGGGTTTTGTATGTGGAGAACCATAAGTCTATTACCGTAAGGTTAAAGATCACATGGCTCGTTGCCTCCTTGGTGTGCTATTTTGACACAAAATTCTTTGACGACGATGTCAAGCTCTTTATTTATATCAAAGAAAGATTGGAATCCCAGGACGTGAAGGCCCGCACTATGATGTACCCTTTGGTCACAAAGGCCGTGAATGAACCCATAATGTATCCTGCAGAGACGTAGCAGCATCAAGATGGCACGTTTAGGTATAGTTTCTTCCTTACTGCATTGGCACCCCTGCAACCGTACTCGCTCCTGAGATCAGGATCCAAAAACCTCCACCATCACCATCACCATCAGGTCCATTAGCACCACAAAAGCCCCTAGGTGAGTCTGTTTTTATGGCATGTACCCATACCCGATATGTACCGGATATGGGTACGTCACCCAAATGGGCGTACCCGTGCAACATAGCCCGTAAGTTTTTGTTCGTCTCCCTCCGTTTCATCTCGATGGAAAAGATAAACATCTTTACAAAGAAACCCTCAGTGAAAGGTTGGTGGTTTCCTTTACTACTTAGATTCGTTCTTTAGGGGATTTCCTATATTTCGATTATGTTGGTGTTGACTTTTGAGCTATATTCGTTATTTAGTGTTTTTTGGTAGATCCATTTCTGCTATTTTTCTTGTTCTTGGACTTTTCTGTGTTTTAGGGCCTTTTCGCTCTGCATTGGTGTTTTATTTTGTCACGCATTGCAAAATTCTTGTCGATCCCATCTTCATTATACTCCATATTCTTTGACAAAACTAAAATATAGAATGCTCTATAATTGTGATTATATTTATTTTTGTAAATTTATCTTTTTATTATGTTTTCTAATAGTGACGTACCTGTACCTTAGTTTTTTTTAAAAAATTGCGTACCCCATACCCATACCGAGTACTAGTTCTGTACCCATATCCATGCAACATAACGTATTACTGAAGCATCCATTTCAAAAAAAAAGTTCCCAGTATAATCGTATTGCATACACTAATCAAAATCAGGTTTAAGTGAATTCAAGAATGCATTGGAGAATAAAATGTGGAATACTAACATAGGCAGGCAGAGAAATGACAGTGAGGGATCCATTCCAATAGGAAAAAAAGCAGTTCAAGTGCAGAAAACCAGAATCCTCATTGTGGCTACCCACTAGTACTTTGAGGAACATGTAATAGAGGTATTATCATCACCCACCACTCCATTAATGATTCTCACTTCCACCACAAAGATAAACAGTAGGCCATGCATACACAGCTTACTCCAGTTTCCTCGTATCACAGTGCTAGGAATTGTAAAACAAGAATTTTCCCATTGAAACATGTAGCTACTCGTCACAAACATATGATATGCTTCTAATCTGCAATACTTGTATCCATGCACTTTACATTAGCATGGTTCCAATCATCAGAAAACAATAAATCAAAAAGAGAAAGTGCATCGAGTACATCATACATGATACGCACGCTTGACAAGCTTCCCACGAGAGAGTAGAACAAATAAATAAGAATGAGAGGGTTACCCACCATCCAAGTGGGTTTCATGAACAAGCCCTAAGCAGGTATGGTCCCAAATTGCTGCAGTGCAAGAGAAATAATGACTCCAGAAGAGATCACCGACAGAATATGTCTTGACCAAATTATGCTTGACACATAATAAAAGCAACTATAGATCCTATCTTTTTGTTACGATGTTTCTTCAATGAGGGATGAGTAAGATCGTGTGACAACCCAATTTTGTTGAGATATCACAAGCAGTTTAAAGAGAATGGACAATGACAAGTCCTCTGTCCTCAATACTTTGCCACTACTTAATTAGAAGGCCAGACTGAAATTCTGAAACTTGAGTAATGAAGATTTTCTTGTTACCAAGGGTGATATCCACCTTTCTTTCCACTTACTCTCAACTCCTTAAATCAACAAACATAAATAATCTCAAACCAATTATCTTGAAGCCATGAGCTTGTAGAATTTAGGAAAAAAACAATTTTTACAGGTCTGATCATTCTGTCCACAAGGTCACATAGGAAATGATCAATTTTCTCAACAGCAAAAAGAGTCCACAACTTGGAAATTTTTGTTTATTAAGGGGAAAATAAATGCGCTATGCCATGAAAAGATTGCCCAAATCTGATCAAGTATGTGGTCAACAGGCTGAGCAGACTATAGATTGTGCAGAATCAGAGTTCAACAATCATATATAAACCAGCGTATGAAATCGTACCTCGAACTTGCACCAGTGGATCCTCGAACAATACAAGCTGATGAGAAATCAATACGGAGCAACCATGATACAGATCAACCGAGGAATTTCAGCATCTACTACGCGCGCCTAAAACAGGGGAAAGCTAACCAGTCGAAGGAAACCATGAAATGGTATGACGATTCAGGAAACTTCCAAGTTTGACTATGTCTTTTTCATGTATTGATCAGCAATACGAACCAAATAACAACGAGAGGCCCTTCAACTGAAGAAAAGAGAACTCCTCTTGACCACAAACTTCTCGCAGAAACCCTCAAACGGGTGCCGGAAACCCCAAAGAAAGGAAGGCGATGACTGATCTTACGATGGATATCTGAACATGGGGAACAGCTAAAACAAAGAAGTACGACTACAACCAAATTTTTATGTCATTTACGGATATTGACGAGGAAAGGTGGTGTGAACCAATTTGGTGAGACGCATCTGAACACAAAGCCAAACAAAGCAAACAAAGAAATCAGTAACGAAGCAATAAGGGAAAACCCCCAGAAGTCTATAGTGCAGCCAACAACGCAAGCAACTAAAGAAAGATTACTTTTCTGCCTACCCTTAACAAAGAAAGATTGCTTCTTCGTAACTTTTTCCAAATAATCATTAACCAATAGGAGACCCTACAACCATACGGAAGAAGCGGTTTTTCTTCGATGGGGGCCCAAGAACCCCCCACCCAGAAATCACTGACACTGATTCTACAGTGCGAGCAACTCTGAGTTGAGGACTTCTTCTCCTTTGGGATCTCAGGAGAGGGGGAGAGAGTCGGGAACAAGTCCACAAGGAGGATCTATTACCGACCGAACGAAAGAAAAACATGTCACTGACACACACACAGAAGAGAGAGACTACTCCCACCAATATTAATGGTCTCAACACCCAATTTGCTTCATTACTCTCTCTCTCTCTCTCTTTGTGATTACGTTAGGAGGTAGGTATGTCAAATTAGGTAATCTGGCACATCATCATTTATTACTAAAACTGCATGTTGGTCATGTCTTTGACCGAGTAAAGGAGATGAGTAATTCAAAAAAGATTTCCTTTTTTTCCATGATTAATTCAAAAACGATTTTAGAAACAAGGCAGGACGCGCTATTTTCAAATTCTAATCATTAAAAGCATTATTATTTAACACAATAAAAGGTGCAACAAGAATTTATAAATCTGGAACTGTGAAAATATCCACATAAAGATGATGTCTCACATAAATACTCGTGTCATAACAAACATAATTTGGGGCGTTTCCGAATTACACAGATTTTGCCGGATTCATGTAATACATAACATATGTAGATGGCATGACCTAGGTGGCACATAAGATGGTTTTGGATTAAGAAGCCTGAGCTTATCAAATTGGGAAATTAGATCCAATTCACCTCATATTTAAATGCAGTTCTTGGCATATAATAAAAGATAAGATTGTACGACCATGCTTTTTACTCAATTACGGGGACAATCAGTGACTAAGACCGGTAATGGGCTGCTGAAATTAGGCTTGCAATAACAATTATGTAGACTCAGCCTAGTAATCAAGCATCCCCTAACAATTTTTATAATCACTCATATCTTCAGTCAATATGTTAGTATATGAGCTTGCTGTGGTTTTGACTTAGAATTTCGCTAGCTTATTGTGAGTCAACTGTTAACATGACACATGATAGGGCTATGTGGAAATAAAGAATCCATGTAGCTGACCCCATTTAGTTTGAAAAAAAGCTTAGTTGTTGTTGTGGATGTTGTTTATAAATTAACTCTACTCATGTAAGGGATCACCCTTGTATGGCCGGTACAAAGCTCGGATAAAGAAAGAGGGTTGCATTAGGCTTCTAATAAGCAACATAAAACTTTGTTGGACTTATCTACTATAAATTCTACAAATTATGAGTATGATAGGGCTATATGAAAATGAAGAATTCATGTACCCAACACTATCTAGTATGGGAAAAGGCTTAGTTATTGTTGAAGACAATATTCCAAAGAAGTTTGGAAAATCTTAGGAGAGACACAAATCACTTGGCTCACAAAACTATTTAATGAAATATTGAAAAACCAAAAGATGCTCGAGGAATAGAGAGCGAGTAGAACAAATGAGACATTCAAAATTGGAACTATGGAGAGAAACATTAGAAAGTAAAGGCTTCCGATTTAGTAGAACAAAGACAAAATATATAGAATGTAAGTTTGATCATTTGGTTACTTTAGAGGACAAAAATTAAAATTGGTACACATTGCATCCCCTAAAAAGAAAGTTTTAAATACTTAAGATCAATTTTTTAGAGTGATAGAAGAATTAATAGAGATATTATGCATAGAATTAATACATATTGGTTAAAATGGAGAGAAGCATTATGTATTCTTTGTGATAAGAAGATACCATTAAAGTGTAAATATTATAAAGCATTAATTAAACCTGCTATGTTTTATAGTTATAAGTGTTGGGCAGTTAATCATCAACATGTACAAAAGATGTATGTGGTAGAAATAAAGATGTTGAGAGGATAAGTGGTCATACAAGAAAAGATCGTAAACATAATGAGGCTATTCGAAACAAATTGGGAGTGGCACCAATAGAGGATAAAATGAGAGAATATCGTTTAAGATAGTTTGAACATATTGAAAGAAGATCAAAAAAAGCGTATGTAAAAAGGTATGAAAAAATAGATTTTTAAAGTATTAATAGAGGTAGAAAATGACCACAAAAGTATTGGAAAGAAACAATAAAGAATGATCTAACTTATGTTGAGTTAATGACTTACATAGCATATGATAAAGCTCTTGAAAACAAAGAATCCATGTAGCCAACCCCGTCTAATATGGGAAAAGGCCATAATTGTTGTTGTGGTAAAAGAGGAGGCCAAGGTCGAGAGAGCTCCTTTAAGGTGTGTTTAATCCAATAGCGTCACGTCCTTGTACTAGAACTAAAGTCTACCTGATTGACATAAGCTTACAACAACATTAACAACAATTAAGCCTTTTCCCATTCTACACGGGGTCGGCTACATGGATTCTTTGTTTCCACAGATCCCTATCGTGTGAAATGTTAGCAGTTAACTCACAATAAGCTAGATCATTCTTTATTGTTTCTTTTCAACACTTTTGTGGTCGTCCTCTACCTCTTTTAATACTTTCCAAATTTAGTTTTTCATACCTTCTTCCAAGTTCTTCTTTTGATCTTCTTTCTATATGTCTAAACCATCTTAAATGATATTCTCTCATTTTATCTTCTATTGGTACCACTCCTAATTTGTTTCTAATAACCTCATTATGTATATAGTCTTTTCTTGTATGACCACTCATCCATCTAACATTTTCATTTCTGTCACAGACATCTTTTATACATATTGATGATTAACTGCCCAACACTCAGAATCATAAAACATGGCAGGCCTAATTGCTGCTCTATAATATTTACCTTTTAACCTTAATGGTATCTTTTTATCACAAAGAATACCTGATGCTCCTCTCCATTTTAACCAACCAGCATTAATTCTATGTGTAACATCTCCATCAATTATTCCACCACTTTGAAAAATTCACCCTAGGTATTTAAAACTTTCCTTTTGGGAGATGCAATGTGTGTCAACTTTAATTTCTATGCCCTCTGAAGTAACCAAATGATCAAACTTACATTCCATATATTTTGTCTTTGTTCTACTAAGTCGAAGGCCTTTGCTTTCTAATGTTTCTCTTCATAGTTCCAATTTTCTATTAACTTTTTCCTTAGACTCCTCCACTAATACAATGTCATTTGCAAATAACATACACCAAGGTACTTCATCTTGAATATGTTTTGTTAACTCATCAATCACCATTATAAATAAGTATGAACTTAATGTTGATCCTTGATGTAACCCAATATTAACTTCAAAGAAGTCTGTCATTCCTTCATGAGTCCTCACACATGTTTTTACACAATCGTACACATATTTTATAAGGTTAATGTATGTCAATGGGATACCTTTTTTTTCTAAAGTTCTCTAAATAATCTCTCTCAGTACCCTATCATAGGCTTTTTCTAAATCAATAAATATCATGTGAAGGTCTTTTTTTTTTGCTCTAAAATGTTTCATAAGACGTCTCAAAAGGTGAATCGCTTCAACAATAAATCTACCTGACATGAATCCAAATTGGTTCTCTGTTGTACTTGATACTTGTCTTAACCTACGTTCGATAATTCTTTCCCATAATTTCATAGTATGGCTCATTAACTTGATACCTCGATAATTCGCACAATTTTGAATGTCTCCCTTATTCTTATATATGGGTATAAGTGTACTTGCTCTCCATGCCTCGGGCATCTTTTGATTTTTTCATATTTCATTACATAGTCTTGTGAACCAAGTGATTCCTATTTCTCCTAGTATTTTCCAAACTTCTATAGAAATATTATGTGATCCTACCAATTTACCACTCTTCATATGTTTAAAAGCCTCTTTGACTTCATCCTTTTGAATACGTTGGTAGAAATTGTGGTTTATATACTTTTCTGATTTGGCTAACTCTCTAAAGCTAATACTAACATCTTTATTTTCATTAAAAAGATTATAAAAATAGTTTTTCCATCTATTTCTTATATCATCATTTGCTACTAGAATTTTTTCATCTTCATGTTTGATTATCTAACATAATTAAGATCTTTAGTTTTCTTATCTCTAGCCCTAGTTATCCTAAAAATATCTCTTTCACCCTCTTTTAAGTTGAGTTTCTTATATGAGTCCTCCCAAATTTTAGCTTTTGCTTCACTCGCAACCTTTTTCGCTTCCTTCTTTGCTTTCTTATAAGTCTCTAAAGGTTTGCTAGTCTTCTTAGCATAATGTAATTTGTAATATGTCCTCTTTGCCTTGATTTTATTTTGTACTACTTCACTCCACCATCAAGCTTCTTTTTGTGCTGATATACCTCCCTTAGATATCCCTAATATATCTTTCGCCACTTTCCTAATATGTATAGCCATATTGTTCCACATATCATAGGGTGTACCAACATAATTCCAAACATCTCCTTGAAGGACTTTCTATTTAAATATATCTTCTTTCTCGCTTTTGAGGTTCCACCATTTAGTCTGAATAGCTCGATGCACTCTTTTCTTCTTTATCCATTTTTGTATTTGTAAATCCATAACTAAAAGTCGATGTTGGGTGGTCAAGCTTTCTCCTGGAATTACCTTGCAATCTTTACAACACGCTCTATCTTTTTTCTATAAATAAAGTAATCAATTTGTGTTTATAATAAGCCACTCTTATAAGTAATTAAATGTTCATCTTGTTTTTTGAAGATTGTATTGACTATAAAGAGATCAAATGCCATAACAAAATTTAAAATCTCCCTACCTTCCTCATTTATATCCCCAAAACCAAAGTTTTCATGAATCCCTTGATACCCTAATGCCTCTTTACCGACATGTCCATTTAAGTCTCCTCCTAAACAAATCATCTCCCTTTGTGGAATCTTTTGAATCACCTTATCTAACTCATCCTAAAAAGTTGTCTTTATACTATCTTCTAGTCCTACTTGGGGTGCGTAAGTACAAACTATTTTCAAAACCTCTGCTCCTAACACTAATTTCAACGTCATGATTCGGTCACATATCATTGTATGTCTACTACACTATCCTTTAAATCTTTATTTATGATAATACTAACTCTGTTTCGAGCATTTTCTTTACCTGAGTACCATAATTTAAAGCTTGTATCCTCTATCTCCTTTGCTTTTTCTCTAACCCATTTTTGTCTCTTGTAAACATAAAATATGAATCTTTCTCCGAATCATAGTATCTATCACCTCCATTAGCTTACCGGATAATGTTATGATATTCCAAGAACCAATACGAATCTTATTATCTAGGAGTAGCTTCCTTAACCCCTGCATCCGTCTATAATAAAAAAGTTGGGACCCTCTCTGAATTTTTTTTACTACATTCGGGCGGCAATGTAGCGGGACTAACTTCTTTACCCACACCCGTCTATGATGTGGAAACCCTCTCTGCAATTGATTCACTACATTCAAGTGAAAATGTAGTGGCCCTTGCTTACTTATTACTGCATTCGGCCTCTACAACATGTCGCTAGGTGGGGACGCCCCAAAGCAATGCTCATAATTTTTGTAATCCATGTTATAAAAATTCGACGAAGTTTTACGCTGACTGTCGGAAGCCTAACACAACCCTCCTCCTTTATCCGGGCTTGGGACCGACAATGCAAGGGTGATCCCTTACCATCTATTTCTTATATCATCATTTATCACTAGAATTTTTTCATCATAGTCTTTGATGTATCTAACATAATTAAGATCTTTAGTTTTCTTATCTCTAGCCCTAATTATCTTAAAAATATCTCTTTCACCCTCTTTTAAGTTGAGTTTTTTATATAAATTATCCAAAATTTTAGCTTTTGCTTCACTGACGGCCTTTTTCGCTTTCTTATAAGCCTCTAAAATTTCACTAGTTTTCTTAGCATAATGTAATTTGTAACATACCCTCTTTGTCTTGATTTTATTTTGCACTACTTCACTCCTCCACCAAGCTTCTTTTTGTACCGTTATACCTTCCTTAGATATCCCTAATATATCTTTCGCCACTTTCCTAATATGTATAGCCATATTGTTCCACATATCATAGGGTGTACCAACATAATTCCAAACATCTCCTTGAAGGACTTTCTATTTAAATATATCTTCTTTCTCGCTTTTGAGGTTCCACCATTTAGTCTGAATAGCTCGATGCACTCTTTTCTTCTTTGTCCATTTTTGTATTTGTAAATCCATAACTAAAAGTCGATGTTGGGTGGTTAAGCTTTCTCCTGAAATTACCTTGCAATCTTTACAACACGCTCTATCTTTTTTCCTACAAATAAAATAATCAATTTGTGTTTGTGATAAGCCACTCTTATAAGTAATTAAATGTTCATCTCGTTTTTTGAAGATTGTATTGACTATAAAGAGATCAAATGCTATAGCAAAATTTAAAATCTCCCTACCTTCCTCATTTATATCCCCAAAACCAAAGTTTTCATGAATCCCTTCATATCCTAATGCCTCTTTACTGACATGTCCATTTAAGTCTCCTCCTACATAAATCATCTCCCTTTCTGAAATCTTTTGAATCACCTTATCTAACTCTTCCCAAAAAGATCTCTTTATACTATCTTCTAGTCCTACTTGGGGTGTGTGAGTACAAACTATATTCAAAACCTCCGCTCCTAACACTAATTTCAACGTCATGATTCAATCACCATATTGTTATATGTCTATTACACTATCCTTTAAATCTTTATTTATGATAATACCAACTCCGTTTCGAGCTTTTTCTTTACCTGCGTACCATAATTTAAAACATGTACCCTCTATCTCCTTTGCTTTTTTTCCAATCCATTTTGTCTCTTGTAAACATAAATTATGAATCTTTCTCCGAATCATAGTATCTACCACCTCCATTAGCTTACTGGATAATGTTCCGATATTCGAAGAACCAATAAGAATCTTATTTTCTAGGACTAGGTTTCTTATCCCTCGCATCCGTCTATATTCAAAATGCGGAGACCCTCTTTGAAAATTATTCACTATATTCAGGCGACAATGTAGCGGGACTAACTTCTTTACTCACACCCGTCGATGATGTGGGAACTCTCTCTGCAATTGATTGACTATATTCGGGCAAAAATATAGTGACCCTTGCTTACTTATCACTGCATTTGGGTTCTACAGCGCGTCGCTAGGTGGGGACGCCCCAAAGCAATGTTCATTATTTTTGTAATCCATGTTATAAAAATCCGACAAAGTTTTACGTTGGTTGTTGGAAGCCTAACACAACCCTCCTCCTTTATCCAGGCTTGCGACCGGCAATGTAAGGGAGCTTGTAACAAAATAATCATAGTTCCAAAAAACCATATTTGAACATTTCTTGGGTTTTAGTGTAAGGTGGAATAATAAGATGAGAGAGAAAAAGGCACTTTTGTCTTATGTGTTCTGGGAGATGCCCGAAGTTAGACGCCTTCTCTCCTATGTTTTGCAAGGAAAGACATAAAATTCCCCACCTTCATTCAATATAGATCCCCCTTCACTCGCGTACCATTGTCACGGGTCATGTTCCAATTACCGGAGTATGAACAATATTAGTGAGTTTAGATTGCCCTGTTTGTATCATTATTTTATATGTATATATACATATATATGGCCGGTTCACGACTGACCTGTTGGTTCAAACTGCTCGTGGAACCGGTGGAAACTGAAACTGACACACACACACACATATATATATATATACGTATGTATAGTATGTATATATACATATGATTCGAACTATAACTGAACGGCCTGTAGAATCAATTGTAGTCAGAACAGGTAGAATCAACCTCAAAACCATAACCAGAATCAGGGATCCTCTGGTTTGGTCACAGTCCATGCTCCTCAAAAACTAGCTCGGAACCAAAGCTGGCCTTCCAAACTGTAAACTCATCGGTCCCGAACTGCCGCTTCGAAACCACCTAGAATCACAGTGCTTGAGAAGCATTTTCGCAACATTTTGAAGACAACCGATACGGTTACCTCAATAGCAGGGCGCTCCCCACCGTCACTACAGGTGGGAAGTTCGGCTCCTGGAGAGTGCATGTTTGGCTTACCTTTGTAACTTAAAAAAAAAAAAAAAATCGATTTGGTGTCCACCAATTGCTCCTTTAAAAGCCCGTCAACTAGATTGTCATTCTGATCAACCGGCTGTCAAGCATATTTCACAACCGGAACCGCCCAAAATCGGAACTAGAGGTTTGAAACCGTCTATTCGGGTTTACCCGAAACTGGAGGTTTGAAACCTTACGTTCTAGTTTTCCCAAAACCAAAAAGTATATATATATATTGTATGTGTGTGTATGTACCTTTCAAGCTTTCTTGCTCCTTTTTGAAACCTGAAAGAATGAGCTTTCAAGTAAAAGATATTTTATTTAAATTCAGATGATCGACCGGGCATTCCCTGAAACCTTCATATTTTTCTTTGTGTTCATCGTTGTAAGATGGTGTATGTCATGCATTTCTCAGCCATGGTAACTTTTAAACATATTAACAACTATGATAAACTTTTTATCAAGTTTACACCAGGAGTACTTGACTAAATATGTAAAAATACTTCCCCTGAATTTCGTAATTTCTAGAATGTTTCGTGAGCAAAGCGTATTCTGTCTTTGACCACAGACTTTTTATAGGAATCATTTACGATTAAAAACATCAGCCACGCAATCCTGCCATTACAAGACTCATTGTGCATCACTGATAGTTCAAGCTAAAACTTGCAGAGGGGAGTTTCATTTAAGTAATCTCACCTTCTACAATCGATTGACTTTGCCAATTAGTATAAACATCGTTGGTTCAGAATCGGTTCACCAGAACCAGAACCAAATCGCCTGCTGAACCGTAACTAAAACCAAAGACTCCTCGGTTCCGTTACGGTTTATGATCTGCAGACACTGGCCCTTGTCACAAACAGATTGTTAGCTCAAACGACAGAACCCTCTCTACTATTGCTGGTGAAGAGTTTGACTTTCAGAGAGCGCATTATTCTTATAATAAAAAAAAGTTTTTTTAATCTCTTACCTGAAAGAAATCGTTACCTCAACGATAGGGTGCTCCCTACGATTGTAGTTCATAGAGAGTTTGACTCTCAAACGTATTGCTCTTGTATTTCAAATGAGAGATTTTTGAAACTGACATCAGGGAATCGAAAATCGAAACCAAAACAGACTTCTTAACGATTCGGTTGTGGTTTCAAGTTCGAAGCAAACCGGACATATATAAGTATAAACCATATTTTAGCCTTTTAGGTTGATTGATTTTGACATGGATGATCCACTGAATTTGAAGACGCAGGCAGATGAAGTCCGGGCTGAAAAGTGTGAAAAGTGAGTTCAAAGAGGTAGAAGAAGGATTACAGAGTACTAAGCTAAAATAATAAAGCACAATCCTGTCAATACAGGATGCAACACAATGATGACTTGTCCGCATAGCTTACCACCATTCACTGCTACATAGGGCCTGATTTTTGCTTAGTTTTACTATATGTTATAAAATGGGATACAATAACAACTAAGTCTTTTTAAATATTAGATGGAGTCGGCTATATGAAATTTTTGTTTCCAGCAGAACCCATTTTTACAATTGATTTAACACATTCAAACAAAAAATAAAGACCTTTGTTTATTTTTAGTTGTGTTTAGGTAGTTTTACTATATGTTATAAAATGGGATACAATAACAACTAAGTCTTTTTTAATATTAGATAGAGTCGGCTGTATGGAATTTTCGTTTCCACAAAGTCTGATCATATGTCATGGATGATATGAGAACTGCTTTTACAATTGATTTAATACATTTAAACAAAAACAAAGTTCTCATTAAGAGAAAACGTTCCAAGAAAATGCTCATAATGTTTAGAACTCATGTCGAAAGTCTAACATAATCCTTTTCTTCTATTTTTGTTTAGGACCGATGATGTAAGAATGATTCCTTACACGAGTGAAACGGTTATAAAATGAGATAATGCATAATTTTAACTAGGGAATTCAGCAACGTATACCGTATCCCCTGGTGGGTTGGTGCACATGGGAGCACCAATTATTTACAATTTTTCTCTCATTTATTTGTACTTTTATGTTTAATTTTTTTACTTTGGTTCTTGTATAGGGAGTTGAGCAGTTGCAATGTCAAAAGGTTTTGTTCTCTAGCATGCGTTTGTTTATCTAAGACATGGTTGGTCAGATTTTAAGCAATTATTATGCCCTACTTGTGTCTGATCATAACAGTGTGTATGCACTTGGTGTTAACTTCTTTCTATAACCTTGCTTCTTTTCTTTATTTTGACAAGTACCTCAAAGTCAAAAAGCTTCAATGTGATGAACAAAGACTAGAGCTTGAAACAGCCATCCACCTACCCATCCCCCTCTCCCGCACACTCACGTTTGGGTGCACTCTCCCTCTCTCTCAAACACACATACACTTACACATGCACATATATACACATATCTATCTATCTATTTATACATATATCTATCTATCTATCTATCTATCTATATATATATCTTACATACTTCAAAAAAAAAGAAACATCATACTTTTTCTTTAACCTTTTTGAACGTGAATATCATTTAAAAAATCACTATACTATTTCAAAAAAATATAAAGAACAAACTTGTTAAAATTTATACTCAAAAAAGTAAAAGAAAGACATGACATGAGTCCTATCCTATCCTCTATATATGTATATATATAGAGAGAACTATTAGACAACTTTTCATCCTAGATGTTTTTTGACCATCACCACTATCCATACGATCAATCGAATGGTAGTGATCAAAACACCAATCCCATGTTATATTTAAATGACATTGATCCTCATATTAATGTTGATAGAAGACTTATCGCATAGACAATGTAGAACTTCTATTAGAGTTTGACATGAGAAGATGTCTAGCAGTTTATGTGTGTGTGTGTTTGTGTGTGAGAGAGGTATCAACTAGCTCTATTATATCTAGTTGGTGTCATTTGATACTAAGCGCTTGTAAAATGTCTTATTATTTTTGTGAGGCAAAAGCTTAAATAATAGTCTAGAGTTCAAAATAAGACTTTTTTTATAAGCTATAGCTATAATTTTAGTATTTTATGCCTCCCCCTCACCTTAATGCATATATGCTAAGTGTCGAACAACATGCATAAAGAATTGATTTAGGATGGGATGGAATGATATTGGGCATACACATGATCCATTAATGTCATACCTTGGCAATGAAATCACACAACGATATGGAACTCGTGACGGACGCTAGGTTGCATGCAATGGTTCATCGAAAGCTTAAGATTGATGATTAGTATGGTTGATTGAGAGTAATAGCAAGGAAACATGAGAATAAATAGAAAAGCAAAATAAGATTATATTAATAGCAACAAAAGATGTGTGGTCTGTGACATGCTTATAATTCAGTTGCAAGACTTTTATTAAGCATGAAAGCAAAGGATGTTGGGTGACTACGACACGACTCCATCCTAACATACTAGAGTTGCCAAGTAGTGCTCATGTAGAGCTTGATTACACAACCATCAGTAAGAGTCTAAGGTCAAAAGGTCACATTCTCCCTTGCTTAAATGGTTGATGTCCATGACAATCTAACTTGTAAATGCTACTCTTGCATCTACTTTGAAAATTGGCATATGGTGAGCTTCTTCTCCCAGCTTGTATCAGCTTCATCGTATCCCTTCCACTTAACCAGGTAGTGCAAAATGTATTCTCTTTTGTCTTCCATATGGTTAAGAATACATTCGACTTCCTTAGCTCTTGAGGTCCTTAGTGGCGCAGGTGCTCGCATTGGCTGGTTGTGGTCTGCATATTATATATTCATATGGTAAGCCTTTAGGTTACTCACATGGAAGACATGATGGATATAGATATAGTTTGAAATATCCAATCAATACACCTAGTTTCTCATCCCTTTGGTTATAGTATAGGGACCGTTGTACTTACGGATCAACCCGATGCACTGCCCATGGAAGATCTTGTATTTGCTTAGGCTATAACTTCACAAGGACTTGGTCATCGATCCCAAACTCGATAGCATACCTTTTCATGTTCGCCCACTTCTTTATATACTTTGCTACCTTCGTAAGGAGAGCATGAGCAATATCATGTTGTTCCTGTAGATCATCACAATAGGTGTGTGTGATGTGATCTTGCCTTCATATAGTGATGTGAGAGTTTGCGAAGTCTATGGCTATTGTCTAATGACCATGTTGAAGGGCCTTTTTCTAGTAGATTCATTGCGATGCAGATTATATGAGAATTGAACAATATCAAGCCATTCCATCCAGTCCTCTTGGTTGGATCTCACATTGTGCTTTTGATAATCATCAAGCAAGGCATTCATCCGTTTCATTTGATCATCTATCTAAGGATGATAGCTAGTAGTGAAAAATAATTTCGAATCAAGTAAATGAAAGATTTTCTACTAGAAATTGCTTGTAAATTGATAATATTGGTCGATAATCCCGGTATTTGACTATGTTTTTAATGAAGAGTTTTGCAATCTTCTTAACTATGGAGTTCATGGGGCCGCAATGAATACCCCATACTTGGAGAATCTATCCACCACCACGCAAGGCATACATTGACATCCATTAGACTTCGATAGATTTGAGGCCTAGCCGCTTAGGCACAGTAAAGGCTCCAATAAACCTATTGAATGTTGATTATCAATCTTATCCTATTAACAAATCAAATAAGTCCACACATAAGTCTCTACGTCAAATCTCATTTGAGACAAATAATAAGCTCGCTCCACCAAAACGAGTGTGCACTCCACTCCAAGATGTTCTAGTCACAAGAAATCATGGCATTCTTGTAAAATGTATTTCTTAAATTGTGTTTGTGAGGTATGTAGATACGTTCACCTTTAGTTTAATCCATCTTGTTTCTTGCTTCACCATCTTGGTGTTCTCGAAGCCATTGTAGATGTAGTCAAGAAGATTGCTCTGAATTTGATACGAGTTCAAATTGTTAGTGTATGTTGGGACAACAGTGAGACAATTTAGTTTCCGACTTAATGCATCAATAATGAAGTTCAACTTTTCTTGATTGTACACAATAATCATGTTGAATTCAGCCAAAAATTGTTGTCACCTCACCTACTTCGCGGTCAGGCACTTTTGAGTCTGAAAATAACTTGTGGCAACATTGTCCATCTTTTCAACGAACAACATTCCAAGGAGGTAGTAGTGCTAGACGTGAAGGCTGTGTACTATATCTATCATTCCCTTGTCATGCATGGGATAAATTCACTCCATGTCTTTCAGCTAGTGGCTCTCAAAGGCAATGTGGTGCCCTCCTTCATACACACTCTACCCAAGGCATAATATGAGGTATCCATATATACTTAAAATGTTTTTGTATGATTAGGCAATCTTAGAACCGATTCTTACATGACAATCATCATCAATTGATCAAACACATACTGATAATTCTTATTCCAATCCCAACATTGGCTCTTCTTCAACAGGGTCGTTAGAGATAATACTATAGTGGTATAACCCTCGATCAAAAGTCTATAATAGTTTGCTAATTCGAGAAATGATCTAAGTTACATTAGATTCATTAGAGGTTCTCACTCTTCAATTGCCTTAATCTTTTTTGTTTCCATTCAAAATTTCTCATTACCAATATTATGCCTTACAAAATCAATCTCTGGTTTTTAAATAAACATTTTTCCCACTTGATATATAACTCATTATCATGCAAAACCTTAAACACAATATGTAAGTAGTAAATGTGTTGTGGCATAGAGATACTATACACCATGATATCATTTAGGTATTTCCCACAAATGTATTTCCCACAAATTGATCCAAGTACGCGTAAAAAATCTTTTTTATTAAGGTCATAGGGGAGTTTGTCAAGCTAAAAGGCTTGACTAGAAACCCATATGCACCATACCGCGTGATACATATTGTTTTCACCACATCCCCAACCACAATGTGCACTTATCAATAACTTGATCGAAGATCCAACTTTGAAAATACTCGTGCTTGTCCCAATTGATCAAATAAGTCTACTATAAGAGGTAGTGGATACTTGTTCTTAACTGTAACTTTGTTAATAGCTCGATAGTTTATGTAAGGTCTCTTTGATCTATCATGTTTAGACTGAAATAACACCAATATAAAAAAAAAGAATTTAGAGGGTCGAATGATCACTAAAGTCAACACATAATCCATTTGTCTCCTTAACTCATTTAATTTTGAAGGGGTCATGTGATACGAAACTATAGCAAATGGTTTTGTACCTGACACCAACTCTATTTAATGATCTACCTCCCGACGAGGGGTAGTTTCCTTAAGAGTTTGTTGGGCATAACATCTACATACTCTTATAGCACATAACTGTTTTGCACTGCCCCGTTTGGTGTCTCCAGTTCAACTTCATGCAAAGTCACCAAGACATTTCTTCACCCTATTTTAAGCCCTTCTTCAGCTGTAGGGCTGAGTACACTCGCATCTGTTTATTACTGGTATATTTGAATTGAATAATGTAGGGAGTCAGACTATCTATGATAGCCATTGCATTGCAGTGAGGTCAAAGTTTTTATTTACTTTCATGCTTAAATTCTAGTCCTAGAATGACTTTGTAATCATCCATCGTATTCACGATGAAGCTAGTGACATCTATCCAACTTGATCGAGACGTTGATCGCTTGATCTTCAATGGGTTTAGCTTGTGATTTTACACCTTTCATCCGACTATCCCTTCACACTACTCACAACCTCAAATGCCTTACATCTTTAGGGCATATGAACTTGTGTGAAGCATCGTAGTCTATTACGACCGTAGTAACTTTCCCGTTTAGTGTCACATTTTATCCCTTACATGTTGTGGATGAGGAGGTTTGACCATCGAATCCAACAACGTTAAGTAGTCTAAGTGCTCGGTTCTTCCATTGGGGACTCTCTTCTTTAACAACATTGTTAGTTTGTGCAAAGTTATCCTTATTGGGTTGGCACTCGACGAAATATTGAATTCCGTTGCAATATCACTTTTCTTTCTTAAAGGTCCTTTTTTCTTTATTCCTTTTGTTGTGCTTGTCGTTCTTGTCTATGGGAGATAGCTGGTGGCCGTCCATATCATCCATATGAAGGTGTCTTCAATGGCCTAATTCTCAGTCGATCAACGAAACCCTCCATTAAGCCCTGAAGAAAGATCTTCCCATTCTAGATGAAGGAACTCTAGGCTATCTTGGAGGCGTTGGCTCCTTTCTGTGCCTAAAGACATTGATGATACACGAATGTGTAATGTGAAAGAGGGTGCCAACTATACTTTATAATTAGGTGCAATTGGGTTTGATTCTATGCCTATGTTTTGATGGTGGAATCGTAGATAATAAATTCCTAGCTATTTTACGAACCGTCAGTACGGCAGTCGCTGGTATGGCAGGGAAACAAACCTAATAGCTAGCCTCCTGTGGTTCAGATGATCAGTCTGACCAGTGATGAGCTAGCTCATGTTCAGTATGAAACATGAGCTCGCTCTTGAAGACGAACGCGGTGAGCACGGACAGTGCTTGTTCGGTGGAATTCTAAGATCGTCTCACCTAAGACGAACTAGGAAACCAGCTGATCACATGAAGCAGGATGTTGGTGAGGTAACAACAACGAACAACCCGACTTATTTGCTTTACTCTCTGCTCTAGTCGCTCTATGAAGAGTAAGCAATCATGCAAATAAACTTCACATGGCATGGTGTCCTATCAAGAAATTAGAAAAGAACACTTGAAGGAATGTAACCTTATCTGTTACTTCGAGCAGTACAGCTAGCCGAATTGTGATCTCGTGCGCATGCATTCGAGTACTGCAAGAGAGTATGTATTAACTAGTGAGATAGAAGATTTCAGTGATGTGAACCTAATGAATGTATCTTAATTATGAACCAATTAATTTTCATGCACGTATCACGAACAGTGAGCCTTCAAATCCGCTGAGAAAAAGCTTTTGTATGCTCACTGGGTGATCTATAACACGTCCGCTGATAAACTTAAGTCTAAATCAAATTCCGGAATCTTGTCAGAAGAGCACTTGAAGGATCTAAATTCTCATACGCTAATAGTTGAAATGTGTGACGCTGCTCGCCTCTGCTAAAGAAGCAATTCCGTGAAACTAGCACAAGTTTTTTGACCATTAATCACGGTGTGAACGGATATAGTTACCAGATGTTCTAGGATATGGTTTTGGATACATGCCGATGACTTTCAGCCATCTACATGGAGGGGTGGGGGCGGCCAACCCTTGAAATTTAGAAAATTTAAATTAAAACTTACGTTTTACATGGTTGAGATTCATCCTTCGCCCCCTTAAAACGATGAAATATATACATCCCCTTCTAAAACTATTTTCTAGACCTTTGCCTCCTAACACGATGAAATATGTATAGGACTCCGTTCAAAACTATTTTCTAGATCCGCCACTGCTTTCATGCTTGATTAGAAAAGTATGCATTCACGAAGGGTTGGTGCAGAATAACCAACCTTTTCTCAGTTTGAATGATTGATTATAAGTCATCAAAATGGACGACCGTTGCCATATTGAGAACGTTCCTATTGATGTAAAAGAAAAAAAAGCAAAGCCACACATTGAGTATCCGTCATAACTTGGTTCAATCAAACAAATTATGAAGGATAACACATATATCGCGTAAATGGAAAAGGTTGAGTCGGATACCGCAAATCCTTCCATATGGTGAAGTTTATATAAGCTTTGTGGCGATGGTGAAACAATTGATGGATAGAACCAAACGTCTAGGGCCCCCTAGTAAAATACTTGGAGTTCCTTACATAAGGGCTGCGTGTGTGTCACACCACGAAAGGTTTGGAGTTGGACACTCCAGAATGCCTCCAGAAAGCGAGTCTGACTTTACAGCGTTCCTTTAAGAACAAATGGGCCCCGTAGTAAGGTTGGTGTTAATTTCTTAAACGGTGGGCTAAGAAGAATATATCCACCTCGCACTGCTCACCTGCTCTACGTTGATGATGATCAACAAGGTGCATAAATTACTCCCTGCGGGAAATGCAGGTTTCCTGAACGATACGTGCTCTTTTATAAGATTAATACACCTAAGGAGAATTCATTACAGTGGTCGTCAAAATAATTACTAAAAACCATGACGGATTAACAACCCTCCAATGCCCAAGGTACTTACTCATTGGGCTTAAAACAAAAGTAGGTTCCCTGGTTCATTTAATCGATTCGTGAACCACCAGCGATGATAAGGTTGCCCAGTTGTTGCTCGTGGATTAAATTAAGATCTCCTTTTATACATTTAATGGGGTTTCGGGCCTCTACTTGCTCCAAACTCAAACCAGGTTTCCTCCAGCAATCGGGTAATGTATCTGAGTTGTCGAATAGATCTCTCTCTAATTAATCCTCGGATTTCAGTACAAAGCCTATCTACATATGCAACAGTACTTCTGTGGGTGCCAATTTGATCAACTTCAGATTTGCTAAATTCAGGATTCAAGACGGACACTATCATCCTAGAAAACATATATTACTGCCGTGGACAGTGCTGTAAAGAAGGCTTTACAGATCAGCCAAGATGTCACAAAAGGTGATCTCAAGTCATGCCTTGATGTAAAAGAGAACTCCATCAAATAAAATTAGCAAAAGGGCATAAACAGAAAACTTCTGATGTTATCATTCAGAAAATTAAGCAGCAGCGATGCATGCTTTAGAGTTTTAGCACATATTCTGTCATCTGGTGAAGTTGTCCACCCAGATATCGATTTCATAAAGGACGTACGTACTCGCCAATATTATATTTCTGTGCATATTGAGGAAAGAGCCTGAATGTGAATTTTTCAACGCGCCATTATCTTACAAAGCGAACTTGGACACTTCTCCCAGAAAACTGACTAATTCAACAAACAATTAAATTCTTAATCAACCAGTGACATCGCAAGTCCGCTCATAATTAAACTGCGTGCACAAACTTTTGCCTATAAATACCTGCAGATTATACTCATCCATTCATCCACTGCTTGATAGAAATTGCAAATTTGAGCCGCATCATCTTACACCATGAGGCACGTCCTTCCTTTACTTCTTCTCATTTCTGCAACAATGGCTTTTGCGGCCTTCGCGACCAATCACTTCAAACCCGTCCCGACCACCCATCCCAAAGTAATAGCAGCAGCAAAAGCATCAGTGTACTTGCATAACAAACAAAACAATGACATCCTTGTGTTGAAACAAGTGTTGTATGCAGAAAGGCAGGATCGCGGAGCTGCACATTACACTTACAAGCTACTCATTAAGGTCGATAACGGAGGTCAAGTGGAGAAATATGAGACTGAAATTCTGGAAGACTTAGGCGCTCCTCACCAGCCTCCAGTGTACAATTTTGGCTCCTTCGTGCAGGTTTATCCATAGATCCTTCGATCTTTTATGACTATAATATTGTCTGCAATGTTATTATCAATAAAGCGGCCACCTCCAGATGCGCTATGATGAAAATAAATCAGCTTTTCGGTTGAATGTCCAATTCTTCGTCCAGTGGAGAACGCCCATGCTTCTACGGGGTGTACCTGCTTTGTATTTGGTTCCAATCCGTTAATGTTGAAACTAAGTGAACTCTCTTCTGCTAATTATGACCGTCCCCTTGAGTCTAG
This sequence comes from Brasenia schreberi, assembly GCA_036023115.1. NCBI lineage: Eukaryota > Viridiplantae > Streptophyta > Magnoliopsida > Nymphaeales > Cabombaceae > Brasenia > Brasenia schreberi. The sequence continues at coordinate 2,887,116 of JAYKKT010000089.1, read as the reverse complement.
TGATACAGTATGGTTTGCTGAATTAAAGTAACGTTTTCGGATTATTCATGGGCAAATTAGTGAACTCGACCCACTCTTACGGCCTTTATATTTAAAGTGTGCCCCACTTGATGAATTGGCCTGACATGTATTATCAACACATATGCAACGGATTATGGTAACGATAAGTAACAGCGATCGACTTATGCCCCTCGATGGAGCAAATGTTATTGTGTAGCTCCGATGCGTAATTCTTTATCTTAGGAAAATCCAATGCTGAGCGAATCCACAGTCAAACAAAGGGATTTAAGTACTTCAAATATGCTACTGTATCCCGTAGTTTGTGACTCTAAAATAGCTCTCGTTTGCCCTGCCTGACAAGTGTTTATCAAAGCTCCGTGGAGTATTGTAGTGTGTTTCCCCAAAGCCCCGTTCGATCCTACTGGCATCAGATCAAACTTACCTAAACGGAGTCGATATAAAACTACAGAAATTGTAGTGACGCAATTTCTTTTAATGAAATGCGCAATAGAAGTATGATTTTGAGCTTAATTAGAATTACGACCGGTGTTAACCTTTGCATGCAGAAGTCAGAAACGAAGGTGGACTTGTTAAATTTTCTCGTTAAGAAGGTAGATTTTGCACTTGGAATGATGTGGCTGTGAGCGACTTGAGTTGTTATAATGCAGTTCCCCAAGAGATTTGACACCCTTAAGCAAACCACGGGCTTTGCTGAGATCCATTGGTGTCGGTTTGTCATGCGCATGATGACATCCTTAAGCAAACCAGCTGTTTATTGACAAAGATCATCAGGTCTCGAACCTGTAAGACACAGTGTCTTTTAGCATATTCGTCCTTAGGCCATGGAATCAACTATTACCTATACACTTTTGCTAATCTTGTACACTGTTGGATGATGCAGACGGCCCACCTCTGCGCAACGTACATCAGCCACTGGTTTCAATCTGATAATTGATGATTGATCGACTTCCACTCTAGATGATGACATGGTTTCGAAATTTAAGACCCTTTACATACACTGTTATATATCATTGACTTTGTCATTCATCTAAATTCTCATACGCTGTTAATGGTTGAAATTTGGGACGTTCGCCTCAGCTGACGCATGAAACTAGAACAAGTTTTTGACCATTCACTGTGTGAATCTATATCGGAACCGGGTGATCTGCGACATGGTCTGGATTAATTTGGACACAAATCCTGCTATACTATGCTAGGTTTAGGACATGGCTTTGCCAGTTTGTCTTTGAACGGGTAAGGACATGCGCACATGCAAACAGAGAGATGTGCTGCACACAGTTTAGGTTCGTCCTTATATTCACCTTCGCAACAAAACTTTCGTTAAGCATGAGGTGGGTCAAGGAAATGCTTGATTGGGATTGTAAAGATGGAAGTCGATCTGTAAAAGTACTAATTGTTGAAGATATAGAATTAACGCTTCTTAGTCGAGAGTTATTAGCCAACTCTAGCTACTTTCAATTCCTTTTGAGTCGATCATAGTATTCTCCTGAAAATGAACGTTTGTGCATAACGCGTCCTACTTGTGCATCAAGTGAGCAGATTCAAATAGACGAAAGCCGTCAACAAATTAAGCGAATCGAATTGAACATACCAGTAACCTATGAATAATCAGCCATTCAGTCTTTGGGTTTTAGAATGCTAAGATAGCATTGTCTCCATAGCAGCATAATCATAACGAAGACCGAGAAGTTCATTTCACGTCAGAGGTTGCAGACAAATACAAGATAGACAGAAGAGGCCTTCACGACTAGACAAAATAATAAAACAACACAATTAAACTCCATCGCAGCAAGATACCTACTGTCCACAACGATCTCTCTCTATCTCTAGATTATACAAAAAATCTCAAAAAGTATCAAGATTTACACTACCACGCTTTCTGCTACGTATCCATGTACCAAAAATTAAGTTAGAACTTTTACAGTTCAGGCCTACATAGTCATTTGGAATATCAAATAAAAATTAAGTTAGAACTTTTACAGAATTAAAGTTCTGTAAATCTTGATACGTAGCAGAAAGGAGCTAGGGATCGTTGAATGCTGCTTCTACATGGATACGTAGCAGAAAGTTCTAACTTAACAGTTCTCTTAACACGCATGCTGCTTGCATGCAGTTCTCTTATTTTATCCTTTCAGCAGTTCTCTTAACACGCATGCTGCTTGCATCTCTCATCTTCTTATGTGGTGTGTCTGCGATTCTGTGTGCAAGAATTCAAAAGGAGCTAGGGATCCCTGAATCGATAGAAAAGCCTATATCAAAGCTCTAGATCTTAACACGCGGAGATGTAGCTCAACTGGCAATGGAGGTGGTGGGTTCGGTTCCTGGGGCGTCCATGGGTAGGAAATTTGATTCCAAAAATAATGAACTTTTCTCACTAACTAATTTTTTCAACAATCAAACTATAGATTTCTGTTTGTGATGATCGATTCAATAAAAGTTGGTTTCTAAACGAATAAATGTGATATATAATGTTGCTTGATTCTATATGACCGTTTCAAGCTGATTCCTTGAATTTCTAATTTGCTGAACTATTTCATATACTTTACAAACAAACAACCAGTAAAATAGATTCAAGTAAAATGAAGCGCTTAATTACCTCCTTACAGTTTAAATATTAGATGATTTAAGAGTTAACCTAACGGATGTATCACAGTATGGCCACAAATATCCTTTACATAAATGTTTGAACATTCTCTCTCGAGTCCATTTGTTCTGCGAAACGTAGCGGCAATGGGTCGTCCAGATGAACTTGAAGATCGCGGGGGAGGAAATTTTGTGGAATACCTTATGCTTAAAGAAGCCGGGGCGTTCATTAGAAGTTTGTCTCTTCACACTAGATGTAGGCCTTTTATGTCATGATGACTAAATAAGGATCTCAAAGCTGAAATTCATCGATCGATCTTCGGAAGTTGCCGCTAAAAGCCCTTGATTTACAAATAGAACACATACACACACACACACACACACACACACACACACACATATATATATATATATATATATATATATATATATATATATATATATATATATATATCGAGAGAGAGGGTGGGAGTGGGAGAGAGAAAAAATAATGGATAGTCTAGCATCTGCAGAATACGAGTATGCTGCTCTAATTTGAAGGTGGGAATCTCGCTCTCCCAAATTCCAAGTGCATGATATTCAAGTCGAATGAATGATTGGGATTTAATATCCATTGTGGGTTGTACACACTATGACCGGATCTTTTCCCCTTGGAAAGGAGAATTGATCACACGAAGCATTGGCGCAAGACTCACTGGTCTGTCTGCTGCTGTTCAAAACTTTCAATTTTTTTTCTTTTCTTTTTCTTGTGATCACAAGGAAACGTCATGAGGTCACCAACTAGTGTCGATAAGATTGCAATCTATTGTTTCCCACCAGGACGTGGTTGCCAGAACTGAACCGAGACCGGATGGGTTCCACTTCCTGTTCAAGTTTCGAAAGAACATTTAAAAATAAAAAATAGGTAAATCGGTGGTTTGAACCTCGGTTCCAATATCGACCTAGTTTTGGTTTCTGACTGAGTTTGGTTTCGGTTGTTCCTGCAAGTTCGGCTCCAACACGGCCATGTCCAGTCCTACTTCATAAAGTTAAAATGAGTATGCTCGCACAAAAAGCAGAATTATAACAAGGAAATTCTAGGAATAAAAAGAAAAACTATGGACAACCATTGCTTGTCGTTCTTGTCTATGGGAGATAGCTGGTGGCCGTCCATATCATCCATATGAAGGTGTCTTCAATGGCCTAATTCTCAGTCGATCAACGAAACCCTCCATTAAGCCCTGAAGAAAGATCTTCCCATTCTAGATGAAGGAACTCTAGGCTATCTTGGAGGCGTTGGCTCCTTTCTGTGCCTAAAGACATTGATGATACACGAATGTGTAATGTGAAAGAGGGTGCCAACTATACTTTATAATTAGGTGCAATTGGGTTTGATTCTATGCCTATGTTTTGATGGTGGAATCGTAGATAATAAATTCCTAGCTATTTTACGAACCGTCAGTACGGCAGTCGCTGGTATGGCAGTGAAACAAACCTAATAGCTAGCCTCCTGTGGTTCAGATGATCAGTCTGACCAGTGATGAGCTAGCTCATGTTCAGTATGAAACATGAGCTCGCTCTTGAAGACGAACGCGGTGAGCACGGACAGTGCTTGTTCGGTGGAATTCTAAGATCGTCTCACCTAAGACGAACTAGGAAACCAGCTGATCACATGAAGCAGGATGTTGGTGAGGTAACAACAACGAACAACCCGACTTATTTGCTTTACTCTCAGCATGCTTGATTTGAAAAGTATGCATTCACGAGGAGTTGGTGCAGAATAACCAACCTTTTCTAATTTCTTGATAGGACACCATGCCATGAGAAGTTTAACGAGCATGATCGCTTACTCTTCATAGAGCGACTAGAGCAGAGAGTAAAGCAAATAAGTCGGGTTGTTCGTTGTTGGCATTCGACGAAATATTGAATTTCGTCGATGGCCGCCCATATCACCCATATGAATGTGTGTTCAATGGCCTAATTCTCAGTCGATCAACGAACCCCTCCATTAAGCCCTGAAGAAAGATCTTCCCATTCTAGATGAAGGAACTCTAGGCTATCTTGGAGGCGTTGGCTCCTTTCTGTGCCTAAAGACATTGATGATACACGAATGTGTAATGTGAAAGAGGGTGCCAACTATACTTTATAATTAGGTGCAATTGGGTTTGATTCTATGCCTATGTTTTGATGGTGGAATCGTAGATAATAAATTTCTAGCTATTTTACGAACCGTCAGTACGGCAGTCGCTGGTATGGCAGGGAAACAAACCTAATAGCTAGCATCCTGTGGTTCAGATGATCAGTCTGACCAGTGATGAGCTAGCTCATGTTCAGTATGAAACATGAGCTCGCTCTTGAAGACGAACGCGGTGAGCACGGACAGTGCTTGTTCGGTGGAATTCTATGATCGTCTCACCTAAGACGAACTAGGAAACCAGCTGATCACATGAAGCAGGATGTTGGTGAGGTAACAACAACGAAGAACCCGACTTATTTGCTTTACTCTCTGCTCTAGTCGCTCTATGAAGAGTAAGCGATCATGCTCGTTAAACTTCACATGGCATGGTGTCCTATCAAGAAATTAGAAAAGAACACTTGAAGGAATGTAACCTTATCTGTTACTTCGAGCAGTACAGCTAGCCGAATTGTGATTTCGTGCGCATGCATTCGAGTACTGCAAGAGAGTATGTATTAACTAGTGAGATAGAAGATTTCAGTGATGTGAACCTAATGAATGTATCTTAATCATGAACCAATTAATTTTCATGCACGTATCACGAACAGTGAGCCTTCAAATCGGCTGAAAAAAAGCTTTTGTATGTTCACTGGGTGATCTATAACACGTCCGCTGATAAACTTAAGTCTAAATCAAATTCCGGAATCTTGTCAAAAAAGCACTTGAAGGATTTAAGTAGAGAGAGACAAAGAGACAAGGAGAAACGCAAGACAGTGGGTTTACTAAAAGTTCGAGAAAGAGCATACTTCTGCTTGTCATACACAAAACGCCAAGAGAGACTTGGCATCCTTCCATACACTGTAATGTATCCATTCATCTAAATTCTCATACGCTAATAATTGAAATGTGTGACGCTGCTCGCCTCTGCTAATGAAGCAATTCCGTGAAATTAGCACAAGTTTTTTTACCATTAATCACGGTGTGAACGGATATAGGAACCAGATGTTCTAGGAGATGGTTTTGGATTAGTTAGCCATACATGCGGATGACTTTCAGCCATCTACATGGAGGGTTTGAAAATTTAAATTAAAACTTACGTTTTACATGGTTGAGATTCATCCTTCGCCCCCTTAATACGATGAAATATATACATCCCCTTTTAAAACTATTTTCTAGGCCTTTGCCTCCTAACACGATGAAATATGTTTTCTAGATCCGCCACTGCTTTCAGCATGCTTGAATTGAAAAGTATGCATCCACGAGGGGTTGGTGCAGAATAACCAGCTTTTTCTGAGTTTGAATTATTGATTATAAGTCATCAAAATGGACGATTGTTGCCATATTGAGAACGTTCCTATTGACGTAAAAGAAAAAAAAGCAAAGCCACACATTGAGTATCCGTCATAACTTGGTTCAATCAAACAAATTATGAAGGATAACACATATATCGCGTAAATGGAAAAGGTTGAGTCGGATACCTCAAATCCTTCCATATGGTGAAGTTTATATAAGCTTTGTGGCGATGGTGAAACAATTGATGGATGGAACCAAATGTCTAGGGCCCCGTAGTAAAATACTTGGAGTTCCTTACATAAGGGCTGCGTGTGTGTCACACACACATATCCATTCATTCGTGCATGCCGAACAGAAGGGGTTCCACATGAAAGGTTTGGAGCTGGACACTCCAGAATGCTTGCAGAAAGCGAGTCTGCCTTTACAGCGTTAACAAATGGGCCCCGTAGTAAGGTTGGTGTCAATTTCTTAAACGGTGGGCTTAGAAGAATATATCCACCTCGCACTGTTCACCTGCTCTATGTTGATGATGATCAACAAGGTGCATAAATTACTCCCTGAGGGAAATGCAGGTTTCCTTAACGATATGTGCTCTTTTAAAAGATTAATACACCCAAGGAGAATTCATTGCAGTGGTCGTCAAAATAATTACTAAAAACCACTAGGGATTAACAACCCTCCAATGCCCAAGGTACTTACTCATTGGGCTTAAAACAAAAGTAGGTTCCCTGGTTCATTTAATCGATCCGTGAACCACCAGCGATGATAAGGTTGTATGCAGTGTACTTGCATAATAAACAAAACAATGACATCCTTGTGTTGAAACAAGTGTTGTATGCAGAAAGGCAGGATCGCGGAGCTGCACATTACACTTACAAGCTAGTCATTAAGGTCGATAACGGAGGTCAAGTGGAGAAATATGAGACTGAAATTCTGGAAGACTTAGGCGCTCCTCACCAGCCTCCAGTGTACAATTTTGGCTCCTTCGTGCAGGTTTATCCATAGATCCTTCGATCTTTTATGACTATAATATTGTCTGCAATGTTATTATCAATAAAGCGCACGCCTCCAGATGCGCTATGATGAAAATAAATCAGCTTTTCGGTGGAATGTCCAATTCTTCGTCCAGTGGAGAACGCCCATGTTTCTACGGGGTGTACCTACTTTGTATTTGGTTCCAATCCGTAATGTTGAAACTAAGTGAACTCTCTTCTGCTAATTATGACCGTCCCCTTGAGTCGAGTGATACAGTATGGTTTGCTGAATTAAAGTAACGTTTTCGGATTATTCATGGGCAAATTAGTGAACTCGACCCACTCTTACGGCCTTTATATTTAAAGTGTGCCCACTTGATGAATTGGCCTGACATGTATTATCAACACATATGCAACGGATTATGGTAACGATAAGTAACAGCGATCGACTTATGCCCCTCGATGGAGCAAATGTTATTGTGTAGCTCCGATGCGTAATTCTTTATCTTAGGAAAATCCGGAATCCACATATTCAAACAAAGAGATTTAAGTACTTCAAATATGCTACTGTATCCCGCAGTTTGTGACTCTAAAATAGCTCCCGTTTGCCCTTCCTGACAAGTGTTTATCAAAGCTCCGTGGAGTGTTGTAGTGTGTTTCCCCAAAGCCCCGTTGGATCCTACTGGCATCAGATCAAACTTACCTAAACGGAGTCGATATAAAACTACAGAAATTGTAGTGACGCAATTTCTTTTAATGTAATGCCCAATGGAAGTATGATTTTATGCTTAATTAGAATTACGAGTGGTGTTAACCTTTGCATGCAGAAGTCAGAAACGAAGGTGGACTTGTTAAATTTTCTCGTTAAGAAGGTAGATTTTGCACTTGGAATGATGTGGCTGTGAGCGACTTGAGTTGTTATAATGCAGTTCCCCAAGAGATTTGACACCCTTAAGCAAACCACGGGCTTTGCTGAGATCCATTGGTGCCGGTGTGACATGCGCATGATGACATCCTTAGGCAAACCAGCTGTTTATTCACAAAGATCATCAGGTCTCGAACCTGTCAGACACAGTGCCTTTTAGCATATTCGTCCTTAGGCCATGGAATCAACTCTTACCTATACACTTTTGCTAATCTTCTACACTGTTGGATGATGCAGACGGCCCACCTCTGCGCAACGTACATCCGCCACTGGTTTCAATCTGATAATTGATGATTGATCGACTTCCACTCTAGATGATGACATGGTTTCGAAATTTCAGATCCTTTACATACACTGTTATATATCATTGACTTTGTCATTCATCTAAATTCTCATACGCTGTTAATGGTTGAAATTTGGGACGTTCGCCTCAGCTGACGCATGAAACTAGAACAAGTTTTTGACCATTCACTGTGTGAATCTATATCGGAACCGGGTGATCTGCGACATGGTCTGGATTAATTTGGACACAAATCCTGCTATACTATGCTAGGTTTAGGACATGGCTTTGCCAGTTTGTCTTTGAACGGGTAAGGACATGCGCACATGCAAACAGAGAGATGTGCTGCACACAGTTTAGGTTCGTCCTTATATTCACCTTCGCAACAAAACTTTCGTTAAGCATGAGGTGGGTCAAGGAAATGCTTGATTGGGATTGTAAAGATGGAAGTCGATCTGTAAAAGTACTAATTGTTGAAGATATAGAATTAACGCTTCCTAGTCGAGAGTTATTTGCCAACTCTAGCTACTTTCAATTCCTTTTGAGTCAATCATAGTATTCTCCTGAAAATGAACGTTTGTGCATAACGAGTCCTACTTGTGCATCAAGTGAGCAGATTCAAATAGACGAAAGCCGTCAACAAATTAAGCGAATCGAATTGAACATACCAGTAACCTATGAATAATCAGCCATTCAGTCTTTGGGTTTTAGAATGCTAAGATAGCATTGTCCCCATAGCAGCATAATCATAACGAAGACCGAGAAGTTCATTTCACGTCAGAGGTTGCAGACAAATACAAGATAGACAGAAGAGGCCTTCACGACTAGACAAAATAATAAAACAACACAATTAAACTCCATCGCAGCAAGATACCTACTGTCCACAACGATCTCTCTCTATCTCTAGATTATACAAAAAATCTCAAAAAGTATCAAGATTTACACTACCACGCTTTCTGCTACGTATCCATGTACCAAAAATTAAGTTAGAACTTTTACAGTTCAGGCCTGCATAGTCAGCTGGAATATCAAATAAAAATTAAGTTAGAACTTTTACAGAATTAAAGTTCTGTAAATCTTGATACGTAGCAGAAAGGAGCTAGGGATCGTTGAATGCTTCTTGTACATTGATACGTAGCAGAAAGTTCTAACTTAACAGTTCTCTTAACACGCATGCTGCTTGCATGCAGTTCTCTTATTTTATCCTTTCAGCAGTTCTCTTAACACGCATGCTGCTTGCATCTCTCGTCTTCTTATGTGGTGTGTCTGCGATTCTGTGTGCAAGAATTCAAAAGGAACTAGGGATCCCTGAATCGATAGAAAAGCCTATATCAAAGCTCTAGATCTTAACACGCGGAGATGTAGCTCATCTGGCAACGGAGGTGCGGGGTTCGGTTCCTGGGGCGTCCATGGGTAGGAAATTTGATTCCAAAAATAGTGAACTTTTCTCACTAACTAATTTTTTCAACAACCAAACTATAGATTTCAGTTTGTGATGATCTATTTAAAAACAGTTGGTTTCTAAACAAATAAATGTGATATATAATGTTGCTTGATTCTATATGACCGTTTCAAGCTGATTCCTTGAATTTCTAATTTGCTGAACTATTTCATATACTTTACAAACAAACGACCAGTAAAATAGATTCAAGTAAAATGAAGCGCTTAATTACCTCCTTACAGTTTAAATATTAGATGATTTAAGAGTTAACCTAACGGATGTATCACAGTATGGCCACAAATATACTTTACATAAATGTTTGAACATTCTCTCTGGAGTCCATGTGTTCTGCGAAACGTAGCGGCAATGGGTCGTCCAGATGAACTTGAAGATCGCGAGGGAGGAAATTTTGGGGAATACCTTATGCTTAAAGAAGCCGGGGCGTTCATTAGAATTTTGTCTCTTCACACTAGATGTAGGCCTTTTATGTCATGATGACTAAATAAGGATCTCAAAGCTGAAATTCATCGATCGATCTTCGGAAGTTGCCGCTAAAAGCCCTTGATTTACAAATAGAACACATACACACACACACACACACACACACACATATATATATATATATATATCGAGAGAGAGAGTGGGAGTGGGAGAGAGAGAAAAAATAATGGATAGTCTAGCATCTGCAGAATACGAGTATGCTGCTCTAATTTGAAGGTGGGAATCCCGCTCTCCCAAATTCCAAGTGCATGATATTCAAGTCCAATGAATGATTGGGATTTAATATCCATTGTGGGATGTACTCACTGGTCTGTCTGCTGCTGTTCAAAACTTTCAATTTTTTTTCTTTTCTTTTTCTTGTGATCACAAGGAAACGTCATGAGGTCACCAACTAGTGTCGATAAGATTGCAATCTATTGTTTCCCACCAGGACGTGGTTGCCAGAACTGAACCGAGACCGGATGGGTTCCACTTCCTGTTCAAGTTTCGAAAGAACATTTAAAAATAAAAAATAGGAAAATCGGTGGTTTGAACCTCGGTTCCAATATCGACCTAGTTTTGGTTTCTGACTGAGTTTGGTTTCGGTTGTTCCTGCAAGTTCGGCTCCAACACGGCCATGTCCAGTCCTACTTCATAAAGTTAAAATGAGTATGCTCGCACAAAAAGCAGAATTATAACAAGGAAATTCTAGGAATAAAAAGAAAAACTATGGACAACCATTGATTTTCTGGGCTATATTTTATAGTCCACGACTTAAACCATGGGATATTCAGCTAACAAAAAGAAAAATCAACTAACGAACATAGCCCACTTTAATTTACTCTTCACTGATACTACATACCCCACGGGACGGCCATGGGCTTTTTGCCTCACCCTGTAATTTTTCTGGATCTACGACCAAGCAAAGAAGCACCAATTTTTTACCATGGTGGAAAGAAAAAACAGAATGAGTAATCAACAAATGAACCACATTCTTCAACTTCTTCCATTAATAAAAGCATGTCAGTATAAAAACACAATATGAACCTGACTGTTATTTATAAGTGCCGAACCTATTCACGATAAAGCAGCTGTTGGAAACAATGCAAAAATTCTTCATAGAATGAAGAATGTTTGATATGACATTGTGACATTGTAAACTCCTAATGGAGTTAATGGAGAACCGCTTTTCGATAGAGATTTGTTTGCTAATTAAGACAATTAATTAGGAATTGTTGATGAAACGATTTCTAGAAGCTGTTTAAAGTGCAATCATGGATGAGTCGTTTTTTCACCTAACGGACATCCAGGGTGGCGAAGAATAAAATAGGGAGAGTCTAAGGAAGAGCTGAGTGAGTTATTTTCCCCATCTCTTTTGTCTCTGTGTGAACCCTCATGTTGAAGCATTGCAGGAGATGCGATGTCCATCTCTGGTCTGTAGCTTCCGCGAGCGTTCAAATTGCAACAGACATGACAGTTGATCTTGGCCGAAATGCAATAGACAATAACAACTAAGTTTTTTAGGATGGGTTACATTCATTTTTTTGTTTTCATAGATCATGTTCCGTGCCGATAATTATCTCGTTTCCTTTCAATACTTTTATCATCTTTCTCTTTCCTTTTTTACATTTTTATAATCTAATTTATTATACTTTTCTACCAAAGTTTTTTTATTGGCTTTCTACGTGTTCAAAACCATGGTAAGTTTTTTTTTACTATGGAAGCTTTCTTTTACAACTCACGGCCAACTTCACGCAAACGTTGTGAGGTGCAAAATGCCGCCTTGTAGTATGTTATTCCCATCACCTTCCGTCTCTAATGGTGGTTCTTGTATCCCCTCGATTCAGGTTTGTCCATGTCATATAAGAATCCTCCCTCTTATGTCAAGCTTTAACCAAATACGCATAATCAAGGGAGTTTGCAAGCTAGGAAACTCGGCCAGATATTCAAGTCACAAACCAAATGCACCTTTTTCTTCAATTTCAGTAATGACCACTGCTAACAATTGCTTAGAGCCTTTTCGTTTACTTTTGTAATGAACTCTGCCCCATCAGCATAAAAGGAAGAAAAAGGGTTCAAACCAAAATTGGCGCCCTCTTTCGGAACACAACTAAAACGAAAATTAGAACTCTACATCACTACGTGATTCATTGTCCTCCATCTTGTGTTACATCAGTTTATAACTCGAGCAAAATAAGATCATATTTTATTGTTGCCCTTCAATTGAGGCCTTCCTCTTGGTGTTTCCATCTGCTCCTTTTTGGCTAATATCAACTTATGGTGCGCTTACTTTAAGAGTTTTTATTGCATTCCAGTAATCATTAACTTCCAAATCTTATGTAACTGTTGAAACGGTTCATTCATAACCAAATGGCCGTCAAAGCAGACTCGATGAAACCGGTGGCTTAGATTATACCTGTACTGTTCAAGGATCAGAAGTGTGAAAATTTTTGACTGGCTTGGATTGAACAAGGATCCGGGTCTAATGGGTCGGATTGACCGAACAAAAGGAATTGCTCTATCCGTGCAAACTAAAAGTTGTCTTAAATGAATGCATATGATTCCGGACAATTTGTATCAACAAGCGAATTGTATCATTTTGTTCGGCACGGTGTATTTGACTGAAATGGTTATTTCAACCAATAAAAGTTTATGTGTAATTTGTGACAAGAGGTTTCGTTCCATTTCTATAGACTGGAGTGTGACTTGGTGGTGTTCATACTTCGGGTGGTAATGGAGTGTCACTTCATTTTAGAATTCATGCCCGTTTCCGCCTCACGACAACTAAAATGAAAATCTCATACTTCAGGTTTGAGGACATCGCCAATAAGGTGTCACCCCATTGCTCTAACATTAACATATATATGCATCACATGTATATATATACACACATTAATGTGGTAAATGAGCAAACCACATATATGTTTGAACGTCTTCAACGATCTCAACTGTCTCATTGACAAGATTGGTGATGAAATTCGAATTTCAAAAATTAATTTTTTTTTTTTACTAAGTACAATGATAATATTTACTTAAAATCTCAATCACCGACCTTATTAATGAAACATTTGAAATATTTAAGAAGATTAGAGCATCTCACTAACATATATGTATATATATATATGTATGTATACATATATATATATGTATGTATACATATATACATATATATATATACATATACATATATATATATACATATACATATATATATATACATATACATATATATATATATACATATACATATATATATATACATATATGTATATATATATTTCCACCTTATATGCTAGTCCATTGTGAAAAATCTCAACCACTTATGTTAACAAGTTGATGGTTGAGCTCAAAAGATGGACATGAGAATCAAATATACCTACAAAATGTAGGAGAAAACTTTGTGAGCTTTTTAACTTTTGAAACAGATGGCTGAGATTTCCAATGGTGAGCATTAAACTGTGAAAACGGGTAAACAACAAATTAAAGTGATCGAAAACAGGTGACATCACATCCCTTTTGCTTCTGTTCGAAACCATAGCCCTCTTCCTTGCGGCTGACTGGCGCAGCAGTGAAAGCTCTATGGTCTTTTGCGGCTGAAAACATAGATTATGTGAAGGAATATGTCTGTAGTCCCATGAAAGAACATTGGGGTAAATAAAGGTTTTGCCACACGCAAGAGCCAAAATTTTGACCGTGGAAATAAAAAGCATGACTATTTCTACAAATGATAATATATACTCTTAATTCCTTGTTCAACTAATGAAAGCATGTCATCTGTAATAGACAATTCGAACTTGACTATCCATTCAACTCCGCAATTTTATGACTAATACTAGCTAGAAATGAATAAGTTCTATATCTATCAATCACATAGAGAATCCCTCGCTGAATGCATCAGCTTTTGCCTATAAATACTAGCAGATATAATAGGCGATACTTATCCATTCAACCATTCTTGATACAAAATCCCATTTGTGCCTCATCATCCAATAGCTTTTGACAGAAAACCTATAAACTTCTTGTTTCCCTATACAAATACCATGAAGCACTTCATTCCTTTCGTTTTGCTCATCTCTGCAACGATGGTCATTGTGGCTTTTGCCTGGACACCTATGTCACCCACCAACCCGAAAGTGGTAGCTGCCGCAAAAGCTGCAGTGGGCCTGCATAATAAACAGGAGAGTGATATTCTTGTGTTCATAAAAGTGCTCAAAGCAGAAAGACTGGATCGTGGAGGTGGACATTACACTTATAGGCTACGCATTAAAGTTGATGACGGAGGTCAGGTGGAGATCTACAGGTGTGAAATTCTAGAAGACAAATCCGGCCCTAGCCAGCCTCCCGTCTACAATTTCGGCTATTTTGTGCAGGTCTGGCCGTAGTAGACCCTGCCATCATATATATGGTTGTATTTCCCGTGTAATTTAATAATAATAAAGCGTACTTGCTAGAAATAAAGCAGCAGTTGGGGTCAATGTCAATTTCTTCCAGTGAAGAATGTCTGTGATGCTATGGAGTGTAATATTAATGTTGTGTGATCGCGTCGTCTTGTGTTGTTTGTCTTGTCTGTTTGTGTTGTATTTGTTTCCAATGCTTAATGTGAACCAGACTTTCTTGTATTAATCTAATCAGGGAGTGTTCCAGGGAGAACTTATTTAATTTGACTCTCTTTTGGCATTCACCTTTTCAATTCAATTTCATTCATTACATATGACATACATGTTACAGGTAATCCTTAATCAAAAGGAAAATCACCGTATGACCGACTGAAAAAGAGTTTATAAGCAACTAAAATATCAACGAGAGCTCTCGGTTGAGCAATTTCTATGTCTCTTCAATAAACTAATGCTTCATTTTCGTTAAGCGTCCTGATGTAATCCTTCTTTTATAATATAGATGTCCCTCCACTCCCCAAACCAAATTTCTTCCTTTTCAGTAGTTTTCTTAACTAAGAAAGTAACCCACAAGATGCATCTCTCAGCTTTTTCCTTTTCTCTTTTCAGTGTTTGCAAGAATTTAAGCGAGCTGGGGAACCCAGAATCAATAGAAAAACGTTGTGCCAGACCGCATGATGTTAACGGGAAGAGAAAAAGCTATTCAAACTTTTAAATTGATTAAGGATGAAAACCTAATGTCTCTCGAAAATATGCTTAGGTCTTAAAATGTAAAATTTTCTTTTCTTTATTTTAAACTATTTATTGAGATTTTCAAGTATATTGCAACTATACAACATGCCGATAATATTAGACTTTTCATAGTTCATCCAATAGTGCTCTCTGACTCACTTCTTAGGTGGTGAGATCGGTTCCCAGGTCGGCAGTACGGTGTGTTAGAATTTGGCCTCCCGCCGTAATCAAGAAGAATTTTGTTCGCGAGTACCATTAGTTCTCATGTAACTGTTGACATGCTTCATAACTAAATGAACAAGAAAGTGGAATATGTTTGAGCATTGACTCGGCTTTATGAAATCGTCTGGGATTCACTAAACGAAAGTTAGGGATGCTTGTGAGACTAGCCAAAATGGAGGCATGAATTTATAAAAGATGGTGACATAGTCGGGTAGAAATTTGAAATATATATCTTATAAATGAAAGTAGCCTTATTAATTTGAAAGCGTCACACGATTTGGTCGTTAAACTCGGTCAAAGGGTCGTACTTACCTCCAGAGATTCTAAGAAATTGAGACTGGAAACGTTCAAAGTCGACCCCTCTCACCGAAAATTGTCAAAAGCTACAACCTCCTCTCACAATACGTTTGAACAAGAAATCGTATATAAAAAAACAACTAACATCAAGTTCCTTTTAGCTTCTTTTCAAAACCCTCCCCCTCCCTCGCAGGTGATTGGTGCATTGGTGAAAACTTTATAGTGTCATGCTGCTGAAAACTTCGATTTTACGGAGGAATGTATCTGTAATCCACCAAAAACACAATGGGTTACATAAAGGTTTTGTCACACAGAAGCGCCAATTTTTTTTACCGTGGAAATAAAGAAAAAGCATGACAAGTTCTACTGGTGGCCGAATATATAATCTTCCTTGTTCGATTAATGGAAGCATGTCATCTATAATAAACAACTTGAACTTGATACAAATCCCAATATTTGTGCCTCATCATCCTATAGCATTTGATAATGAAAAAAAGTATAAACTTGTCCGTTCCCTTTACAAATACCATGGAGCACTTCATTCCTATCGTTTTGCTCATCTATGCAACGATGGTCATTGTGGCTTTTGCCTCGACACCTATGTCACCCACCAACCCGAAAGTGGTAGCTACCGCAAAAGCTTGAGTGGATCTATTAAGGCAGCTATTCAGTTTGCTAGAGCCGTTTGGATGTTGGACTTTGGTTATAGTGCATGAAAGCTGACTGTCCGATCTTTGATCATGCTTTTCAGTTTCTCCTGTGATCTATATTTCCTTTGCTTTCGTATTTTGTTTTTCTCCACGTTCCTTGTATATTTCCTGTAAATAGGATAAGAGAGAACAAAGAAGAAGAGAGAGATTTCTAGGTTAATGACAGAGGGTTTTTCTCACAAGACTGTAATGCATATCACACATATGTCATGTTTTTATGTTTTCTATCTTAAAATGTACACACTCTCTTCTTGTTGTCTTTCCAAAAGTTTAAAAAGAAAAATAACTTCTAAAATTTGCGTGTCTCAATTGTGAAATACCAAAAAGTTAAATTGCTTAAATTTTCAAACTTGAAAAAGAAAAAGACCACTGACTTTAACTTTAGAAGGAGTTGATTATGTACTGAAAAAATTTGTTTTACCTCTTACTTCAGTTACAACACATGAGGAAAAGAAAAGATGTAAAATATTTCTAAAGATGATACAATATCGAGGACCATAATGTTGACACACATGAAAGACGACTTAGTTGAGGGATTTGAAACTACAAAAGAACTATTTGATTCTCTAACCACTAAATATGATACTACAGTGAAGCTACAAGTACAACTACTCCTTTAAAAGTATATTTTTTTATAAAATAAAAGAAGATAACAACATTGTTGAACATATTAACCAAATGTTGATAATGGTTGGAGATCTGGTTGTAATTAAAATAATCATTCCTGAGCTGACGCAAATATCCATGATTCTAAACAGTCTTCCCCTTCCTAAAACATGGTAACCATAACCCTAAGACTTGGAAGTGATATTATCCTTTCTGAACTCTCACTAAAACTAGCGATCGAACAAGAACAAATGAACAAGAATAAAAGAGAAAATTTGCTAGTTGCTGAAAATGATTTAGAGTTTAGCTCTAAGAACAACTAGAGAAAAAGAAAACTAAATAAGAAATTTAGTTAGAATAAAAAACAGAGCGATCAAAATTTTAAGAAATCGAAGTAATCCGCTTCTCAGGTGAAGTTGTTTAACTGTAGTAAGGTGGGGCACTACAAAATAAAATGTCGCAACAAAAAGACCAACGATGGTAATAACTAATGATGTGGTACAACAGAGAAGCACATAATTTTGTAGTGCCTTTATATGGACCACCCAATGGCTGGTTGGTGGATTGATTATTGAGTTATTCGACACATATCGAAGAGCAAAGAAGGAGCGATGGACCTAAATGGGTACCAACCTAGCAAGTATCAAGTATATATGGGGACGACACTATTTTTGATCTTGTTGGGGTTGGGTCCTTTATGATTTTTGTACAAGGCATACCAATTGTACTCACTGATGTATTAATTATGCTCTCTATTAAGCACAATCTTTTATCGGTCCCTGTCTTAGTAAATAAAGGGTTTGAGGTTAGGTTTGCTCTTGGAAAAGTCACTATGGGAAAGCATGGTAGGATATCATTTTCTAGTTTATTTGATGTTGAGCATAGGTTGTTTAAACTCAACATTAATGAAGGTGAAAGCTTTTCTTTTGTTTATATTGAGAGTGCCTATGTGATTGATATGAATGTGTGACATAAAATATTGGGACATATAAGTCTAAAGAAGTTGAGAAAATTAACTAACTTTGTCTTATTGCCTAATTTTTATGATAACACTTTTAAAGCTTTTATATAAGGGAAAATGACTAGAAAATCATTTCTCAAAGATGTAGCTAGGGAAACAATACTATTAGATATAATTTACATCGATTTATGTGAACCATTTAGATTAAGAATACGTCATGAAAATGTTTATTTCATAACTTTTATTGATGATTACTCGAAATATACTTATATATATCTATTATCACATAAATGTGAGGCACTTGAAACATTCAAATAATATAAGCAGGAAATCGAGAACCAACTCGAACATATAATCAAAGTATTGAGATAAGATAGAGGTGGAGAATATACTTCTGTCGAATTTTTGTAATTCTGTAAAGACTTTAGTATTACAAAATAAAATATAATCCCAAGATACCTCAATAGAATGGTGTAACAGAGAGATATAAAAGGACCTTATTGAATATGACAAGGTCAATATTAATCGATGCCTTCTCTACCAAGGATATTTTGGGGAGAAGTAGTAAGTATAATTGTATATATACTCAATAGAGTATTATGTAAAGTTGTATTCTATATACCATATGAGATATGATTTAGAATAAAACCAAATCTAGGTCATTTCAGGAAGTGAGAATTTATTGCACATGTAAAGATCCTTCACCAGTCTAAAGATAAGCTAGACAATAGGTCCTTAAGATGCATATTTATCGGATATCCTAAATGATCTAAATGATATTTGTTTTATCAAAAGGACCATGGACTAATAGAAAGTAGGGATGCATAATTCTTAGAAGAAGATAAGAATGACATCCTTAAGAATGATGATGATTATGTCAATGAACTAATAGGTCTAGATCAATCATGTGTTGGACCCATTGATAAACTTTCTTAACAAACCAAATCTGTAAGTGAAGAAAAAAGGCCTTGGGTCACACCATCCTACTTGAAGGATTATCACACTTACTTTGCAGAGGAAGTATGTAATTAGGTAGATTTAGATGAGTTGACTGATAACTTGACTTATCAATAAGATATTAACTTATCTAAATCATCAGACTAGAAAAAAGCCATGGACAAAGAAATTGAATCTCTTGAGAAAAATAAAGTATCGGATTTGGCTGATTTGCCAAGAGAAAGAAAAGTCATAGGTTACAAATAGGTTCTCAAAAAGAAATATAAGATCAATGGTCCGATCAACAAGTTTAAAGCGAGATTGGTTGCAAAGGGTTTTTCACAAAAGAAGGGAATAGATTATGTTGAGACTTATTCTCTAGTTACGAAATTTGCATCAATCAAAATAATCTTGGCGATATCAACATATTATCATTTGGATTTACATCAGTTAAATATAAAGATTGCTTTTCTAAATAGAGATTTAGATGAAATCATATATTTGCTGCAACCCAAAGGATATATAGTTAAAGGCCAAGAAGATAAAGTATATGGGTTATAAAATCTCTATATGGCGTGAAATATTTAGCTCATCAATGGTATTTGACTTTTCAAAATACCATTATTGAACTTGAGTTTGTGGCTAATGAACTTGTTCACTATGTATATGTACGGAAGAGTGGGAGCCACTTTATCATCTTATCTTTATATGTAGATGATATATTGTTGACTACGAATAAAATTGAGATTATTGTCGAAACCAAGTCATGGTTAAACTGAAAGATCGAAATGAAGGATATGGGAGAAGCATCCTATATCCTAGGTATAAAGATTTCTCGATATAGAGAATCAAAACTTCTATGCTTAAATCAGGAGAGATATATTGAATATATCCTCAAGAGGTTCAAAATGGGTGAATACCAGTTTATATCTACACTTGTTGTGAAAGGGTTAAATTGAGCAAGGTTGATTGTCCTGATGAAGGAGACGATAAACCTAATGTTCCTTATGCGCAGGCTATGGGCAACCCGATGTATGTTATATTATACACAAGACCTGATAGCAGCTTTGCTGTTGGTCTTTTAAGTAGATACCAAAGTAACCTTAGATGGCAATATTGGATAGCTGTGAAAATTATTATAAGATATCTTAAAGAAACAAAAGACTTTAAACTTTATTTTCAAGCAGATGAACTGAAAGTGATAGGATGCTCAAATGCTGACTTTACTGGGAGCAAATATGACAGCAAAACAACCTCGGGACAAACATTTTTATTTGGAGGTGGTGCAGTTTCTTAGGCATGCAAAAAATAAGATTGTGTAACATTGCATACACAAGAGGTTGAGTATGTTGTTTGTAGTATGACTGCTACTAGTGTCATTTGAATAAGCTGCTTCATATATAATTTAAAGATGGATATAGCCAACGAGCCAGTTGTTATATATTGTGACAACAATGCAGCAATTACTCTTATTAAGAGTGGAGGGGATAACTCACGAAGCAAGCATATAATAGTTAAATATCATCATATTTATGATATGCTAAAAAAAATGAAATAATTATATGTTATATAACAACTATTGATATGTTGGCTGACCCCTTAACAAAAGGCATCTTAGAAGAATTGTTAACTAAACATGTAACCCATATGGAGTTGAGATATACCTAGTGTATAAGTGTAGAAAATATACTTTGTTATGAGTTATGATCGAAAAAACATTGCTTATGAAAAACCGCATAACGGATCTAAGTTGTAATTTAGTTGCAACAAATAAATATGATACAACTTGGTAAACCCCAAAGTAGTGGGAGGAAAACCGATAAGATTGGCTCTTGTGGCCAAGTGGGAGATGTAAGCAGTGGATGACCACTCTCGGCCCAATTACTAATAATGACCATGAAATGCGGGAAGAAGGGTCCTCTTCTCGGATTTCATGAGATCGTATGTTTCGAAAATTAAACTTTCTTTAAACAAATTTCCTGTTTTATAAAAGATAGACACGCATCTTAGGGATAAAAGCAAATATGACTGTTAAAAAAGAAATCCCTGAGTGGTAAGCTCAGAAGATGAAAATCCATATATAAATACAGAGAAATATGTACAAAATATACAGATCGAAAAAGTATCTTACTCATAATCTTATAAGAAAAACACTTTGGTGGTAACCAATAAATCATTCAAACTCTGCTTTGTTCTATTTTTAGTACATTACAGAAAAATACACATAGCAGAAAGAGCAATAAACAAACAAAGGGGGCATACGGATTCTACAAACAAACGGCTTCGGCAACCTTGGTCATCCCCAACAATATATACATCCCCTTCTAAAACTATTTTCTAGATCTTTACCTCCTAACACGATGAAATATGTATATGACTTCTTTCAAAACTATTTTCTAGATCCGCCACTTCTTTCAGCATGCTTGATTTGAAATGTATGCATCCACGAGGGGTTGTGTTGAATAACCAACTTTTTCTTAGTTTGAATGATTGATTATAAGTCATCAAAATGGATGACTATTGCCATATTGAGAACGTTCCTATTGACGTAAAAGGAAAAAAAGGAAAGCCACACATAGAGTATCTGTCATAACTTGGTTCAATCAAACAAATTATGAAGGATAACACATATATCGCATAAATGGAAAAGGTTGAGTCGGATAACGCAAATCCTTCCATAAAGTGAAGTTTATATAAGCTTTGTGGCGATGGTGAAACAGTTGATGGATGGAACCAAACGTCTAGGGCCCCGTAGTAAAATACTTGGAGTTCCTTACGCAAGGGCTGTGTGTGTCACACACACATATCCATTCATTTGTGCATGCCGAACAGAAGGGGTTCCACACGAAAGGTTTGGAGTTGGACACTCCATAATGCTTCAAGAAAGCGAGTCTGCCTTTACAGCGTTCCTTTAAGAACAAATGGGCCCCGTAGTAAGGTTGGTGTCAATTTCTTAAACGGTGGGCTTAAAAGAATATATCCACCTCGCACTGTTCACCTGCTCTACATTGATGATGATCAACAAGGTGCATAAATTACTCCTTGCGGGAAATGCAGGTTTCCTGAACGATATGTGATCTTTTATAAGATTAATACACCCAAGGAGAATTCATTGCAGTGGTGTAAACACTCCAAAATCAAACGATTTTCAAAAACAAACACCTGGTTTGAAAATCCATTTCAAAGCTAGATTTTGAGTTTTTGAAAACACAGGAGTTGCAAAAGCTTTAAACTTTTGTTTTAAAATCCCGTTCAAAATATGAATTTCTCAAACTTGAGCCAAGTCCCAATTTTGTAAAAGCCCAAAACGAACAGGTGGAGCTTGATCAAAAGCAGCCTCAAAAGCAGGTTTAAAAGCCTAGAATGCATCCTAGCTTATAAAAGCAGGATCAGAAGGCAAAAAGAAGAGCCCAGGCCAAAAGCAGACTTGAAGCCCGAAGCATCAAATACCAAGTTAAAAGTATCCACGAAATCATTAGAAATCCAAGCCTGAAACATAAAAATCAACCAAAACGAAATCCAGAAAGTTAAGAAGGAGTTCGGACAAAAAGGTTGAGGAAGACCCAGCCTAAGACGAAGCACTGATGAAGTCAGGGCCTGCAGAAACTGTCCATCTCAAAACGCCAAGAAGGACTAAAGAAATAAAAATTTGGATTGAATCTGGACCCAAATATCCATATCCAAACTCAAATAGTGTTTGGATTGAATTTGGATCTCAAAATCCAAATCCAAGATCCATACCCAAGACCCACCTCATTTGCCTATAAATAAAGGTGTGGGGGTGCCATAAACTCACGTGAAATTGAAATTGGGAGGCTTGGGAAGAGAGAGAATGAGTGGAGGGCATAAAGTAGATATAGTGGGCCATAGTCATGTGGGCTTGATCAAGGGCATGGGTTCAAGCCTTTATGAACCTAAGCTCAAACCAAAGGGCTGCACAAAGACGTGAAAGCATGGGCTATACGTGGTGGACCGGCTCCAAGAGATAGATCTCTCAACCTCACCCTAACCTAGCTTAAACCACCTAACCGACCCCACTAAACCTAACCCAAAACTAGCCTATACCTAGCCCCTTTCACCTAAACCAAACCAAACCCACCCAAATCGACTCCCTTAAAAACTACCTAAACCTAACCCTAACCACACCCTAACTAGACCATCTTCACCCTAAACCAACCTAACCTAGCCCTAGCCGACCAACCTAAACCTAACCCCCTTCCCCACCGACCTAAATCTAAACATAACCGAGTGCAGTTGCACTCGGTTTGAACCTATTTTCTACCCCATCCGACAACCTACACCACCCGGCTCCCTCACCTTCCTCACCACTTGCCACCTTCCAACACCCAGCTCCCTCACCACCTGCCACCTTCTAACACCCGGCCACTTTACCGCCTGCCCTATCCCATCTCCTGGCCACCCTAGCACCACCCCAGCACCAGCACCCCACTCCCTAAGGCACAATGGGTTACATAAAGGTTTTGCCACACAGAAGCGCCAATTTTTTTTACCGTGGAAATAAAGAAAAAGCATGACTAGTTCTACTGGTGGCCGAATATATAATCTTCCTTGTTCGATTAATGGAAGCATGTCATCTATAATAAACAACTTGAACTTGATACAAATCCCAATATTTGTGCCTCATCATCCTATAGCATTTGATAAAGAAAAATAGTATAAACTTGTCCGTTCCCTTTACAAATACCATGGAGCACTTCATTCCTATCGTTTTGCTCTTCTATGCAACGATGGTCATTGTGGCTTTGTCCTCGACACCTATGTCACCCACCAACCCGAAAGTGGTAGCTACCACAAAAGCTTGAGTGGATCTATTGAGGCAGCTATTCAGTTTGTCAGAGTTGTTTGGATGTTGGACTTTGGTTATAGTGCATGAAAGCTGACTATCCGATCTTTGATCATGCTTTTCGGTTTCTCCTGTGAGCTATATTTCCTTTGCTTTCGTATTTTGTTTTTCTCCATGTCCCTTGTGTATTTCGTGTAAATAGGATAAGAGAGAACAAAGAAGAAGAGAGAGATTTCTAGGTTACTGACATAGGGTTTTTCTCACAAGACTGTAATGCGTATCACACATATGTCATGTTTTTATGTTTTCTATCTTAAAATGTACATACTCTCTACTTGACACACATGATCATAATGTTGACACAATATCGATGACCATAATATTGACACACATGACAAACAACTTAGTTAGGGTCTTTGAGGGATTTGAAACTACAAAAGAACTATTTGATTCCCTAACCACTAAATATAATACTACAGCGAAGCTACAAGTACAACTACTCTTTTAAAAGTATAATTTTTATAAAATAAAAGAATATAACAACATAGTTGAACATATTAACCAAATGTTGGTAATGGTTGGAGATCTGGTTGTAATTAATATGGTGACGCTGCCAATTACATGGTTTTGGTGGCTGTTGTTGGCGATTGATGATTGTTTAACAAAGCAATCATCTATTCTGCACCAAACCCTAGTTCTCTTTGTTACTTGTTTACGATTGGTTGGTGAGATACGTGCATGAATCAAAAACCTCTTAGATCTCACAATTTCTTTAAACAATCGGTCCTCCAAGGGTTTCGAATTTGAACCACTCACACTATTTCACATTTCACAAATGATGAACAGTTCCTGTCGATCCTCTTCCATACGAAACTGATCACGCATTCTTCGTACAAGTGAGAACCGAAGCACGAAAGCAGCCGACACGGCTAGTGAGTCGGCCAAAAAAGGTAGGCCTATCGATGCTGGCAATGAATAAAAAATTCCGGTTATAAACAATGCGCTTGTACACAAATGATCAAAATCATATTGCGGTGGCATCATTGACTTAAATGAATATCTTGCCTACTGTCCACAACGATCTCTCTCTCCCTAGATTATACAAAAGATCTCAAAAAGTATCAAGATTTACACTACCACCCTTTCTGTTACGTATCCATGTACCAAAAATTAAGTTAGAACTTTTACAGTATGAATAGCAGAACCGGTTTCTAAAGATGACACAATATCAGGTTGTTCCTATTTTAAATCGGCACGTTAGGTTTAACCACCTCATATTTTATAACTGATATATATATATTGATTCATGCTTAATTTCTAAAAATTTGATCACTGACATCAATGGTAGAGACTTAAATCTTAAAAAGTTAAGTGTATCATTATACTTTTTATATTCGTATTTAACGCACAACGGTACAAACTACTTTTTATTTTAAAATCTTTATCTTTAATCGTAAAAGTCAAACGATAAAAATATTTGAAGAGATTTAAGCATAGATAAGAATTCAGCATGGACCTCTCTCTCTATGTATATGTATGAAAGTTAATGAGCAAACAACGAGCAGGATCAACTCAAAAGCAAAGCCCGGAAAGATACCGAAAGATTTTATCAAGTCATTATCCCATGAATCTGCCTGAACGTGCGCAAATTATCATCTTATTATCCAACAATCTGCTAACATTTTCCTTCCTACTCATGGCAATGAATATGCTGGTCATGGATTTCATATACACTGTGTTCTTTTTGCCGGACTTTGTGCATGCACTTTTTTGCTGTATGAGAAACTGTCACCTGCTTTGTGATCATCAGACTCATTCTCAAGTGTCGAACTCCTAACAACAAAGCGGTAACCTGTGTGTGTTTGAATGACCGACCCATACACACACATTAATCTGAACCAACCCTGCGGTTTTGGCTCTTCTTCTCACTTGTCATTTGCGTTGTTTTGCAGTATGGTTTGGTTTATCATTTGAAGGTTGAAACCTACAATGCAATTCACGCATACACGCACATATATATATATATATATATATATATATATATATATATATATATATATGTGCGTGTGTGTGTGTGTGTATTTATACATTTATGTGCGTGTGAGAGAGAGAGAGATTAAGCTTCACTGTCCTAATTCATTTGTCAACAACTTATTCAACAGTGTTTTAAGCAGTAATTTTCATGTGATTGATTATATACTATACACCACAATTGCCATATATTGGCGTGTTAAATGTAACTAGATATTCCTCAAACCCGAATCAAATGACCTCTAGTGGTTTGGTTTAGTTCTGACCTCTAACGGTTTGGTTCATTTTGTGACCGCTAATGGTTTGGTGTGTTTTTGTGTCCTCTAATGGTTTGGCTTGTTTCTCTGGCTTTCACTTGGGGACCTAGATAATAGTTCGGTCCAATAGTGATTCATCTTTCACTTGGGGGCCTAGATATTAGTTTTTAGTCCACTAATAATTCACCATAAGATAAAACTAAGGACATCATGCTATATATGGAAGGGTTACCAAATAATTGGAAACCATTTCCAATGGTTTTTGATGATGTATCACATACTTTCAATGATCCGTTACTGGAATTATAGTTAGTGATTTATGATAAATAATTAGATTTTGTTGATCGAGTTATTTTTGGATCTCATGATCTACACCAAAAGTAAATAACTACTTAACCTAAATGTAGGTCCTCGGTTAAATTGAATAGGCGATGAAAAGCGAGAACAATAATCAAAAACATGGTATGGGTAGTCGAAAGCATGTTAGAGTGATCTCTTTGTGATAATGTTTTGTAGATGGTTTCGATGGTCCATTGCGATGAATGAAAATCATTTAAATTTAAAACTGCTATCTACTCTGCACCAACCCCTTGGCATATCACTTTTTTTCATCGTCTTTTGGGTTTTTTCATGTCAAGGCTGCTGGAAGTTATCCGTGAGTTGTTTGATTACTGAAAAGTTTTCTAGATCATCCACTTTCTTTATCGATTCACACTGAACGGTCAAGATCATGTTCTGAACCACCCAATATTGCCTAATCAGAGAAAATGATAAATCACTGAAAACTATATAGGAGATGAGAAAATCATAATAAAAAAAGAACGAACTAAGAGACATTTTTAATCTGGGAGCACCCATTTTTATAAATGAGTACTCGATTACCTAATCAGTTCTATTTTGTTGAAATAAAACTTCATGTGGTATCTTATTATTTAATGTAACTAAACCTCTAGCAATCGAAATGTCATAATTTCATAAATAATAAACACAAATCGTGTGTCAAATGTTGCGATCTCCTCAATGATCCAGATCAAAGCGAATTAATCATGTTATCGAAACTGATCGGATTTGGATCTAGCAAACAACTTGGACTAAGCAAAAAAGACACCACCACCATAATGTTTCCCTGTGCTGATTTCCTTGCATTTGTGCATAACGCGTGCTACTTGTGTGCAGCAGCAGCTATAAAAATTTTCTGAATAAAAAGCAAATAGTTGTTTTCTATACGGAATTGCTTCCTCCATCCGAGCAAACAATGCTCTTATCCCTTCTTATTTCCGCGCTCTACGCATTCTCTCATAGCGTTTTCTGTATGGCAAACAGAAGTGTGCTCTTAAAACTTCTGTCTTAGTCTTTTACGTTTTCTGTGTCTTTCTCTCTCTACTTAAAACCTTTAAGTGTTCTTTAGACAAGCCTCCGGAATTTTATTTAGTCTTTAGTTTAATGGATCACCAAAGTGAACGCCTACATGATGTTTTCGGCGGATGTGAAGGTTCACTGTTCCTGATACATGCATGAAAAGTTATTAATTCCACATCACTCAATAGAAAACTCCTGTCAGTAAATTGTCCACAGGGTTAAAACAAACTCTTTTGCACCTCAATTTTCACGGTCACGATTCCGCTAGCTTAGTTGTTGATGGTGTCATAATCCATATCAGATATTAAACTTATGGGGCTATATATTAAATTTGGTTTCAGTCAAAAAAAGGCCAAAAAATACCTTCTTTTGAAAAGTTTGTTTCATAACATCATTATTCTGAGACTAGTGAGTAGGCTTGTCCAGTACTGGTCCGAGATAGGTCGGTTACCGTGTCCCAATATATGACAAATTTAGGACTCCCGCTACCAGCAAGGAAGTCTTAGCTGATGGGTAGCTGGAATCTGTTAATGGTTCATGACTGCTGAACAAAAGAATAATCAACGGCAAATAAAGATATTGGGACACTGAATTTTCAGTGTTATTCTCCACTTGGCTCAAAATGTCTGGTGATACCAACCGTAGAAAGTTTCATATATTTTTGCTTGTGGAACCACGCAACTTGTCATTGGAGGACCATCTTCGTTATTGGATCAGCAAAACGCTCTTTCGACAATGTTGTGTTGGTCATATCAATGATAAACATATTTTACTGTTAGAGATGGGTATTGCAACTTAGTCCCAACTGTTTAACAAAATTAAATTCCAAAGCATTTGCTTCTTTTTTTTTTATTGTGGGACTAAGACGAGGAATCAAATCTACTGAAAGGTTCCTTTGTCCGT
The DNA here is from genome assembly GCA_036023115.1 of Brasenia schreberi. Taxonomy (NCBI): domain Eukaryota; kingdom Viridiplantae; phylum Streptophyta; class Magnoliopsida; order Nymphaeales; family Cabombaceae; genus Brasenia; species Brasenia schreberi. Next base: position 2,858,752 of record JAYKKT010000089.1, on the reverse strand, counting down.
TCAAATTAATATCTAGGTCAATGACTCAAAATAGGCTTAGTTCATAGAAAATTCAAAAGACAAAAATGTTGTCATAAGCTGAGTTTATCTATGGATTTTCATTTTCCAACAAGAACACGTTATTTTAATTATAGATTTACCTGTGAATGTGAATGCTCAAAAAAACTGGGACCTGTGGGATGGCAGTCCACCCAAAATACAGAAAATCAACAAAATGTAAAACTATTGGATAATGCAGATCCGCCACTGGGTTTCTATCTGATAGTTGATGACTGGCATCGGGCTTAAATGATGACACGGTTCCGAAATTTGGGACCCTTTCACACTGTTATATGCCATTGACTTTATCATTCATCTAAATTCTCATACGCTGTTAATGGTTGAAATTTGTGGCGCCTCAGTTAACGAAGCAATCGCGTGAAACTAGAACAAGTTTTTTGACCATTAATCACTGTGTGAATGGATATAGGAACCGGATGTCGTAGCACATGGTTTTGGACACAACGACGGATTAACACATAAGCTCAAAAGTGGGGTAGCAAAGAGGCCCACGGGCGAAGAAAATAGAAACGAAGCTCCCTCTCCTTCTCCCCCACTCTTGGAGTACCTCACTTCTCTTCTCTCTCCTCGTGTGTAGCTCTTTCTCTCTCTCCCTCCCTTTTCCTTCTCTCCCTTCTCATGTGGTCGAAAACCGTTCAATACAAAAGTCACGATTTTTCAAACCATTTGCAATTTTACAAAATCGCCTCAAACGGATTAAAAAGTGATCATTTTATGTTTTAAAAAACTACTATTAGGTAAAATTACAAAAAAAATCATATATTTTAAAGTAAAAAGACAATTCTCCCTTAATATATGAAAAACAAAACTATCCTATGATAGTTTATTAAAATTATGAGATACTGGATTCTAAAATTACATAGTTGCACCTAAACAAGTGTAATTTTACAGGTTTGTCAGTATATAAAAAGATAGTATTATTCCTATCTTTAATAAAAAATACAAATTTAGAGTGAGGGGCAAAATTATTTCCCTACCTCAATTAGCCGTAAATTTTACAGAAAATAGGTGTCATTTTACTATTCTGCCCTAATTCTTTTTGAAAAATTATAAAAACGGACAGACGGGTAAAATTCATAATTTTCCTTTGAATTTTTTTTAAATTACATTGGCAGGATATAAGAAAAAAATTACAGTTTTATCCCTACGTTGATTCTGAAATAACATAATAATCAAATTAAGAATATTTTCAAACTTATACTTAAGTATCAATTGAAATTATTTTAGGTACCTAGAGATATTTTCAGTTTAGTATCTAGATATTTTGCAAATTGCATTTCAATAGTATACTATTAGTTGTCTAACATATGTGTTGCATATTGGTTGTTTCTGTTTTAGATCATCTTATTGTTATTTTTGTCAAACAAATAAAAAATAAACTCCAAATCTGTTATCGGAGTTGGCAAAAACAAAAAAGTTACACTGTCTAAATTTTCAAACGTGAAAAAGACATATCCCCTTGACACTACACTTAAAGGTATGCTAAGTCAAGAGAGGCATATCGATTGTATCTTCAAGAAGTTTAAAATGGGTAAATGGAAGTCTGCATCTACACCCATTGCAAAAGGGGTCAAACTGGGTAAGGTTGATTGTCTTGGTGAGGGAGACGATAAATCTAATGTTCCTTATGCGTAAGCTGTGGGTAGCTTGATATATGCTATGTTGTGTAAAAGATCTGATATCAACTTTGTTGTTGGTCTTCTAAGTAGATATCAAAGTAATCTTGGTTGACAACATTGGATAGCTGTGAAAATGATTCTAAGATATCTCAAAGAAATAAAAGACTTGAAACTTTGCTTTCAAGTAGATGAACTAAAAGTGATAGAATAATCAGATGCTGACTTTGTTAGGAGCAAAAATGACAACCTCTAGACAAATATTCTTATTAGGAGGTTGAGTTGTTTCTTTGACATTTAATAAATAGGGTTGTGTAACATTATATACAAAGACACTGAATATATAGCTTGCTGTATGACTGCATGTAACACCAAATTGTAGCCATTCTCGGCTGTAAATATGTAGAAATGCACACATGAAATGTATGCGTTACATAAATAAAATGAAAAACGACTTTTAACGGAAAGGGAAGATGAAGTCAGACTCACTCTTTATAAATACTGTACATGACCATTATTCGTGCCGCAACCGGGTACGCTACGATGTATCCCAGTTCTCGAATAGATTTCCAATTAACCCTTGGATTTCTTTACCAAGCTGATCTAAATAAGCAGTACATCTGTGGATGCCAATATGATCAAGTTCAGATTTTCTTTAGAATTCAGGAGGGACACATTCATCCTAGAAAACAATACATTATTAATGAGCCGTTTGTCATAATTAACGTCGCCGTGTCGTGGACTGTGCTGCAAATTAATAGCAGCTCCATGAAGCACGTCCTTCCTTTCCTTCTGCTCATTTCTGCAACAATGGCCATGGCGATCTTTTCAACAAATCACTTTAAACCCGTTCCAACCACCAATCCCAAAGTAATAGCAGCAGCAAAAGCAGCAGTGGACTTTCATAATAAACAAAACAATGACATGTTTGTGCTTGTACAAGTGTTGTTTGCAGAAGGATAGGATGGGGGAGCTCCACATTACAGTCATAGGCTCCTCGTTAAGGTCGATAATGAAGGTCAAGTGGATAAATACATGAGTAAAATTCTCGAATATTTATCGGCCCCCGGGCGAGCCTCTAGTGTACTACTTTGTCTCTTTTCGGCAGGTTTGTCCATAGTATGAATGGATCTTTCATCACTATATTACCTGTGTGATTTTGTTGTTAATAAAGTGTAGGCCGCCAGATGTGCCACGAAATACAGCAGCTTTTCGGTTGATCACCGAATTCTTCATCCAGTGAAGAACACCCATTCTGCTGCAGTGGTTACCCTGCTGGGTGATCACCTTGTGTTTATTTCCAATTGCTAATGTTGAAATTAAGTGAACGTTCTTCTGTTAATTATGACTGTTGTCTTGAGTCGAGTGATGCAGTCCAGTTTCCTAAATCAAAGTACTGCTTGCTGATTATTCATGGTTAAATTAGTGAATCTGATTCACTCTGATGGTCTTTATATTTATATTCTGCGTCACTTGATGCATTTGCCTAACATGTATTATCACATATATAGTCGCAAAGGACATCAACGGATTATGCTAAAGAAGACATGAAAAGTAACAGGAATAGACTTATGGCCCTCGATTGAGCAAATATTGTTGTGCAGCTTCGATGCGCACTGCTTTATCGATCTTAGATTATACATGTGCACTTTAAAGTTCAAAAGTGTAAAAAATTAGGAATGTTTTAGATCGAATAAGGATCTGTTGGGTCGGAAAGGAGTATGGCTTTCAATTGTGTGTCTGAGGGGCTTTCTGTTCAAGGCCAAGGCAAATCTGTTCGCCATCTGGTAGGAGTGGTTTGGAAGAAGTAGGCTGCTGAAGACAAAAAGGGTGATCTGGTTTAAGGCTTGGTTCTTGGAGGATAGGGTGAACGGGTGTTGATAATATGGTTTTAATTGTACCTCGCTCTCCACCTCCGTATTCAAGTCTCACCAAATTCGCGCTTGGGTTCCATCTTGGGGCAATTGTAGCCAATCTAGCTCCCATTTATGGTTCTTCCACTGGGGACTCTCCTCTTTGCACAACATGTTGGCATTCGACGAAATATTGAATTTCGTCGATGGCCGCCCATATCACCCATATGAATGTGTCTTCAATGGCCTAATTCTCAGTCGATCAACGAACCCCTCCATTAAGCCCTGAAGAAAGATCTTCCCATTCTAGATGAAGGAACTCTAGGCTATCTTGGAGGCGTTGGCTCCTTTCTGTGCCTAAAGACATTGATGATACACGAATGTGTAATGTGAAAGAGGGTGCCAACTAATAGTTGAAGAGCACTTGAAGGATCTAAATTCTCATACGCTAATAGTTGAAATGTGTGACGCTGCTCGCCTCTGCTAAAGAAGCAATTCCGTGAAACTAGCACAAGTTTTTTGACCATTAATCACGGTGTGAACGGATATAGTTACCAGATGTTCTAGGATATGGTTTTGGATACATGCGGATGACTTTCAGCCATCTTCATGGAGGGGTGGGGGCGGCCAACCCTTGAAATTTAGAAAATTTAAATTAAAACTTACGTTTTACATGGTTGAGATTCATCCTTCGCCCCCTTAAAACCATGAAATATATACATCCCCTTCTAAAACTATTTTCTAGACCTTTGCCTCCTAACACGATGAAATATGTATAGGACTCCGTTCAAAACTATTTTCTAGATCCGCCACTCCTTTCAGCATGCTTGATTTGAAAAGTATGCATTCACAAAGGGTTGGTGCAGAATAACCAACCTTTTCTGAGTTTGAATGATTGATTATAAGTCATCAAAATGGACGACTGTTGCCATATTGAGAACGTTCCTATTGACGTAAAAGAAAAAAAAGCAAAGCCACACATTGAGTATCCGTCATAACTTGGTTCAATCAAACAAATTATGAAGGATAACACATATATCGCGTAAATGGAAAAGGTTGAGTCGGATACCGCAAATCCTTCCATATGGTGAAGTTTATATAAGCTTTGTGGCGATGGTGAAACAATTGATGGATGGAACCAAACGTCTAGGGCCCCGTAGTAAAATACTTGGAGTTCCTTACGTAAGGGCTGCGTGTGTGTCACACACACATATCCATTCATTCGTGCATGCCGAACAGAAGGGGTTCCACATGAAAGGTTTGGAGCTGGACACTCCAGAATGCTTGCAGAAAGCGAGTCTGCCTTTACAGCGTTAACACATGGGCCCCGTAGTAAGGTTGGTGTCAATTTCTTAAACGGTGGGCTTAGAAGAATATATCCACCTCGCACTGCTCACCTGCTCTACGTTGATGATGATCAACAAGGTGCATAAATTACTCCCTGCGGGAAATGCAGGTTTCCTGAACGATACGTGCTCTTTTATAAGATTAATACACCTAAGGAGAATTCATTACAGTGGTCGTCAAAATAATTACTAAAAACCATGACGGATTAACAACCCTCCAATGCCCAAGGTACTTACTCATTGGGCTTAAAACAAAAGTAGGTTCCCTGGTTCATTTAATCGATTCGTGAACCACCAGCGATGATAAGGTTGCCCAGTTGTTGCTCGTGGATTAAATTAAGATCTCCTTTTATACATTTAATGGGGTTTCGGGCCTCTACTTGCTCCAAACTCAAACCAGGTTTCCTCCAGCAATCGGGTAATGTATCTGAGTTGTCGAATAGATCTCTCTCTAATTAATCCTCGGATTTCAGTACAAAGCCTATCTACATATGCGACAGTACTTCTGTGGGTGCCAATTTGATCAACTTCAGATTTGCTAAATTCAGGATTCAAGACGGACACTATCATCCTAGAAAACATATATTACTGCCGTGGACAGTGCTGTAAAGAACAGGCTTTACAGATCAGCCAAGATGTCACAAAAGGTGATCTCAAGTCATGCCTTGATGTAAAAGAGAACTCCATCAAATAAAATTAGCAAAAGGGCATAAACAGAAAACTTCTGATGTTATCATTCAGAAAATTAAGCAGCAGCGATGCATGCTTTAGAGTTTTAGCACATATTCTGTCATCTGGTGAAGTTGTCCACCCTGATATCGATTTCATAAAGGACGTACGTACTCGCCAATATTATATTTCTGTGCATATTGAGGAAAGAGCCTGAATGTGAATTTTTCAACGCGCCATTATCTTACAAAGCGAACTTGGACACTTCTCCCAGAAAACTGACTAATTCAACAAACAATTAAATTCTTAATCAACCAGTGACATCGCAAGTCCGCTCATAATTAAACTGCGTGCACAAACTTTTGCCTATAAATACCTGCAGATTATACTCATCCATTCATCCACTGCTTGATAGAAATTGCAAATTTGAGCCGCATCATCTTACACCATGAGGCACGTCCTTCCTTTACTTCTTCTCATTTCTGCAACAATGGCTTTTGCGGCCTTCGCGACCAATCACTTCAAACCCGTCCCGACCACCCATCCCAAAGTAATAGCAGCAGCAAAAGCATCAGTGTACTTGCATAACAAACAAAACAATGACATCCTTGTGTTGAAACAAGTGTTGTATGCAGAAAGGCAGGATCGCGGAGCTGCACATTACACTTACAAGCTACTCATTAAGGTCGATAACGGAGGTCAAGTGGAGAAATATGAGACTGAAATTCTGGAAGACTTAGGCGCTCCTCACCAGCCTCCAGTGTACAATTTTGGCTCCTTCGTGCAGGTTTATCCATAGATCCTTCGATCTTTTATGACTATAATATTGTCTGCAATGTTATTATCAATAAAGCGGCCACCTCCAGATGCGCTATGATGAAAATAAATCAGCTTTTCGGTTGAATGTCCAATTCTTCGTCCAGTGGAGAACGCCCATGCTTCTACGGGGTGTACCTGCTTTGTATTTGGTTCCAATCCGTTAATGTTGAAACTAAGTGAACTCTCTTCTGCTAATTATGACCGTCCCCTTGAGTCTAGTGATACAGTATGGTTTGCTGAATTAAAGTAACGTTTTCGGATTATTCATGGGCAAATTAGTGAACTCGACCCACTCTTACGGCCTTTATATTTAAAGTGTGCCCCACTTGATGAATTGGCCTGACATGTATTATCAACACATATGCAACGGATTATGGTAACGATAAGTAACAGCGATCGACTTATGCCCCTCGATGGAGCAAATGTTATTGTGTAGCTCCGATGCGTAATTCTTTATCTTAGGAAAATCCAATGCTGAGCGAATCCACAGTCAAACAAAGGGATTTAAGTACTTCAAATATGCTACTGTATCCCGTAGTTTGTGACTCTAAAATAGCTCTCGTTTGCCCTGCCTGACAAGTGTTTATCAAAGCTCCGTGGAGTATTGTAGTGTGTTTCCCCAAAGCCCCGTTCGATCCTACTGGCATCAGATCAAACTTACCTAAACGGAGTCGATATAAAACTACAGAAATTGTAGTGACGCAATTTCTTTTAATGAAATGCGCAATAGAAGTATGATTTTGAGCTTAATTAGAATTACGACCGGTGTTAACCTTTGCATGCAGAAGTCAGAAACGAAGGTGGACTTGTTAAATTTTCTCGTTAAGAAGGTAGATTTTGCACTTGGAATGATGTGGCTGTGAGCGACTTGAGTTGTTATAATGCAGTTCCCCAAGAGATTTGACACCCTTAAGCAAACCACGGGCTTTGCTGAGATCCATTGGTGTCGGTTTGTCATGCGCATGATGACATCCTTAAGCAAACCAGCTGTTTATTGACAAAGATCATCAGGTCTCGAACCTGTAAGACACAGTGTCTTTTAGCATATTCGTCCTTAGGCCATGGAATCAACTATTACCTATACACTTTTGCTAATCTTGTACACTGTTGGATGATGCAGACGGCCCACCTCTGCGCAACGTACATCAGCCACTGGTTTCAATCTGATAATTGATGATTGATCGACTTCCACTCTAGATGATGACATGGTTTCGAAATTTAAGACCCTTTACATACACTGTTATATATCATTGACTTTGTCATTCATCTAAATTCTCATACGCTGTTAATGGTTGAAATTTGGGACGTTCGCCTCAGCTGACGCATGAAACTAGAACAAGTTTTTGACCATTCACTGTGTGAATCTATATCGGAACCGGGTGATCTGCGACATGGTCTGGATTAATTTGGACACAAATCCTGCTATACTATGCTAGGTTTAGGACATGGCTTTGCCAGTTTGTCTTTGAACGGGTAAGGACATGCGCACATGCAAACAGAGAGATGTGCTGCACACAGTTTAGGTTCGTCCTTATATTCACCTTCGCAACAAAACTTTCGTTAAGCATGAGGTGGGTCAAGGAAATGCTTGATTGGGATTGTAAAGATGGAAGTCGATCTGTAAAAGTACTAATTGTTGAAGATATAGAATTAACGCTTCTTAGTCGAGAGTTATTAGCCAACTCTAGCTACTTTCAATTCCTTTTGAGTCGATCATAGTATTCTCCTGAAAATGAACGTTTGTGCATAACGCGTCCTACTTGTGCATCAAGTGAGCAGATTCAAATAGACGAAAGCCGTCAACAAATTAAGCGAATCGAATTGAACATACCAGTAACCTATGAATAATCAGCCATTCAGTCTTTGGGTTTTAGAATGCTAAGATAGCATTGTCTCCATAGCAGCATAATCATAACGAAGACCGAGAAGTTCATTTCACGTCAGAGGTTGCAGACAAATACAAGATAGACAGAAGAGGCCTTCACGACTAGACAAAATAATAAAACAACACAATTAAACTCCATCGCAGCAAGATACCTACTGTCCACAACGATCTCTCTCTATCTCTAGATTATACAAAAAATCTCAAAAAGTATCAAGATTTACACTACCACGCTTTCTGCTACGTATCCATGTACCAAAAATTAAGTTAGAACTTTTACAGTTCAGGCCTACATAGTCATTTGGAATATCAAATAAAAATTAAGTTAGAACTTTTACAGAATTAAAGTTCTGTAAATCTTGATACGTAGCAGAAAGGAGCTAGGGATCGTTGAATGCTGCTTCTACATGGATACGTAGCAGAAAGTTCTAACTTAACAGTTCTCTTAACACGCATGCTGCTTGCATGCAGTTCTCTTATTTTATCCTTTCAGCAGTTCTCTTAACACGCATGCTGCTTGCATCTCTCATCTTCTTATGTGGTGTGTCTGCGATTCTGTGTGCAAGAATTCAAAAGGAGCTAGGGATCCCTGAATCGATAGAAAAGCCTATATCAAAGCTCTAGATCTTAACACGCGGAGATGTAGCTCAACTGGCAATGGAGGTGGTGGGTTCGGTTCCTGGGGCGTCCATGGGTAGGAAATTTGATTCCAAAAATAATGAACTTTTCTCACTAACTAATTTTTTCAACAATCAAACTATAGATTTCTGTTTGTGATGATCGATTCAATAAAAGTTGGTTTCTAAACGAATAAATGTGATATATAATGTTGCTTGATTCTATATGACCGTTTCAAGCTGATTCCTTGAATTTCTAATTTGCTGAACTATTTCATATACTTTACAAACAAACAACCAGTAAAATAGATTCAAGTAAAATGAAGCGCTTAATTACCTCCTTACAGTTTAAATATTAGATGATTTAAGAGTTAACCTAACGGATGTATCACAGTATGGCCACAAATATCCTTTACATAAATGTTTGAACATTCTCTCTCGAGTCCATTTGTTCTGCGAAACGTAGCGGCAATGGGTCGTCCAGATGAACTTGAAGATCGCGGGGAGGAAATTTTGTGGAATACCTTATGCTTAAAGAAGCCGGGGCGTTCATTAGAAGTTTGTCTCTTCACACTAGATGTAGACCTTTTATGTCATGATGACTAAATAAGGATCTCAAAGCTGAAATTCATCGATCGATCTTCGGAAGTTGCCGCTAAAAGCCCTTGATTTACAAATAGAACACATACACACACACACACACACACACACACACACACACACACACACACACACACATATATATATATATATATATATATATATATATATATATATATATATATATCGAGAGAGAGGGTGGGAGTGGGAGAGAGAGAAAAAATAATGGATAGTCTAGCATCTGCAGAATACGAGTATGCTGCTCTAATTTGAAGGTGGGAATCTCGCTCTCCCAAATTCCAAGTGCATGATATTCAAGTCGAATGAATGATTGGGATTTAATATCCATTGTGGGTTGTACACACTATGACCGGATCTTTTCCCCTTGGAAAGGAGAATTGATCACACGAAGCATTGGCGCAAGACTCACTGGTCTGTCTGCTGCTGTTCAAAACTTTCAATTTTTTTTCTTTTCTTTTTCTTGTGATCACAAGGAAACGTCATGAGGTCACCAACTAGTGTCGATAAGATTGCAATCTATTGTTTCCCACCAGGACGTGGTTGCCAGAACTGAACCGAGACCGGATGGGTTCCACTTCCTGTTCAAGTTTCGAAAGAACATTTAAAAATAAAAAATAGGTAAATCGGTGGTTTGAACCTCGGTTCCAATATCGACCTAGTTTTGGTTTCTGACTGAGTTTGGTTTCGGTTGTTCCTGCAAGTTCGGCTCCAACACGGCCATGTCCAGTCCTACTTCATAAAGTTAAAATGAGTATGCTCGCACAAAAAGCAGAATTATAACAAGGAAATTCTAGGAATAAAAAGAAAAACTATGGACAACCATTGCTTGTCGTTCTTGTCTATGGGAGATAGCTGGTGGCCGTCCATATCATCCATATGAAGGTGTCTTCAATGGCCTAATTCTCAGTCGATCAACGAAACCCTCCATTAAGCCCTGAAGAAAGATCTTCCCATTCTAGATGAAGGAACTCTAGGCTATCTTGGAGGCGTTGGCTCCTTTCTGTGCCTAAAGACATTGATGATACACGAATGTGTAATGTGAAAGAGGGTGCCAACTATACTTTATAATTAGGTGCAATTGGGTTTGATTCTATGCCTATGTTTTGATGGTGGAATCGTAGATAATAAATTCCTAGCTATTTTACGAACCGTCAGTACGGCAGTCGCTGGTATGGCAGGGAAACAAACCTAATAGCTAGCCTCCTGTGGTTCAGATGATCAGTCTGACCAGTGATGAGCTAGCTCATGTTCAGTATGAAACATGAGCTCGCTCTTGAAGACGAACGCGGTGAGCACGGACAGTGCTTGTTCGGTGGAATTCAAAGATCGTCTCACCTAAGACGAACTAGGAAACCAGCTGATCACATGAAGCAGGATGTTGGTGAGGTAACAACAACGAACAACCCGACTTATTTGCTTTACTCTCAGCATGCTTGATTTGAAAAGTATGCATTCACGAGGAGTTGGTGCAGAATAACCAACCTTTTCTAATTTCTTGATAGGACACCATGCCATGAGAAGTTTAACGAGCATGATCGCTTACTCTTCATAGAGCGACTAGAGCAGAGAGTAAAGCAAATAAGTCGGGTTGTTCGTTGTTGGCATTCGACGAAATATTGAATTTCGTCGATGGCCGCCCATATCACCCATATGAATGTGTGTTCAATGGCCTAATTCTCAGTCGATCAACGAACCCCTCCATTAAGCCCTGAAGAAAGATCTTCCCATTCTAGATGAAGGAACTCTAGGCTATCTTGGAGGCGTTGGCTCCTTTCTGTGCCTAAAGACATTGATGATACACGAATGTGTAATGTGAAAGAGGGTGCCAACTATACTTTATAATTAGGTGCAATTGGGTTTGATTCTATGCCTATGTTTTGATGGTGGAATCGTAGATAATAAATTTCTAGCTATTTTACGAACCGTCAGTACGGCAGTCGCTGGTATGGCAGGGAAACAAACCTAATAGCTAGCATCCTGTGGTTCAGATGATCAGTCTGACCAGTGATGAGCTAGCTCATGTTCAGTATGAAACATGAGCTCGCTCTTGAAGACGAACGCGGTGAGCACGGACAGTGCTTGTTCGGTGGAATTCTATGATCGTCTCACCTAAGACGAACTAGGAAACCAGCTGATCACATGAAGCAGGATGTTGGTGAGGTAACAACAACGAAGAACCCGACTTATTTGCTTTACTCTCTGCTCTAGTCGCTCTATGAAGAGTAAGCGATCATGCTCGTTAAACTTCACATGGCATGGTGTCCTATCAAGAAATTAGAAAAGAACACTTGAAGGAATGTAACCTTATCTGTTACTTCGAGCAGTACAGCTAGCCGAATTGTGATTTCGTGCGCATGCATTCGAGTACTGCAAGAGAGTATGTATTAACTAGTGAGATAGAAGATTTCAGTGATGTGAACCTAATGAATGTATCTTAATCATGAACCAATTAATTTTCATGCACGTATCACGAACAGTGAGCCTTCAAATCGGCTGAAAAAAAGCTTTTGTATGTTCACTGGGTGATCTATAACACGTCCGCTGATAAACTTAAGTCTAAATCAAATTCCGGAATCTTGTCAAAAAAGCACTTGAAGGATTTAAGTAGAGAGAGACAAAGAGACAAGGAGAAACGCAAGACAGTGGGTTTACTAAAAGTTCGAGAAAGAGCATACTTCTGCTTGTCATACACAAAACGCCAAGAGAGACTTGGCATCCTTCCATACACTGTAATGTATCCATTCATCTAAATTCTCATACGCTAATAATTGAAATGTGTGACGCTGCTCGCCTCTGCTAATGAAGCAATTCCGTGAAATTAGCACAAGTTTTTTTACCATTAATCACGGTGTGAACGGATATAGGAACCAGATGTTCTAGGAGATGGTTTTGGATTAGTTAGCCATACATGCGGATGACTTTCAGCCATCTACATGGAGGGTTTGAAAATTTAAATTAAAACTTACGTTTTACATGGTTGAGATTCATCCTTCGCCCCCTTAATACGATGAAATATATACATCCCCTTTTAAAACTATTTTCTAGGCCTTTGCCTCCTAACACGATGAAATATGTTTTCTAGATCCGCCACTGCTTTCAGCATGCTTGAATTGAAAAGTATGCATCCACGAGGGGTTGGTGCAGAATAACCAGCTTTTTCTGAGTTTGAATTATTGATTATAAGTCATCAAAATGGACGATTGTTGCCATATTGAGAACGTTCCTATTGACGTAAAAGAAAAAAAAGCAAAGCCACACATTGAGTATCCGTCATAACTTGGTTCAATCAAACAAATTATGAAGGATAACACATATATCGCGTAAATGGAAAAGGTTGAGTCGGATACCTCAAATCCTTCCATATGGTGAAGTTTATATAAGCTTTGTGGCGATGGTGAAACAATTGATGGATGGAACCAAATGTCTAGGGCCCCGTAGTAAAATACTTGGAGTTCCTTACATAAGGGCTGCGTGTGTGTCACACACACATATCCATTCATTCGTGCATGCCGAACAGAAGGGGTTCCACATGAAAGGTTTGGAGCTGGACACTCCAGAATGCTTGCAGAAAGCGAGTCTGCCTTTACAGCGTTAACAAATGGGCCCCGTAGTAAGGTTGGTGTCAATTTCTTAAACGGTGGGCTTAGAAGAATATATCCACCTCGCACTGTTCACCTGCTCTATGTTGATGATGATCAACAAGGTGCATAAATTACTCCCTGAGGGAAATGCAGGTTTCCTTAACGATATGTGCTCTTTTAAAAGATTAATACACCCAAGGAGAATTCATTGCAGTGGTCGTCAAAATAATTACTAAAAACCACTAGGGATTAACAACCCTCCAATGCCCAAGGTACTTACTCATTGGGCTTAAAACAAAAGTAGGTTCCCTGGTTCATTTAATCGATCCGTGAACCACCAGCGATGATAAGGTTGTATGCAGTGTACTTGCATAATAAACAAAACAATGACATCCTTGTGTTGAAACAAGTGTTGTATGCAGAAAGGCAGGATCGCGGAGCTGCACATTACACTTACAAGCTAGTCATTAAGGTCGATAACGGAGGTCAAGTGGAGAAATATGAGACTGAAATTCTGGAAGACTTAGGCGCTCCTCACCAGCCTCCAGTGTACAATTTTGGCTCCTTCGTGCAGGTTTATCCATAGATCCTTCGATCTTTTATGACTATAATATTGTCTGCAATGTTATTATCAATAAAGCGCACGCCTCCAGATGCGCTATGATGAAAATAAATCAGCTTTTCGGTGGAATGTCCAATTCTTCGTCCAGTGGAGAACGCCCATGTTTCTACGGGGTGTACCTACTTTGTATTTGGTTCCAATCCGTAATGTTGAAACTAAGTGAACTCTCTTCTGCTAATTATGACCGTCCCCTTGAGTCGAGTGATACAGTATGGTTTGCTGAATTAAAGTAACGTTTTCGGATTATTCATGGGCAAATTAGTGAACTCGACCCACTCTTACGGCCTTTATATTTAAAGTGTGCCCACTTGATGAATTGGCCTGACATGTATTATCAACACATATGCAACGGATTATGGTAACGATAAGTAACAGCGATCGACTTATGCCCCTCGATGGAGCAAATGTTATTGTGTAGCTCCGATGCGTAATTCTTTATCTTAGGAAAATCCGGAATCCACATATTCAAACAAAGAGATTTAAGTACTTCAAATATGCTACTGTATCCCGCAGTTTGTGACTCTAAAATAGCTCCCGTTTGCCCTTCCTGACAAGTGTTTATCAAAGCTCCGTGGAGTGTTGTAGTGTGTTTCCCCAAAGCCCCGTTGGATCCTACTGGCATCAGATCAAACTTACCTAAACGGAGTCGATATAAAACTACAGAAATTGTAGTGACGCAATTTCTTTTAATGTAATGCCCAATGGAAGTATGATTTTATGCTTAATTAGAATTACGAGTGGTGTTAACCTTTGCATGCAGAAGTCAGAAACGAAGGTGGACTTGTTAAATTTTCTCGTTAAGAAGGTAGATTTTGCACTTGGAATGATGTGGCTGTGAGCGACTTGAGTTGTTATAATGCAGTTCCCCAAGAGATTTGACACCCTTAAGCAAACCACGGGCTTTGCTGAGATCCATTGGTGCCGGTGTGACATGCGCATGATGACATCCTTAGGCAAACCAGCTGTTTATTCACAAAGATCATCAGGTCTCGAACCTGTCAGACACAGTGCCTTTTAGCATATTCGTCCTTAGGCCATGGAATCAACTCTTACCTATACACTTTTGCTAATCTTCTACACTGTTGGATGATGCAGACGGCCCACCTCTGCGCAACGTACATCCGCCACTGGTTTCAATCTGATAATTGATGATTGATCGACTTCCACTCTAGATGATGACATGGTTTCGAAATTTCAGATCCTTTACATACACTGTTATATATCATTGACTTTGTCATTCATCTAAATTCTCATACGCTGTTAATGGTTGAAATTTGGGACGTTCGCCTCAGCTGACGCATGAAACTAGAACAAGTTTTTGACCATTCACTGTGTGAATCTATATCGGAACCGGGTGATCTGCGACATGGTCTGGATTAATTTGGACACAAATCCTGCTATACTATGCTAGGTTTAGGACATGGCTTTGCCAGTTTGTCTTTGAACGGGTAAGGACATGCGCACATGCAAACAGAGAGATGTGCTGCACACAGTTTAGGTTCGTCCTTATATTCACCTTCGCAACAAAACTTTCGTTAAGCATGAGGTGGGTCAAGGAAATGCTTGATTGGGATTGTAAAGATGGAAGTCGATCTGTAAAAGTACTAATTGTTGAAGATATAGAATTAACGCTTCCTAGTCGAGAGTTATTTGCCAACTCTAGCTACTTTCAATTCCTTTTGAGTCAATCATAGTATTCTCCTGAAAATGAACGTTTGTGCATAACGAGTCCTACTTGTGCATCAAGTGAGCAGATTCAAATAGACGAAAGCCGTCAACAAATTAAGCGAATCGAATTGAACATACCAGTAACCTATGAATAATCAGCCATTCAGTCTTTGGGTTTTAGAATGCTAAGATAGCATTGTCCCCATAGCAGCATAATCATAACGAAGACCGAGAAGTTCATTTCACGTCAGAGGTTGCAGACAAATACAAGATAGACAGAAGAGGCCTTCACGACTAGACAAAATAATAAAACAACACAATTAAACTCCATCGCAGCAAGATACCTACTGTCCACAACGATCTCTCTCTCTCTAGATTATACAAAAAATCTCAAAAAGTATCAAGATTTACACTACCACGCTTTCTGCTACGTATCCATGTACCAAAAATTAAGTTAGAACTTTTACAGTTCAGGCCTGCATAGTCAGCTGGAATATCAAATAAAAATTAAGTTAGAACTTTTACAGAATTAAAGTTCTGTAAATCTTGATACGTAGCAGAAAGGAGCTAGGGATCGTTGAATGCTTCTTGTACATTGATACGTAGCAGAAAGTTCTAACTTAACAGTTCTCTTAACACGCATGCTGCTTGCATGCAGTTCTCTTATTTTATCCTTTCAGCAGTTCTCTTAACACGCATGCTGCTTGCATCTCTCGTCTTCTTATGTGGTGTGTCTGCGATTCTGTGTGCAAGAATTCAAAAGGAACTAGGGATCCCTGAATCGATAGAAAAGCCTATATCAAAGCTCTAGATCTTAACACGCGGAGATGTAGCTCATCTGGCAACGGAGGTGCGGGGTTCGGTTCCTGGGGCGTCCATGGGTAGGAAATTTGATTCCAAAAATAGTGAACTTTTCTCACTAACTAATTTTTTCAACAACCAAACTATAGATTTCAGTTTGTGATGATCTATTTAAAAACAGTTGGTTTCTAAACAAATAAATGTGATATATAATGTTGCTTGATTCTATATGACCGTTTCAAGCTGATTCCTTGAATTTCTAATTTGCTGAACTATTTCATATACTTTACAAACAAACGACCAGTAAAATAGATTCAAGTAAAATGAAGCGCTTAATTACCTCCTTACAGTTTAAATATTAGATGATTTAAGAGTTAACCTAACGGATGTATCACAGTATGGCCACAAATATACTTTACATAAATGTTTGAACATTCTCTCTGGAGTCCATGTGTTCTGCGAAACGTAGCGGCAATGGGTCGTCCAGATGAACTTGAAGATCGCGAGGGAGGAAATTTTGGGGAATACCTTATGCTTAAAGAAGCCGGGGCGTTCATTAGAATTTTGTCTCTTCACACTAGATGTAGGCCTTTTATGTCATGATGACTAAATAAGGATCTCAAAGCTGAAATTCATCGATCGATCTTCGGAAGTTGCCGCTAAAAGCCCTTGATTTACAAATAGAACACATACACACACACACACACACACACACACATATATATATATATATATATATCGAGAGAGAGAGTGGGAGTGGGAGAGAGAGAAAAAATAATGGATAGTCTAGCATCTGCAGAATACGAGTATGCTGCTCTAATTTGAAGGTGGGAATCCCGCTCTCCCAAATTCCAAGTGCATGATATTCAAGTCCAATGAATGATTGGGATTTAATATCCATTGTGGGATGTACTCACTGGTCTGTCTGCTGCTGTTCAAAACTTTCAATTTTTTTTCTTTTCTTTTTCTTGTGATCACAAGGAAACGTCATGAGGTCACCAACTAGTGTCGATAAGATTGCAATCTATTGTTTCCCACCAGGACGTGGTTGCCAGAACTGAACCGAGACCGGATGGGTTCCACTTCCTGTTCAAGTTTCGAAAGAACATTTAAAAATAAAAAATAGGAAAATCGGTGGTTTGAACCTCGGTTCCAATATCGACCTAGTTTTGGTTTCTGACTGAGTTTGGTTTCGGTTGTTCCTGCAAGTTCGGCTCCAACACGGCCATGTCCAGTCCTACTTCATAAAGTTAAAATGAGTATGCTCGCACAAAAAGCAGAATTATAACAAGGAAATTCTAGGAATAAAAAGAAAAACTATGGACAACCATTGATTTTCTGGGCTATATTTTATAGTCCACGACTTAAACCATGGGATATTCAGCTAACAAAAAGAAAAATCAACTAACGAACATAGCCCACTTTAATTTACTCTTCACTGATACTACATACCCCACGGGACGGCCATGGGCTTTTTGCCTCACCCTGTAATTTTTCTGGATCTACGACCAAGCAAAGAAGCACCAATTTTTTACCATGGTGGAAAGAAAAAACAGAATGAGTAATCAACAAATGAACCACATTCTTCAACTTCTTCCATTAATAAAAGCATGTCAGTATAAAAACACAATATGAACCTGACTGTTATTTATAAGTGCCGAACCTATTCACGATAAAGCAGCTGTTGGAAACAATGCAAAAATTCTTCATAGAATGAAGAATGTTTGATATGACATTGTGACATTGTAAACTCCTAATGGAGTTAATGGAGAACCGCTTTTCGATAGAGATTTGTTTGCTAATTAAGACAATTAATTAGGAATTGTTGATGAAACGATTTCTAGAAGCTGTTTAAAGTGCAATCATGGATGAGTCGTTTTTTCACCTAACGGACATCCAGGGTGGCGAAGAATAAAATAGGGAGAGTCTAAGGAAGAGCTGAGTGAGTTATTTTCCCCATCTCTTTTGTCTCTGTGTGAACCCTCATGTTGAAGCATTGCAGGAGATGCGATGTCCATCTCTGGTCTGTAGCTTCCGCGAGCGTTCAAATTGCAACAGACATGACAGTTGATCTTGGCCGAAATGCAATAGACAATAACAACTAAGTTTTTTAGGATGGGTTACATTCATTTTTTTGTTTTCATAGATCATGTTCCGTGCCGATAATTATCTCGTTTCCTTTCAATACTTTTATCATCTTTCTCTTTCCTTTTTTACATTTTTATAATCTAATTTATTATACTTTTCTACCAAAGTTTTTTTATTGGCTTTCTACGTGTTCAAAACCATGGTAAGTTTTTTTTTACTATGGAAGCTTTCTTTTACAACTCACGGCCAACTTCACGCAAACGTTGTGAGGTGCAAAATGCCGCCTTGTAGTATGTTATTCCCATCACCTTCCGTCTCTAATGGTGGTTCTTGTATCCCCTCGATTCAGGTTTGTCCATGTCATATAAGAATCCTCCCTCTTATGTCAAGCTTTAACCAAATACGCATAATCAAGGGAGTTTGCAAGCTAGGAAACTCGGCCAGATATTCAAGTCACAAACCAAATGCACCTTTTTCTTCAATTTCAGTAATGACCACTGCTAACAATTGCTTAGAGCCTTTTCGTTTACTTTTGTAATGAACTCTGCCCCATCAGCATAAAAGGAAGAAAAAGGGTTCAAACCAAAATTGGCGCCCTCTTTCGGAACACAACTAAAACGAAAATTAGAACTCTACATCACTACGTGATTCATTGTCCTCCATCTTGTGTTACATCAGTTTATAACTCGAGCAAAATAAGATCATATTTTATTGTTGCCCTTCAATTGAGGCCTTCCTCTTGGTGTTTCCATCTGCTCCTTTTTGGCTAATATCAACTTATGGTGCGCTTACTTTAAGAGTTTTTATTGCATTCCAGTAATCATTAACTTCCAAATCTTATGTAACTGTTGAAACGGTTCATTCATAACCAAATGGCCGTCAAAGCAGACTCGATGAAACCGGTGGCTTAGATTATACCTGTACTGTTCAAGGATCAGAAGTGTGAAAATTTTTGACTGGCTTGGATTGAACAAGGATCCGGGTCTAATGGGTCGGATTGACCGAACAAAAGGAATTGCTCTATCCGTGCAAACTAAAAGTTGTCTTAAATGAATGCATATGATTCCGGACAATTTGTATCAACAAGCGAATTGTATCATTTTGTTCGGCACGGTGTATTTGACTGAAATGGTTATTTCAACCAATAAAAGTTTATGTGTAATTTGTGACAAGAGGTTTCGTTCCATTTCTATAGACTGGAGTGTGACTTGGTGGTGTTCATACTTCGGGTGGTAATGGAGTGTCACTTCATTTTAGAATTCATGCCCGTTTCCGCCTCACGACAACTAAAATGAAAATCTCATACTTCAGGTTTGAGGACATCGCCAATAAGGTGTCACCCCATTGCTCTAACATTAACATATATATGCATCACATGTATATATATACACACATTAATGTGGTAAATGAGCAAACCACATATATGTTTGAACGTCTTCAACGATCTCAACTGTCTCATTGACAAGATTGGTGATGAAATTCGAATTTCAAAAATTAATTTTTTTTTTTTTACTAAGTACAATGATAATATTTACTTAAAATCTCAATCACCGACCTTATTAATGAAACATTTGAAATATTTAAGAAGATTAGAGCATCTCACTAACATATATGTATATATATATATGTATGTATACATATATATATATGTATGTATACATATATACATATATATATATACATATACATATATATATATACATATACATATATATATATACATATACATATATATATATATACATATATATATATATATACATATATGTATATATATATTTCCACCTTATATGCTAGTCCATTGTGAAAAATCTCAACCACTTATGTTAACAAGTTGATGGTTGAGCTCAAAAGATGGACATGAGAATCAAATATACCTACAAAATGTAGGAGAAAACTTTGTGAGCTTTTTAACTTTTGAAACAGATGGCTGAGATTTCCAATGGTGAGCATTAAACTGTGAAAACGGGTAAACAACAAATTAAAGTGATCGAAAACAGGTGACATCACATCCCTTTTGCTTCTGTTCGAAACCATAGCCCTCTTCCTTGCGGCTGACTGGCGCAGCAGTGAAAGCTCTATGGTCTTTTGCGGCTGAAAACATAGATTATGTGAAGGAATATGTCTGTAGTCCCATGAAAGAACATTGGGGTAAATAAAGGTTTTGCCACACGCAAGAGCCAAAATTTTGACCGTGGAAATAAAAAGCATGACTATTTCTACAAATGATAATATATACTCTTAATTCCTTGTTCAACTAATGAAAGCATGTCATCTGTAATAGACAATTCGAACTTGACTATCCATTCAACTCCGCAATTTTATGACTAATACTAGCTAGAAATGAATAAGTTCTATATCTATCAATCACATAGAGAATCCCTCGCTGAATGCATCAGCTTTTGCCTATAAATACTAGCAGATATAATAGGCGATACTTATCCATTCAACCATTCTTGATACAAAATCCCATTTGTGCCTCATCATCCAATAGCTTTTGACAGAAAACCTATAAACTTCTTGTTTCCCTATACAAATACCATGAAGCACTTCATTCCTTTCGTTTTGCTCATCTCTGCAACGATGGTCATTGTGGCTTTTGCCTGGACACCTATGTCACCCACCAACCCGAAAGTGGTAGCTGCCGCAAAAGCTGCAGTGGGCCTGCATAATAAACAGGAGAGTGATATTCTTGTGTTCATAAAAGTGCTCAAAGCAGAAAGACTGGATCGTGGAGGTGGACATTACACTTATAGGCTACGCATTAAAGTTGATGACGGAGGTCAGGTGGAGATCTACAGGTGTGAAATTCTAGAAGACAAATCCGGCCCTAGCCAGCCTCCCGTCTACAATTTCGGCTATTTTGTGCAGGTCTGGCCGTAGTAGACCCTGCCATCATATATATGGTTGTATTTCCCGTGTAATTTAATAATAATAAAGCGTACTTGCTAGAAATAAAGCAGCAGTTGGGGTCAATGTCAATTTCTTCCAGTGAAGAATGTCTGTGATGCTATGGAGTGTAATATTAATGTTGTGTGATCGCGTCGTCTTGTGTTGTTTGTCTTGTCTGTTTGTGTTGTATTTGTTTCCAATGCTTAATGTGAACCAGACTTTCTTGTATTAATCTAATCAGGGAGTGTTCCAGGGAGAACTTATTTAATTTGACTCTCTTTTGGCATTCACCTTTTCAATTCAATTTCATTCATTACATATGACATACATGTTACAGGTAATCCTTAATCAAAAGGAAAATCACCGTATGACCGACTGAAAAAGAGTTTATAAGCAACTAAAATATCAACGAGAGCTCTCGGTTGAGCAATTTCTATGTCTCTTCAATAAACTAATGCTTCATTTTCGTTAAGCGTCCTGATGTAATCCTTCTTTTATAATATAGATGTCCCTCCACTCCCCAAACCAAATTTCTTCCTTTTCAGTAGTTTTCTTAACTAAGAAAGTAACCCACAAGATGCATCTCTCAGCTTTTTCCTTTTCTCTTTTCAGTGTTTGCAAGAATTTAAGCGAGCTGGGGAACCCAGAATCAATAGAAAAACGTTGTGCCAGACCGCATGATGTTAACGGGAAGAGAAAAAGCTATTCAAACTTTTAAATTGATTAAGGATGAAAACCTAATGTCTCTCGAAAATATGCTTAGGTCTTAAAATGTAAAATTTTCTTTTCTTTATTTTAAACTATTTATTGAGATTTTCAAGTATATTGCAACTATACAACATGCCGATAATATTAGACTTTTCATAGTTCATCCAATAGTGCTCTCTGACTCACTTCTTAGGTGGTGAGATCGGTTCCCAGGTCGGCAGTCCCTTCCGCCGTAATCAAGAAGAAGTTTTACCCCTTTCCCTGGTGGCACCACATTCTCCTAGTTTGTGATTGAGTCTGACCCAACCCAGAGGAATGAATAATCCTATGACAGAGTTGTTTACCTTTAATAAAACATTAGAAATAAAATTTTGACACGGTGTGTTAGAATTTGGCCTCCCGCCGTAATCAAGAAGAATTTTGTTCGCGAGTACCATTAGTTCTCATGTAACTGTTGACATGCTTCATAACTAAATGAACAAGAAAGTGGAATATGTTTGAGCATTGACTCGGCTTTATGAAATCGTCTGGGATTCACTAAACGAAAGTTAGGGATGCTTGTGAGACTAGCCAAAATGGAGGCATGAATTTATAAAAGATGGTGACATAGTCGGGTAGAAATTTGAAATATATATCTTATAAATGAAAGTAGCCTTATTAATTTGAAAGCGTCACACGATTTGGTCGTTAAACTCGGTCAAAGGGTCGTACTTACCTCCAGAGATTCTAAGAAATTGAGACTGGAAACGTTCAAAGTCGACCCCTCTCACCGAAAATTGTCAAAAGCTACAACCTCCTCTCACAATACGTTTGAACAAGAAATCGTATATAAAAAAACAACTAACATCAAGTTCCTTTTAGCTTCTTTTCAAAACCCTCCCCCTCCCTCGCAGGTGATTGGTGCATTGGTGAAAACTTTATAGTGTCATGCTGCTGAAAACTTCGATTTTACGGAGGAATGTATCTGTAATCCACCAAAAACACAATGGGTTACATAAAGGTTTTGTCACACAGAAGCGCCAATTTTTTTTACCGTGGAAATAAAGAAAAAGCATGACAAGTTCTACTGGTGGCCGAATATATAATCTTCCTTGTTCGATTAATGGAAGCATGTCATCTATAATAAACAACTTGAACTTGATACAAATCCCAATATTTGTGCCTCATCATCCTATAGCATTTGATAATGAAAAAAAGTATAAACTTGTCCGTTCCCTTTACAAATACCATGGAGCACTTCATTCCTATCGTTTTGCTCATCTATGCAACGATGGTCATTGTGGCTTTTGCCTCGACACCTATGTCACCCACCAACCCGAAAGTGGTAGCTACCGCAAAAGCTTGAGTGGATCTATTAAGGCAGCTATTCAGTTTGCTAGAGCCGTTTGGATGTTGGACTTTGGTTATAGTGCATGAAAGCTGACTGTCCGATCTTTGATCATGCTTTTCAGTTTCTCCTGTGATCTATATTTCCTTTGCTTTCGTATTTTGTTTTTCTCCACGTTCCTTGTATATTTCCTGTAAATAGGATAAGAGAGAACAAAGAAGAAGAGAGAGATTTCTAGGTTAATGACAGAGGGTTTTTCTCACAAGACTGTAATGCGTATCACACATATGTCATGTTTTTATGTTTTCTATCTTAAAATGTACACACTCTCTTCTTGTTGTCTTTCCAAAAGTTTAAAAAGAAAAATAACTTCTAAAATTTGCGTGTCTCAATTGTGAAATACCAAAAAGTTAAATTGCTTAAATTTTCAAACTTGAAAAAGAAAAAGACCACTGACTTTAACTTTAGAAGGAGTTGATTATGTACTGAAAAAATTTGTTTTACCTCTTACTTCAGTTACAACACATGAGGAAAAGAAAAGATGTAAAATATTTCTAAAGATGATACAATATCGAGGACCATAATGTTGACACACATGAAAGACGACTTAGTTGAGGGATTTGAAACTACAAAAGAACTATTTGATTCTCTAACCACTAAATATGATACTACAGTGAAGCTACAAGTACAACTACTCCTTTAAAAGTATATTTTTTTATAAAATAAAAGAAGATAACAACATTGTTGAACATATTAACCAAATGTTGATAATGGTTGGAGATCTGGTTGTAATTAAAATAATCATTCCTGAGCTGACGCAAATATCCATGATTCTAAACAGTCTTCCCCTTCCTAAAACATGGTAACCATAACCCTAAGACTTGGAAGTGATATTATCCTTTCTGAACTCTCACTAAAACTAGCGATCGAACAAGAACAAATGAACAAGAATAAAAGAGAAAATTTGCTAGTTGCTGAAAATGATTTAGAGTTTAGCTCTAAGAACAACTAGAGAAAAAGAAAACTAAATAAGAAATTTAGTTAGAATAAAAAACAGAGCGATCAAAATTTTAAGAAATCGAAGTAATCCGCTTCTCAGGTGAAGTTGTTTAACTGTAGTAAGGTGGGGCACTACAAAATAAAATGTCGCAACAAAAAGACCAACGATGGTAATAACTAATGATGTGGTACAACAGAGAAGCACATAATTTTGTAGTGCCTTTATATGGACCACCCAATGGCTGGTTGGTGGATTGATTATTGAGTTATTCGACACATATCGAAGAGCAAAGAAGGAGCGATGGACCTAAATGGGTACCAACCTAGCAAGTATCAAGTATATATGGGGACGACACTATTTTTGATCTTGTTGGGGTTGGGTCCTTTATGATTTTTGTACAAGGCATACCAATTGTACTCACTGATGTATTAATTATGCTCTCTATTAAGCACAATCTTTTATCGGTCCCTGTCTTAGTAAATAAAGGGTTTGAGGTTAGGTTTGCTCTTGGAAAAGTCACTATGGGAAAGCATGGTAGGATATCATTTTCTAGTTTATTTGATGTTGAGCATAGGTTGTTTAAACTCAACATTAATGAAGGTGAAAGCTTTTCTTTTGTTTATATTGAGAGTGCCTATGTGATTGATATGAATGTGTGACATAAAATATTGGGACATATAAGTCTAAAGAAGTTGAGAAAATTAACTAACTTTGTCTTATTGCCTAATTTTTATGATAACACTTTTAAAGCTTTTATATAAGGGAAAATGACTAGAAAATCATTTCTCAAAGATGTAGCTAGGGAAACAATACTATTAGATATAATTTACATCGATTTATGTGAACCATTTAGATTAAGAATACGTCATGAAAATGTTTATTTCATAACTTTTATTGATGATTACTCGAAATATACTTATATATATCTATTATCACATAAATGTGAGGCACTTGAAACATTCAAATAATATAAGCAGGAAATCGAGAACCAACTCGAACATATAATCAAAGTATTGAGATAAGATAGAGGTGGAGAATATACTTCTGTCGAATTTTTGTAATTCTGTAAAGACTTTAGTATTACAAAATAAAATATAATCCCAAGATACCTCAATAGAATGGTGTAACAGAGAGATATAAAAGGACCTTATTGAATATGACAAGGTCAATATTAATCGATGCCTTCTCTACCAAGGATATTTTGGGGAGAAGTAGTAAGTATAATTGTATATATACTCAATAGAGTATCATGTAAAGTTGTATTCTATATACCATATGAGATATGATTTAGAATAAAACCAAATCTAGGTCATTTCAGGAAGTGAGAATTTATTGCACATGTAAAGATCCTTCACCAGTCTAAAGATAAGCTAGACAATAGGTCCTTAAGATGCATATTTATCAGATATCCTAAATGATCTAAATGATATTTGTTTTATCAAAAGGACCATGGACTAATAGAAAGTAGGGATGCATAATTCTTAGAAGAAGATAAGAATGACATCCTTAAGAATGATGATGATTATGTCAATGAACTAATAGGTCTAGATCAATCATGTGTTGGACCCATTGATAAACTTTCTTAACAAACCAAATCTGTAAGTGAAGAAAAAAGGCCTTGGGTCACACCATCCTACTTGAAGGATTATCACACTTACTTTGCAGAGGAAGTATGTAATTAGGTAGATTTAGATGAGTTGACTGATAACTTGACTTATCAATAAGATATTAACTTATCTAAATCATCAGACTAGAAAAAAGCCATGGACAAAGAAATTGAATCTCTTGAGAAAAATAAAGTATCGGATTTGGCTGATTTGCCAAGAGAAAGAAAAGTCATAGGTTACAAATAGGTTCTCAAAAAGAAATATAAGATCAATGGTCCGATCAACAAGTTTAAAGCGAGATTGGTTGCAAAGGGTTTTTCACAAAAGAAGGGAATAGATTATGTTGAGACTTATTCTCTAGTTACGAAATTTGCATCAATCAAAATAATCTTGGCGATATCAACATATTATCATTTGGATTTACATCAGTTAAATATAAAGATTGCTTTTCTAAATAGAGATTTAGATGAAATCATATATTTGCTGCAACCCAAAGGATATATAGTTAAAGGCCAAGAAGATAAAGTATATGGGTTATAAAATCTCTATATGGCGTGAAATATTTAGCTCATCAATGGTATTTGACTTTTCAAAATACCATTATTGAACTTGAGTTTGTGGCTAATGAACTTGTTCACTATGTATATGTACGGAAGAGTGGGAGCCACTTTATCATCTTATCTTTATATGTAGATGATATATTGTTGACTACGAATAAAATTGAGATTATTGTCGAAACCAAGTCATGGTTAAACTGAAAGATCGAAATGAAGGATATGGGAGAAGCATCCTATATCCTAGGTATAAAGATTTCTCGATATAGAGAATCAAAACTTCTATGCTTAAATCAGGAGAGATATATTGAATATATCCTCAAGAGGTTCAAAATGGGTGAATACCAGTTTATATCTACACTTGTTGTGAAAGGGTTAAATTGAGCAAGGTTGATTGTCCTGATGAAGGAGACGATAAACCTAATGTTCCTTATGCGCAGGCTATGGGCAACCCGATGTATGTTATATTATACACAAGACCTGATAGCAGCTTTGCTGTTGGTCTTTTAAGTAGATACCAAAGTAACCTTAGATGGCAATATTGGATAGCTGTGAAAATTATTATAAGATATCTTAAAGAAACAAAAGACTTTAAACTTTATTTTCAAGCAGATGAACTGAAAGTGATAGGATGCTCAAATGCTGACTTTACTGGGAGCAAATATGACAGCAAAACAACCTCGGGACAAACATTTTTATTTGGAGGTGGTGCAGTTTCTTAGGCATGCAAAAAATAAGATTGTGTAACATTGCATACACAAGAGGTTGAGTATGTTGTTTGTAGTATGACTGCTACTAGTGTCATTTGAATAAGCTGCTTCATATATAATTTAAAGATGGATATAGCCAACGAGCCAGTTGTTATATATTGTGACAACAATGCAGCAATTACTCTTATTAAGAGTGGAGGGGATAACTCACGAAGCAAGCATATAATAGTTAAATATCATCATATTTATGATATGCTAAAAAAAATGAAATAATTATATGTTATATAACAACTATTGATATGTTGGCTGACCCCTTAACAAAAGGCATCTTAGAAGAATTGTTAACTAAACATGTAACCCATATGGAGTTGAGATATACCTAGTGTATAAGTGTAGAAAATATACTTTGTTATGAGTTATGATCGAAAAACATTGCTTATGAAAAACCGCATAACGGATCTAAGTTGTAATTTAGTTGCAACAAATAAATATGATACAACTTGGTAAACCCCAAAGTAGTGGGAGGAAAACCGATAAGATTGGCTCTTGTGGCCAAGTGGGAGATGTAAGCAGTGGATGACCACTCTCGGCCCAATTACTAATAATGACCATGAAATGCGGGAAGAAGGGTCCTCTTCTCGGATTTCATGAGATCGTATGTTTCGAAAATTAAACTTTCTTTAAACAAATTTCCTGTTTTATAAAAGATAGACACGCATCTTAGGGATAAAAGCAAATATGACTGTTAAAAAAGAAATCCCTGAGTGGTAAGCTCAGAAGATGAAAATCCATATATAAATACAGAGAAATATGTACAAAATATACAGATCGAAAAAGTATCTTACTCATAATCTTATAAGAAAAACACTTTGGTGGTAACCAATAAATCATTCAAACTCTGCTTTGTTCTATTTTTAGTACATTACAGAAAAATACACATAGCAGAAAGAGCAATAAACAAACAAAGGGGGCATACGGATTCTACAAACAAACGGCTTCGGCAACCTTGGTCATCCCCAACAATATATACATCCCCTTCTAAAACTATTTTCTAGATCTTTACCTCCTAACACGATGAAATATGTATATGACTTCTTTCAAAACTATTTTCTAGATCCGCCACTTCTTTCAGCATGCTTGATTTGAAATGTATGCATCCACGAGGGGTTGTGTTGAATAACCAACTTTTTCTTAGTTTGAATGATTGATTATAAGTCATCAAAATGGATGACTATTGCCATATTGAGAACGTTCCTATTGACGTAAAAGGAAAAAAAGGAAAGCCACACATAGAGTATCTGTCATAACTTGGTTCAATCAAACAAATTATGAAGGATAACACATATATCGCATAAATGGAAAAGGTTGAGTCGGATAACGCAAATCCTTCCATAAAGTGAAGTTTATATAAGCTTTGTGGCGATGGTGAAACAGTTGATGGATGGAACCAAACGTCTAGGGCCCCGTAGTAAAATACTTGGAGTTCCTTACGCAAGGGCTGTGTGTGTCACACACACATATCCATTCATTTGTGCATGCCGAACAGAAGGGGTTCCACACGAAAGGTTTGGAGTTGGACACTCCATAATGCTTCAAGAAAGCGAGTCTGCCTTTACAGCGTTCCTTTAAGAACAAATGGGCCCCGTAGTAAGGTTGGTGTCAATTTCTTAAACGGTGGGCTTAAAAGAATATATCCACCTCGCACTGTTCACCTGCTCTACATTGATGATGATCAACAAGGTGCATAAATTACTCCTTGCGGGAAATGCAGGTTTCCTGAACGATATGTGATCTTTTATAAGATTAATACACCCAAGGAGAATTCATTGCAGTGGTGTAAACACTCCAAAATCAAACGATTTTCAAAAACAAACACCTGGTTTGAAAATCCATTTCAAAGCTAGATTTTGAGTTTTTGAAAACACAGGAGTTGCAAAAGCTTTAAACTTTTGTTTTAAAATCCCGTTCAAAATATGAATTTCTCAAACTTGAGCCAAGTCCCAATTTTGTAAAAGCCCAAAACGAACAGGTGGAGCTTGATCAAAAGCAGCCTCAAAAGCAGGTTTAAAAGCCTAGAATGCATCCTAGCTTATAAAAGCAGGATCAGAAGGCAAAAAGAAGAGCCCAGGCCAAAAGCAGACTTGAAGCCCGAAGCATCAAATACCAAGTTAAAAGTATCCACGAAATCATTAGAAATCCAAGCCTGAAACATAAAAATCAACCAAAACGAAATCCAGAAAGTTAAGAAGGAGTTCGGACAAAAAGGTTGAGGAAGACCCAGCCTAAGACGAAGCACTGATGAAGTCAGGGCCTGCAGAAACTGTCCATCTCAAAACGCCAAGAAGGACTAAAGAAATAAAAATTTGGATTGAATCTGGACCCAAATATCCATATCCAAACTCAAATAGTGTTTGGATTGAATTTGGATCTCAAAATCCAAATCCAAGATCCATACCCAAGACCCACCTCATTTGCCTATAAATAAAGGTGTGGGGGTGCCATAAACTCACGTGAAATTGAAATTGGGAGGCTTGGGAAGAGAGAGAATGAGTGGAGGGCATAAAGTAGATATAGTGGGCCATAGTCATGTGGGCTTGATCAAGGGCATGGGTTCAAGCCTTTATGAACCTAAGCTCAAACCAAAGGGCTGCACAAAGACGTGAAAGCATGGGCTATACGTGGTGGACCGGCTCCAAGAGATAGATCTCTCAACCTCACCCTAACCTAGCTTAAACCACCTAACCGACCCCACTAAACCTAACCCAAAACTAGCCTATACCTAGCCCCTTTCACCTAAACCAAACCAAACCCACCCAAATCGACTCCCTTAAAAACTACCTAAACCTAACCCTAACCACACCCTAACTAGACCATCTTCACCCTAAACCAACCTAACCTAGCCCTAGCCGACCAACCTAAACCTAACCCCCTTCCCCACCGACCTAAATCTAAACATAACCGAGTGCAGTTGCACTCGGTTTGAACCTATTTTCTACCCCATCCGACAACCTACACCACCCGGCTCCCTCACCTTCCTCACCACTTGCCACCTTCCAACACCCAGCTCCCTCACCACCTGCCACCTTCTAACACCCGGCCACTTTACCGCCTGCCCTATCCCATCTCCTGGCCACCCTAGCACCACCCCAGCACCAGCACCCCACTCCCTAAGGCACAATGGGTTACATAAAGGTTTTGCCACACAGAAGCGCCAATTTTTTTTACCGTGGAAATAAAGAAAAAGCATGACTAGTTCTACTGGTGGCCGAATATATAATCTTCCTTGTTCGATTAATGGAAGCATGTCATCTATAATAAACAACTTGAACTTGATACAAATCCCAATATTTGTGCCTCATCATCCTATAGCATTTGATAAAGAAAAATAGTATAAACTTGTCCGTTCCCTTTACAAATACCATGGAGCACTTCATTCCTATCGTTTTGCTCTTCTATGCAACGATGGTCATTGTGGCTTTGTCCTCGACACCTATGTCACCCACCAACCCGAAAGTGGTAGCTACCACAAAAGCTTGAGTGGATCTATTGAGGCAGCTATTCAGTTTGTCAGAGTTGTTTGGATGTTGGACTTTGGTTATAGTGCATGAAAGCTGACTATCCGATCTTTGATCATGCTTTTCGGTTTCTCCTGTGAGCTATATTTCCTTTGCTTTCGTATTTTGTTTTTCTCCATGTCCCTTGTGTATTTCGTGTAAATAGGATAAGAGAGAACAAAGAAGAAGAGAGAGATTTCTAGGTTACTGACATAGGGTTTTTCTCACAAGACTGTAATGCGTATCACACATATGTCATGTTTTTATGTTTTCTATCTTAAAATGTACATACTCTCTACTTGACACACATGATCATAATGTTGACACAATATCGATGACCATAATATTGACACACATGACAAACAACTTAGTTAGGGTCTTTGAGGGATTTGAAACTACAAAAGAACTATTTGATTCCCTAACCACTAAATATAATACTACAGCGAAGCTACAAGTACAACTACTCTTTTAAAAGTATAATTTTTATAAAATAAAAGAATATAACAACATAGTTGAACATATTAACCAAATGTTGGTAATGGTTGGAGATCTGGTTGTAATTAATATGGTGACGCTGCCAATTACATGGTTTTGGTGGCTGTTGTTGGCGATTGATGATTGTTTAACAAAGCAATCATCTATTCTGCACCAAACCCTAGTTCTCTTTGTTACTTGTTTACGATTGGTTGGTGAGATACGTGCATGAATCAAAAACCTCTTAGATCTCACAATTTCTTTAAACAATCGGTCCTCCAAGGGTTTCGAATTTGAACCACTCACACTATTTCACATTTCACAAATGATGAACAGTTCCTGTCGATCCTCTTCCATACGAAACTGATCACGCATTCTTCGTACAAGTGAGAACCGAAGCACGAAAGCAGCCGACACGGCTAGTGAGTCGGCCAAAAAAGGTAGGCCTATCGATGCTGGCAATGAATAAAAAATTCCGGTTATAAACAATGCGCTTGTACACAAATGATCAAAATCATATTGCGGTGGCATCATTGACTTAAATGAATATCTTGCCTACTGTCCACAACGATCTCTCTCTCCCTAGATTATACAAAAGATCTCAAAAAGTATCAAGATTTACACTACCACCCTTTCTGTTACGTATCCATGTACCAAAAATTAAGTTAGAACTTTTACAGTATGAATAGCAGAACCGGTTTCTAAAGATGACACAATATCAGGTTGTTCCTATTTTAAATCGGCACGTTAGGTTTAACCACCTCATATTTTATAACTGATATATATATATTGATTCATGCTTAATTTCTAAAAATTTGATCACTGACATCAATGGTAGAGACTTAAATCTTAAAAAGTTAAGTGTATCATTATACTTTTTATATTCGTATTTAACGCACAACGGTACAAACTACTTTTTATTTTAAAATCTTTATCTTTAATCGTAAAAGTCAAACGATAAAAATATTTGAAGAGATTTAAGCATAGATAAGAATTCAGCATGGACCTCTCTCTATGTATATGTATGAAAGTTAATGAGCAAACAACGAGCAGGATCAACTCAAAAGCAAAGCCCGGAAAGATACCGAAAGATTTTATCAAGTCATTATCCCATGAATCTGCCTGAACGTGCGCAAATTATCATCTTATTATCCAACAATCTGCTAACATTTTCCTTCCTACTCATGGCAATGAATATGCTGGTCATGGATTTCATATACACTGTGTTCTTTTTGCCGGACTTTGTGCATGCACTTTTTTGCTGTATGAGAAACTGTCACCTGCTTTGTGATCATCAGACTCATTCTCAAGTGTCGAACTCCTAACAACAAAGCGGTAACCTGTGTGTGTTTGAATGACCGACCCATACACACACATTAATCTGAACCAACCCTGCGGTTTTGGCTCTTCTTCTCACTTGTCATTTGCGTTGTTTTGCAGTATGGTTTGGTTTATCATTTGAAGGTTGAAACCTACAATGCAATTCACGCATACACGCACATATATATATATATATATATATATATATATATATATATGTGCGTGTGTGTGTGTGTGTATTTATACATTTATGTGCGTGTGAGAGAGAGAGAGATTAAGCTTCACTGTCCTAATTCATTTGTCAACAACTTATTCAACAGTGTTTTAAGCAGTAATTTTCATGTGATTGATTATATACTATACACCACAATTGCCATATATTGGCGTGTTAAATGTAACTAGATATTCCTCAAACCCGAATCAAATGACCTCTAGTGGTTTGGTTTAGTTCTGACCTCTAACGGTTTGGTTCATTTTGTGACCGCTAATGGTTTGGTGTGTTTTTGTGTCCTCTAATGGTTTGGCTTGTTTCTCTGGCTTTCACTTGGGGACCTAGATAATAGTTCGGTCCAATAGTGATTCATCTTTCACTTGGGGGCCTAGATATTAGTTTTTAGTCCACTAATAATTCACCATAAGATAAAACTAAGGACATCATGCTATATATGGAAGGGTTACCAAATAATTGGAAACCATTTCCAATGGTTTTTGATGATGTATCACATACTTTCAATGATCCGTTACTGGAATTATAGTTAGTGATTTATGATAAATAATTAGATTTTGTTGATCGAGTTATTTTTGGATCTCATGATCTACACCAAAAGTAAATAACTACTTAACCTAAATGTAGGTCCTCGGTTAAATTGAATAGGCGATGAAAAGCGAGAACAATAATCAAAAACATGGTATGGGTAGTCGAAAGCATGTTAGAGTGATCTCTTTGTGATAATGTTTTGTAGATGGTTTCGATGGTCCATTGCGATGAATGAAAATCATTTAAATTTAAAACTGCTATCTACTCTGCACCAACCCCTTGGCATATCACTTTTTTTCATCGTCTTTTGGGTTTTTTCATGTCAAGGCTGCTGGAAGTTATCCGTGAGTTGTTTGATTACTGAAAAGTTTTCTAGATCATCCACTTTCTTTATCGATTCACACTGAACGGTCAAGATCATGTTCTGAACCACCCAATATTGCCTAATCAGAGAAAATGATAAATCACTGAAAACTATATAGGAGATGAGAAAATCATAATAAAAAAAGAACGAACTAAGAGACATTTTTAATCTGGGAGCACCCATTTTTATAAATGAGTACTCGATTACCTAATCAGTTCTATTTTGTTGAAATAAAACTTCATGTGGTATCTTATTATTTAATGTAACTAAACCTCTAGCAATCGAAATGTCATAATTTCATAAATAATAAACACAAATCGTGTGTCAAATGTTGCGATCTCCTCAATGATCCAGATCAAAGCGAATTAATCATGTTATCGAAACTGATCGGATTTGGATCTAGCAAACAACTTGGACTAAGCAAAAAAGACACCACCACCATAATGTTTCCCTGTGCTGATTTCCTTGCATTTGTGCATAACGCGTGCTACTTGTGTGCAGCAGCAGCTATAAAAATTTTCTGAATAAAAAGCAAATAGTTGTTTTCTATACGGAATTGCTTCCTCCATCCGAGCAAACAATGCTCTTATCCCTTCTTATTTCCGCGCTCTACGCATTCTCTCATAGCGTTTTCTGTATGGCAAACAGAAGTGTGCTCTTAAAACTTCTGTCTTAGTCTTTTACGTTTTCTGTGTCTTTCTCTCTCTACTTAAAACCTTTAAGTGTTCTTTAGACAAGCCTCCGGAATTTTATTTAGTCTTTAGTTTAATGGATCACCAAAGTGAACGCCTACATGATGTTTTCGGCGGATGTGAAGGTTCACTGTTCCTGATACATGCATGAAAAGTTATTAATTCCACATCACTCAATAGAAAACTCCTGTCAGTAAATTGTCCACAGGGTTAAAACAAACTCTTTTGCACCTCAATTTTCACGGTCACGATTCCGCTAGCTTAGTTGTTGATGGTGTCATAATCCATATCAGATATTAAACTTATGGGGCTATATATTAAATTTGGTTTCAGTCAAAAAAAGGCCAAAAAATACCTTCTTTTGAAAAGTTTGTTTCATAACATCATTATTCTGAGACTAGTGAGTAGGCTTGTCCAGTACTGGTCCGAGATAGGTCGGTTACCGTGTCCCAATATATGACAAATTTAGGACTCCCGCTACCAGCAAGGAAGTCTTAGCTGATGGGTAGCTGGAATCTGTTAATGGTTCATGACTGCTGAACAAAAGAATAATCAACGGCAAATAAAGATATTGGGACACTGAATTTTCAGTGTTATTCTCCACTTGGCTCAAAATGTCTGGTGATACCAACCGTAGAAAGTTTCATATATTTTTGCTTGTGGAACCACGCAACTTGTCATTGGAGGACCATCTTCGTTATTGGATCAGCAAAACGCTCTTTCGACAATGTTGTGTTGGTCATATCAATGATAAACATATTTTACTGTTAGAGATGGGTATTGCAACTTAGTCCCAACTGTTTAACAAAATTAAATTCCAAAGCATTTGCTTCTTTTTTTTTTATTGTGGGACTAAGACGAGGAATCAAATCTACTGAAAGGTTCCTTTGTCCGTTCAAATTAATATCTAGGTCAATGACTCAAAATAGGCTTAGTTCATAGAAAATTCAAAAGACAAAAATGTTGTCATAAGCTGAGTTTATCTATGGATTTTCATTTTCCAACAAGAACACGTTATTTTAATTATAGATTTACCTGTGAATGTGAATGCTCAAAAAAACTGGGACCTGTGGGATGGCAGTCCACCCAAAATACAGAAAATCAACAAAATGTAAAACTATTGGATAATGCAGATCCGCCACTGGGTTTCTATCTGATAGTTGATGACTGGCATCGGGCTTAAATGATGACACGGTTCCGAAATTTGGGACCCTTTCACACTGTTATATGCCATTGACTTTATCATTCATCTAAATTCTCATACGCTGTTAATGGTTGAAATTTGTGGCGCCTCAGTTAACGAAGCAATCGCGTGAAACTAGAACAAGTTTTTTGACCATTAATCACTGTGTGAATGGATATAGGAACCGGATGTCGTAGCACATGGTTTTGGACACAACGACGGATTAACACATAAGCTCAAAAGTGGGGTAGCAAAGAGGCCCACGGGCGAAGAAAATAGAAACGAAGCTCCCTCTCCTTCTCCCCCACTCTTGGAGTACCTCACTTCTCTTCTCTCTCTCCTCGTGTGTAGCTCTTTCTCTCTCTCCCTCCCTTTTCCTTCTCTCCCTTCTCATGTGGTCGAAAACCGTTCAATACAAAAGTCACGATTTTTCAAACCATTTGCAATTTTACAAAATCGCCTCAAACGGATTAAAAAGTGATCATTTTATGTTTTAAAAAACTACTATTAGGTAAAATTACAAAAAAAATCATATATTTTAAAGTAAAAAGACAATTCTCCCTTAATATATGAAAAACAAAACTATCCTATGATAGTTTATTAAAATTATGAGATACTGGATTCTAAAATTACATAGTTGCACCTAAACAAGTGTAATTTTACAGGTTTGTCAGTATATAAAAAGATAGTATTATTCCTATCTTTAATAAAAAATACAAATTTAGAGTGAGGGGCAAAATTATTTCCCTACCTCAATTAGCCGTAAATTTTACAGAAAATAGGTGTCATTTTACTATTCTGCCCTAATTCTTTTTGAAAAATTATAAAAACGGACAGACGGGTAAAATTCATAATTTTCCTTTGAATTTTTTTTAAATTACATTGGCAGGATATAAGAAAAAAATTACAGTTTTATCCCTACGTTGATTCTGAAATAACATAATAATCAAATTAAGAATATTTTCAAACTTATACTTAAGTATCAATTGAAATTATTTTAGGTACCTAGAGATATTTTCAGTTTAGTATCTAGATATTTTGCAAATTGCATTTCAATAGTATACTATTAGTTGTCTAACATATGTGTTGCATATTGGTTGTTTCTGTTTTAGATCATCTTATTGTTATTTTTGTCAAACAAATAAAAAATAAACTCCAAATCTGTTATCGGAGTTGGCAAAAACAAAAAAGTTACACTGTCTAAATTTTCAAACGTGAAAAAGACATATCCCCTTGACACTACACTTAAAGGTATGCTAAGTCAAGAGAGGCATATCGATTGTATCTTCAAGAAGTTTAAAATGGGTAAATGGAAGTCTGCATCTACACCCATTGCAAAAGGGGTCAAACTGGGTAAGGTTGATTGTCTTGGTGAGGGAGACGATAAATCTAATGTTCCTTATGCGTAAGCTGTGGGTAGCTTGATATATGCTATGTTGTGTAAAAGATCTGATATCAACTTTGTTGTTGGTCTTCTAAGTAGATATCAAAGTAATCTTGGTTGACAACATTGGATAGCTGTGAAAATGATTCTAAGATATCTCAAAGAAATAAAAGACTTGAAACTTTGCTTTCAAGTAGATGAACTAAAAGTGATAGAATAATCAGATGCTGACTTTGTTAGGAGCAAAAATGACAACCTCTAGACAAATATTCTTATTAGGAGGTTGAGTTGTTTCTTTGACATTTAATAAATAGGGTTGTGTAACATTATATACAAAGACACTGAATATATAGCTTGCTGTATGACTGCATGTAACACCAAATTGTAGCCATTCTCGGCTGTAAATATGTAGAAATGCACACATGAAATGTATGCGTTACATAAATAAAATGAAAAACGACTTTTAACGGAAAGGGAAGATGAAGTCAGACTCACTCTTTATAAATACTGTACATGACCATTATTCGTGCCGCAACCGGGTACGCTACGATGTATCCCAGTTCTCGAATAGATTTCCAATTAACCCTTGGATTTCTTTACCAAGCTGATCTAAATAAGCAGTACATCTGTGGATGCCAATATGATCAAGTTCAGATTTTCTTTAGAATTCAGGAGGGACACATTCATCCTAGAAAACAATACATTATTAATGAGCCGTTTGTCATAATTAACGTCGCCGTGTCGTGGACTGTGCTGCAAATTAATAGCAGCTCCATGAAGCACGTCCTTCCTTTCCTTCTGCTCATTTCTGCAACAATGGCCATGGCGATCTTTTCAACAAATCACTTTAAACCCGTTCCAACCACCAATCCCAAAGTAATAGCAGCAGCAAAAGCAGCAGTGGACTTTCATAATAAACAAAACAATGACATGTTTGTGCTTGTACAAGTGTTGTTTGCAGAAGGATAGGATGGGGGAGCTCCACATTACAGTCATAGGCTCCTCGTTAAGGTCGATAATGAAGGTCAAGTGGATAAATACATGAGTAAAATTCTCGAATATTTATCGGCCCCCGGGCGAGCCTCTAGTGTACTACTTTGTCTCTTTTCGGCAGGTTTGTCCATAGTATGAATGGATCTTTCATCACTATATTACCTGTGTGATTTTGTTGTTAATAAAGTGTAGGCCGCCAGATGTGCCACGAAATACAGCAGCTTTTCGGTTGATCACCGAATTCTTCATCCAGTGAAGAACACCCATTCTGCTGCAGTGGTTACCCTGCTGGGTGATCACCTTGTGTTTATTTCCAATTGCTAATGTTGAAATTAAGTGAACGTTCTTCTGTTAATTATGACTGTTGTCTTGAGTCGAGTGATGCAGTCCAGTTTCCTAAATCAAAGTACTGCTTGCTGATTATTCATGGTTAAATTAGTGAATCTGATTCACTCTGATGGTCTTTATATTTATATTCTGCGTCACTTGATGCATTTGCCTAACATGTATTATCACATATATAGTCGCAAAGGACATCAACGGATTATGCTAAAGAAGACATGAAAAGTAACAGGAATAGACTTATGGCCCTCGATTGAGCAAATATTGTTGTGCAGCTTCGATGCGCACTGCTTTATCGATCTTAGATTATACATGTGCACTTTAAAGTTCAAAAGTGTAAAAAATTAGGAATGTTTTAGATCGAATAAGGATCTGTTGGGTCGGAAAGGAGTATGGCTTTCAATTGTGTGTCTGAGGGGCTTTCTGTTCAAGGCCAAGGCAAATCTGTTCGCCATCTGGTAGGAGTGGTTTGGAAGAAGTAGGCTGCTGAAGACAAAAAGGGTGATCTGGTTTAAGGCTTGGTTCTTGGAGGATAGGGTGAACGGGTGTTGATAATATGGTTTTAATTGTACCTCGCTCTCCACCTCCGTATTCAAGTCTCACCAAATTCGCGCTTGGGTTCCATCTTGGGGCAATTGTAGCCAATCTAGCTCCCATTTATGGTTCTTCCACTGGGGACTCTCCTCTTTGCACAACATGTTGGCATTCGACGAAATATTGAATTTCGTCGATGGCCGCCCATATCACCCATATGAATGTGTCTTCAATGGCCTAATTCTCAGTCGATCAACGAACCCCTCCATTAAGCCCTGAAGAAAGATCTTCCCATTCTAGATGAAGGAACTCTAGGCTATCTTGGAGGCGTTGGCTCCTTTCTGTGCCTAAAGACATTGATGATACACGAATGTGTAATGTGAAAGAGGGTGCCAACTAATAGTTGAAGAGCACTTGAAGGATCTAAATTCTCATACGCTAATAGTTGAAATGTGTGACGCTGCTCGCCTCTGCTAAAGAAGCAATTCCGTGAAACTAGCACAAGTTTTTTGACCATTAATCACGGTGTGAACGGATATAGTTACCAGATGTTCTAGGATATGGTTTTGGATACATGCGGATGACTTTCAGCCATCTTCATGGAGGGGTGGGGGCGGCCAACCCTTGAAATTTAGAAAATTTAAATTAAAACTTACGTTTTACATGGTTGAGATTCATCCTTCGCCCCCTTAAAACCATGAAATATATACATCCCCTTCTAAAACTATTTTCTAGACCTTTGCCTCCTAACACGATGAAATATGTATAGGACTCCGTTCAAAACTATTTTCTAGATCCGCCACTCCTTTCAGCATGCTTGATTTGAAAAGTATGCATTCACAAAGGGTTGGTGCAGAATAACCAACCTTTTCTGAGTTTGAATGATTGATTATAAGTCATCAAAATGGACGACTGTTGCCATATTGAGAACGTTCCTATTGACGTAAAAGAAAAAAAAGCAAAGCCACACATTGAGTATCCGTCATAACTTGGTTCAATCAAACAAATTATGAAGGATAACACATATATCGCGTAAATGGAAAAGGTTGAGTCGGATACCGCAAATCCTTCCATATGGTGAAGTTTATATAAGCTTTGTGGCGATGGTGAAACAATTGATGGATGGAACCAAACGTCTAGGGCCCCGTAGTAAAATACTTGGAGTTCCTTACGTAAGGGCTGCGTGTGTGTCACACACACATATCCATTCATTCGTGCATGCCGAACAGAAGGGGTTCCACATGAAAGGTTTGGAGCTGGACACTCCAGAATGCTTGCAGAAAGCGAGTCTGCCTTTACAGCGTTAACACATGGGCCCCGTAGTAAGGTTGGTGTCAATTTCTTAAACGGTGGGCTTAGAAGAATATATCCACCTCGCACTGCTCACCTGCTCTACGTTGATGATGATCAACAAGGTGCATAAATTACTCCCTGCGGGAAATGCAGGTTTCCTGAACGATACGTGCTCTTTTATAAGATTA
Source organism: Brasenia schreberi (assembly GCA_036023115.1). Taxonomy (NCBI): domain Eukaryota; kingdom Viridiplantae; phylum Streptophyta; class Magnoliopsida; order Nymphaeales; family Cabombaceae; genus Brasenia; species Brasenia schreberi. Next base: position 2,818,633 of record JAYKKT010000089.1, on the reverse strand, counting down.
ATACACCTAAGGAGAATTCATTACAGTGGTCGTCAAAATAATTACTAAAAACCATGACGGATTAACAACCCTCCAATGCCCAAGGTACTTACTCATTGGGCTTAAAACAAAAGTAGGTTCCCTGGTTCATTTAATCGATTCGTGAACCACCAGCGATGATAAGGTTGCCCAGTTGTTGCTCGTGGATTAAATTAAGATCTCCTTTTATACATTTAATGGGGTTTCGGGCCTCTACTTGCTCCAAACTCAAACCAGGTTTCCTCCAGCAATCGGGTAATGTATCTGAGTTGTCGAATAGATCTCTCTCTAATTAATCCTCGGATTTCAGTACAAAGCCTATCTACATATGCGACAGTACTTCTGTGGGTGCCAATTTGATCAACTTCAGATTTGCTAAATTCAGGATTCAAGACGGACACTATCATCCTAGAAAACATATATTACTGCCGTGGACAGTGCTGTAAAGAACAGGCTTTACAGATCAGCCAAGATGTCACAAAAGGTGATCTCAAGTCATGCCTTGATGTAAAAGAGAACTCCATCAAATAAAATTAGCAAAAGGGCATAAACAGAAAACTTCTGATGTTATCATTCAGAAAATTAAGCAGCAGCGATGCATGCTTTAGAGTTTTAGCACATATTCTGTCATCTGGTGAAGTTGTCCACCCTGATATCGATTTCATAAAGGACGTACGTACTCGCCAATATTATATTTCTGTGCATATTGAGGAAAGAGCCTGAATGTGAATTTTTCAACGCGCCATTATCTTACAAAGCGAACTTGGACACTTCTCCCAGAAAACTGACTAATTCAACAAACAATTAAATTCTTAATCAACCAGTGACATCGCAAGTCCGCTCATAATTAAACTGCGTGCACAAACTTTTGCCTATAAATACCTGCAGATTATACTCATCCATTCATCCACTGCTTGATAGAAATTGCAAATTTGAGCCGCATCATCTTACACCATGAGGCACGTCCTTCCTTTACTTCTTCTCATTTCTGCAACAATGGCTTTTGCGGCCTTCGCGACCAATCACTTCAAACCCGTCCCGACCACCCATCCCAAAGTAATAGCAGCAGCAAAAGCATCAGTGTACTTGCATAACAAACAAAACAATGACATCCTTGTGTTGAAACAAGTGTTGTATGCAGAAAGGCAGGATCGCGGAGCTGCACATTACACTTACAAGCTACTCATTAAGGTCGATAACGGAGGTCAAGTGGAGAAATATGAGACTGAAATTCTGGAAGACTTAGGCGCTCCTCACCAGCCTCCAGTGTACAATTTTGGCTCCTTCGTGCAGGTTTATCCATAGATCCTTCGATCTTTTATGACTATAATATTGTCTGCAATGTTATTATCAATAAAGCGGCCACCTCCAGATGCGCTATGATGAAAATAAATCAGCTTTTCGGTTGAATGTCCAATTCTTCGTCCAGTGGAGAACGCCCATGCTTCTACGGGGTGTACCTGCTTTGTATTTGGTTCCAATCCGTTAATGTTGAAACTAAGTGAACTCTCTTCTGCTAATTATGACCGTCCCCTTGAGTCTAGTGATACAGTATGGTTTGCTGAATTAAAGTAACGTTTTCGGATTATTCATGGGCAAATTAGTGAACTCGACCCACTCTTACGGCCTTTATATTTAAAGTGTGCCCCACTTGATGAATTGGCCTGACATGTATTATCAACACATATGCAACGGATTATGGTAACGATAAGTAACAGCGATCGACTTATGCCCCTCGATGGAGCAAATGTTATTGTGTAGCTCCGATGCGTAATTCTTTATCTTAGGAAAATCCAATGCTGAGCGAATCCACAGTCAAACAAAGGGATTTAAGTACTTCAAATATGCTACTGTATCCCGTAGTTTGTGACTCTAAAATAGCTCTCGTTTGCCCTGCCTGACAAGTGTTTATCAAAGCTCCGTGGAGTATTGTAGTGTGTTTCCCCAAAGCCCCGTTCGATCCTACTGGCATCAGATCAAACTTACCTAAACGGAGTCGATATAAAACTACAGAAATTGTAGTGACGCAATTTCTTTTAATGAAATGCGCAATAGAAGTATGATTTTGAGCTTAATTAGAATTACGACCGGTGTTAACCTTTGCATGCAGAAGTCAGAAACGAAGGTGGACTTGTTAAATTTTCTCGTTAAGAAGGTAGATTTTGCACTTGGAATGATGTGGCTGTGAGCGACTTGAGTTGTTATAATGCAGTTCCCCAAGAGATTTGACACCCTTAAGCAAACCACGGGCTTTGCTGAGATCCATTGGTGTCGGTTTGTCATGCGCATGATGACATCCTTAAGCAAACCAGCTGTTTATTGACAAAGATCATCAGGTCTCGAACCTGTAAGACACAGTGTCTTTTAGCATATTCGTCCTTAGGCCATGGAATCAACTATTACCTATACACTTTTGCTAATCTTGTACACTGTTGGATGATGCAGACGGCCCACCTCTGCGCAACGTACATCAGCCACTGGTTTCAATCTGATAATTGATGATTGATCGACTTCCACTCTAGATGATGACATGGTTTCGAAATTTAAGACCCTTTACATACACTGTTATATATCATTGACTTTGTCATTCATCTAAATTCTCATACGCTGTTAATGGTTGAAATTTGGGACGTTCGCCTCAGCTGACGCATGAAACTAGAACAAGTTTTTGACCATTCACTGTGTGAATCTATATCGGAACCGGGTGATCTGCGACATGGTCTGGATTAATTTGGACACAAATCCTGCTATACTATGCTAGGTTTAGGACATGGCTTTGCCAGTTTGTCTTTGAACGGGTAAGGACATGCGCACATGCAAACAGAGAGATGTGCTGCACACAGTTTAGGTTCGTCCTTATATTCACCTTCGCAACAAAACTTTCGTTAAGCATGAGGTGGGTCAAGGAAATGCTTGATTGGGATTGTAAAGATGGAAGTCGATCTGTAAAAGTACTAATTGTTGAAGATATAGAATTAACGCTTCTTAGTCGAGAGTTATTAGCCAACTCTAGCTACTTTCAATTCCTTTTGAGTCGATCATAGTATTCTCCTGAAAATGAACGTTTGTGCATAACGCGTCCTACTTGTGCATCAAGTGAGCAGATTCAAATAGACGAAAGCCGTCAACAAATTAAGCGAATCGAATTGAACATACCAGTAACCTATGAATAATCAGCCATTCAGTCTTTGGGTTTTAGAATGCTAAGATAGCATTGTCTCCATAGCAGCATAATCATAACGAAGACCGAGAAGTTCATTTCACGTCAGAGGTTGCAGACAAATACAAGATAGACAGAAGAGGCCTTCACGACTAGACAAAATAATAAAACAACACAATTAAACTCCATCGCAGCAAGATACCTACTGTCCACAACGATCTCTCTCTATCTCTAGATTATACAAAAAATCTCAAAAAGTATCAAGATTTACACTACCACGCTTTCTGCTACGTATCCATGTACCAAAAATTAAGTTAGAACTTTTACAGTTCAGGCCTACATAGTCATTTGGAATATCAAATAAAAATTAAGTTAGAACTTTTACAGAATTAAAGTTCTGTAAATCTTGATACGTAGCAGAAAGGAGCTAGGGATCGTTGAATGCTGCTTCTACATGGATACGTAGCAGAAAGTTCTAACTTAACAGTTCTCTTAACACGCATGCTGCTTGCATGCAGTTCTCTTATTTTATCCTTTCAGCAGTTCTCTTAACACGCATGCTGCTTGCATCTCTCATCTTCTTATGTGGTGTGTCTGCGATTCTGTGTGCAAGAATTCAAAAGGAGCTAGGGATCCCTGAATCGATAGAAAAGCCTATATCAAAGCTCTAGATCTTAACACGCGGAGATGTAGCTCAACTGGCAATGGAGGTGGTGGGTTCGGTTCCTGGGGCGTCCATGGGTAGGAAATTTGATTCCAAAAATAATGAACTTTTCTCACTAACTAATTTTTTCAACAATCAAACTATAGATTTCTGTTTGTGATGATCGATTCAATAAAAGTTGGTTTCTAAACGAATAAATGTGATATATAATGTTGCTTGATTCTATATGACCGTTTCAAGCTGATTCCTTGAATTTCTAATTTGCTGAACTATTTCATATACTTTACAAACAAACAACCAGTAAAATAGATTCAAGTAAAATGAAGCGCTTAATTACCTCCTTACAGTTTAAATATTAGATGATTTAAGAGTTAACCTAACGGATGTATCACAGTATGGCCACAAATATCCTTTACATAAATGTTTGAACATTCTCTCTCGAGTCCATTTGTTCTGCGAAACGTAGCGGCAATGGGTCGTCCAGATGAACTTGAAGATCGCGGGGGAGGAAATTTTGTGGAATACCTTATGCTTAAAGAAGCCGGGGCGTTCATTAGAAGTTTGTCTCTTCACACTAGATGTAGACCTTTTATGTCATGATGACTAAATAAGGATCTCAAAGCTGAAATTCATCGATCGATCTTCGGAAGTTGCCGCTAAAAGCCCTTGATTTACAAATAGAACACATACACACACACACACACACACACACACACACACACACACATATATATATATATATATATATATATATCGAGAGAGAGGGTGGGAGTGGGAGAGAGAGAAAAAATAATGGATAGTCTAGCATCTGCAGAATACGAGTATGCTGCTCTAATTTGAAGGTGGGAATCTCGCTCTCCCAAATTCCAAGTGCATGATATTCAAGTCGAATGAATGATTGGGATTTAATATCCATTGTGGGTTGTACACACTATGACCGGATCTTTTCCCCTTGGAAAGGAGAATTGATCACACGAAGCATTGGCGCAAGACTCACTGGTCTGTCTGCTGCTGTTCAAAACTTTCAATTTTTTTTCTTTTCTTTTTCTTGTGATCACAAGGAAACGTCATGAGGTCACCAACTAGTGTCGATAAGATTGCAATCTATTGTTTCCCACCAGGACGTGGTTGCCAGAACTGAACCGAGACCGGATGGGTTCCACTTCCTGTTCAAGTTTCGAAAGAACATTTAAAAATAAAAAATAGGTAAATCGGTGGTTTGAACCTCGGTTCCAATATCGACCTAGTTTTGGTTTCTGACTGAGTTTGGTTTCGGTTGTTCCTGCAAGTCCGGCTCCAACACGGCCATGTCCAGTCCTACTTCATAAAGTTAAAATGAGTATGCTCGCACAAAAAGCAGAATTATAACAAGGAAATTCTAGGAATAAAAAGAAAAACTATGGACAACCATTGATTTTCTGGGCTATATTTTATAGTCCACGACTTAAACCATGGGATATTCAGCTAACAAAAAGAAAAATCAACTAACGAACATAGCCCACTTTAATTTACTCTTCACTGATACTACATACCCCACGGGACGGCCATGGGCTTTTTGCCTCACCCTGTGATTTTTCTGGATCTACGACCAAGCAAAGAAGCACCAATTTTTTACCATGGTGGAAAGAAAAAACAGAATGAGTATTCAACAAATGAACCACATTCTTCAACTTCTTCCATTAATAAAAGCATGTCAGTATAAAAACACAATATGAACCTGACTGTTGTTTATAAGTGCCGAACCTATTCACGATAAAGCAGCTGTTGGAAACAATGCAAAAATTCTTCATAGAATGAAGAATGTTTGATATGACACTGTGACATTGTAAACTCCTAATGGAGTTAATGGAGAACCGCTTAACGATAGAGATTTGTTTGCTAATTAAGACAATTAATTAGGAATTGTTGATGAAACGATTTCTAGAAACTGTTTAAAGTGCAATCATGAATGAGTCGTTTTTTCACCTAACGGACATCCAGGGTGGCGAAGAATAAAATAGGGAGAGTCTAAGGAAGAGCTGAGTGAGTTATTTTATCATGAATGAGTCGTTTTTTCACCTAACGGACATCCAGGGTGGCGAAGAATAAAATAGGGAGAGTCTAAGGAAGAGCTGAGTGAGTTATTTTCCCTCTCTCTTTTGTCTCTGTGTGAACCCTCATGTTGAAGCATTGCAGGAGATGCGATGTCCATCTCTGGTCTGTAGCTTCCGCGAGCGTTCAAATTGCAACAGACATGACAGTTGATCTTGGCCGAAATGCAATAGACAATAACAACTAAGTTTTTTAGGATG